>CM034315.1:9302457-9902457 GCA_019925795.1 Dendrobium chrysotoxum
TAATTCTTCTGATTAAAGTACAATAATGCATAAAATTTTGTATGATGGTGATGTAGAGGTGCTGCTCCTAAAGAAAGAGCAGTGAGAGTTTATTGAAGGTGAAACTAAGATACATGGGGTGCAGGAAAAGGATGAAACCGATATTGCAGACATTCTTATCAAGGGGCTTGATAACTCTACCTTTCTGAGACTGATTACCAAGCCGGGAATGACATATCTGTATACCCCAGCTTGAAGGGGAGTGTTAAATCCCAGCCGTCCCTTGACCCTTGATCCCACGGCCAGCATGGGGATCTGTGGGAGGCTCACCTAGATCACGTCGATCTCCTTCTATATTTGGGTGGCTGATTTAGGAAGGATTATATTAAAGAATTATGCATGATTTTGTAGTTATTTGTTTCTTTATTAAGACATCTTGTATAGATCTATAAATAGGGATAGTTTATATAATAAAATTAAGCTTTTTCCCTCTCCATTTCTCTAAATTTAACACCAACCTAGCGAAGATTGCAAGATTTAAACAATCTCCAAGTATTACACCACTTCCCTACGGGGAAAGGTGAAGTAACATCAACAACAACATCAAGCCTTTATCCCACTACTTGGGGTTGGCTACATGAATCCTTTTCGTCCAATGTGTCCTATTAAGAGTCAAATTCTCATTCAAATCCAAAAAAAGGTCATTTCTAATACTTTCAACCAGGTCTTTGTAGGTCTCTACCTTTCTTAACATAAGCCAAATCTAATACATCTACTCTGCTAACCGGGTCATCAAAAGGCTAACATTTTATGTGACCAAACCATCTAAGACAACTCTCTCTAATCTTATCTACCACTGGAGCTAGTCGAACCTTTTCACATATAAACTCATTTCGCATTTTGTCTCTAAGAGCAAGCTACTCATCCACCTGAGCATCCTCATCTCTGCAACACTTAACTTAATATTATGCTTCTCTTTTAATGGCCAACATTCTGCACCATAAAGCATTGCAGGTCTCACCACCATCTTATAAAATTTTCCCTTAATTTGAGGGTAACTTTTATATCACACAACAAGCTCGATGCATTCCTCCACTTCAACCATCCAACTTGAATTCTACTAATAATATCCCCATCTATTTTACCATCACTATGAACAATAGACCCAAGATATCTAAAACGTGTACTCTTATTAATGACTTTATCGCCCAAAGTCATAATCCCCCCACCTAGATCTTACTACTAAAATTACACTCCATATATTCAGTTTTAGATCTACTCAAACGAAAACCTTTAGACTCTAAGGTAGACCTCCATAATTCAAGTTTACCTTCAACTCCCTCTATATTCTTATTAACAAGAAGAATATCATCAGCAAAAAGCATACACCAGGGTACAACCTCTTGCAAATGTCTGGTGAGAACATCCATGACTAAAGCAAAAAGATATGGGCTTTAGGCTGATCCTTGATGTAATCCAACTAAAATAGGAAAATACTTGGTCAAACACTCAAGCCACCTTGTGTTTGAACACAAGTAACAGCTCCTGCATACATATCCTTAATGACTTGAATATAAGCATTAATAACCCATTTGTTTTATAGAACTCTCCACAACACCTCTCTTGGAACTTTATTATATGTTTTCTCTAAATCAATAAATATCATATGTAGATCCTCCTTATTCTCTCTATACTTCTCCATCAAACCTCTCAATAAATGTATAGCTTTAAAAAGTAACATCAACTTCAATGAACGGTGAAGTAACATCAAACATTTAAAAAGTATTTCAACTTTTAGGATACCATGGGGAAGACTACACAATGCCTTCTTAATCTTTCAATCCCATCAATTGACTTATGAATCAGAGTGTCTTCCTAGGGAAATGCTTCTCATACTAGAATCAACATCTCATTATTTGTATGAGAAAGTGCGCGCTCGCAGTGAAATTATATGCCGAAAGAATCTCTTTCAGCATGCAATAATTTGATATCATATGCGGGAAAGTTCCCATTCTCACTAACTGATTGTACCCTTGATCATTCAAAGCCAACAAACTTAGCACAATCTAAGGTCCTAATCATTTTAATGGCCAACTAATGCAACATGCATAACACTGGGTAATCTTGCTCTCCCTCAATGCCAAAAAGAAATCACTCAGTAAATCAATTGTGATGAAGCTAGACATCTAAGTTTCCTCCTTTGATCTCGTAAGGAAACATGGCATAAGAAGCCACTTCCATTGCTATGGAGCTTAGCATGCAAGAAATGAATGAGTTATAACTCAAAATCCTACAAATTAAAAAATCCTATGAAATGGGATTACTACAGGACACCACTCTAGTAACCATTTTCCATTAGCCTAAAGCATATCAAGGAGCATCATGAGCATCATTCTGAGAGCACATGTATGATGATGTCCCACTATTATAAAGAGGTCACCAACTCCACCAAAAGAGCAAGGCAATTAACCACTTAACATTGTCAATTCAATGCACCTGCCTCCACTAAACCACATGATTTCTAACCCTCGAGTTATTGTTGTATAACACGAGAACATAACCCTAACATGAAACAAGGGACTTCCACGTGATTTCTTGCAGGAAAAATTGTGATGTCTCATTTGAGAAGAGTTTCACCATGGACAGGAACCAATTTCTTCCACAAATGGACCTCCGCGAGGTTAATCCATTTTTTTGTGGTCATGCTGACCTCCGTGTATGTTACACTATACAATCCAATCAAGTACGACAACAACAATGGACAACAGATCCAATGTCGTGCAAGCCTATCTTGAAATGCATTCCACATATAAAAAAAATGACTCAAATACTATCCATTCACAAAATGAATTGCATCACTGTGTCTGAAAAGTTGAAAATAACCAAGGAGGACACCCATATTATCAAATTTTCCACAAGAAGAAAAGCCGTAGATTTCACACAAAATGATTATGAAAATGAGACCGTTGTGCCTGAGAAAATGAAAATTCATAAGAAAATGAATCAAATACTCACTATGTGAGCGAGGTACAAACAATGCAAAATCAATTTGTACAAATGACATAAATTGGTGAGAGAATCACACATATATATATATTATATCTTATCCTATCATATTCCCACCAAACTATTTCCCACAATCCACTCCACGCCGCACGACTCCCTCCCTACACCTCCTCTCACAATATCATAGAACCACGAACTCCTCTCAATCTAGCTCTCAAACCCCAATCAAGCATCTCTCTCTCTCCCTCTTGTTAATCTCCCAAGTCTTGAAGCCCTCGTCATTTTACCTCTCTCACTAATCTCCAAAGTATCGGATCCACTCCCACATCTCCCTCTCTCCATCTTCACTTCACACGAAGGCCCATGCATTGCTCCCATATTGGCAAGCCCTCACCCCCCTCCTGATCTCCCTCACTCTGAACCACATGAGTTCAAAGAAACCCTTAGCCTCCATGTCCTTCATGCTGACAAACCTAGGTGGTTTCCACTCCTTCGATCGCACCTCCTCACACGACCACACAACTATCACTAGCAACACCTCCTAGTCACCTCAAACCTGCAGATCCTCCCTCAATCACTGACAAGACCCCATCTCTATCTTAGTCTTTTGCTTTGACTCCCTTTTAACCTCTACTTGAATCCGAAACTAGCAATCACTTTCCACCATAATTTGACAACCTATATAGACATATATACTAATTCATGAGTAACTGTAGCAACTGCACGAATCTTCCTTCCCCAACCTTCATCGAAGCCCCACAACAACGATAATTTATCATTGAATCTGTGTCAAACTCTTCTTCACCCACTCAAACATCAACCTAACCACCATCGATAAGCTTAATCAAGTCTGGCAACCAACTGCCTTGTCTTCACACTCTGTCCTTCAATCTCCCTCTCTCTTCCTCTCTATCTCTCTTCTTTCTCCTTTTCATTTTCTCTCCCAAAAAACTATAAAAATATAAAAAAAGAAGTAAAGACATGTTTTGAAGAAGGATAGATATTTGAAAAAATAAAGAGGAGAAATATTTCTAAAAAGTGAGTGTGTTTTTGTTCTCACCAAGCCTCGTTGTCTCTTCATCAATTTAGTCGCCTATTGCAAAGGTAAAAATGCGCGAAAAAGCACATAAGCAAAATAGCAGCAAAATTTAAATATCCGTACAAGTTGTTACAACACTGTCGGGAAACTCGTATATACTCATGTGCGTTGTTCCAATACGGTGGGAAAATCTTGTATATTTTCTAGTGCAAGTGATGAAATCGAGCCACACTTAATCTTAAATACCCATGTGCATTGTTCCGTCAAGACAAGGACAACGCAAAAATAAGGGCATACACGCATTAGTCCAACATTGCGGGGAAATCCATATATTTATTTTCATGCAAATACAAAAGGCATATGTATGCTTTCTTAAGCATGGTAGGAATGAAGACTTCTGACTAAAGTGTCTCAAGCATCGAACATGCACACTTTTTTAAGCGTGGTAGGGAAGCTCGATACTTTGCCACCATGCTTGAATTTGTTAATACTAATAAAAATAATTACAAAAAATACAAAATATGAAATATTCAAGCAGTAAATAAACACTTAAAACATAAAACAATTATTCATCTATCTTTCACAACAACTTGATGAGGGTAATAAGTTTAAGATAACATAAGCTCACAAGAAGTTATTATTATATAAAAAAAAATCGCTATAATCTCTCTCAAAAGATTTCACTCCCATAAGGACGTGATACATGTCCTCTAAGTCAAGCATATTCATGTTGGCTCAAACAATGGTCTGACCCGAACCCAACTTGCCAACCAAAATTGACACCTTTACTAATAATCACTTTTAAGATCAGAATTTTCATTTCAAAACCAATAGTGTGGAAGACCATGAACAAATCAATAAAGCGTGTCTAATCTCATCTGCGCCCATGGTACCTGCTTCACTAATGACTTGTTTACTGTAACCTTCTTCAATGGCACCTAACAAATTTCTCTTTGCATCAACATCTAAATGAGAACACTTTAATGGAGCAAAAATTGAACAAATCTTGGATAACTCCTATCTTGCATTGTATAAAATACCCAACTAGTGCATGCTATTACATTATTCTGAAAAGTTCCAATCAGTCAAAAATTCGGTTTTAAATAAATGCAACATATTTAATTCAAAATGAACAGTAACACATTCCAGATTTGTAAACAGTTAAATAGCATCATGGGCTAAAGCCTCACATTAAAAGTTATTAAAAAATTACATCATTAATATATGTGTATGGTAAACAAAAGATGGCTCGTACTACTAAAAAATATTGAATCATTCATCACAGCAATGATGGGCTTACTATTTTTATGAAAAACAAGGTGCTTAATCTAAAAAGGAATCTTTTAGGTTTTCAAGCAAACCCTTGTCCTTTCAAACCAAGATCAATAAAAATAAATTAAATTGAACAGAAAGTGCACGGCAAAACAGAACAATCAATCACGCCCATCATTCAGCCCTGTTTTCTAATTGTTTGATCTAATGTATTGTTAGGAGAGTGAAACATGGGGGCCCAAGTTGAACTCAATATACTAAACGATGGGCATTCATTAATCCAAAAGTTTAAGCTAATAGGCAAGAGCAACTACTAATACTTTAGGAAATCAACGATTATTTCATATTTGATGTGACAATCTCATGGACTCTCATTTGGACCTCAACAATAAGTAAACGGCACTAGGATGAGAGCATAAACATAAAAGCCAGATCATTTTGTACCATAACATGTACTCAAACAAAGAAAAAAAATACAAACAAATGAGGCATCCAACAGTTAGTAGTCATCCAATTTTATATGCTTTCTACGTACAAATAACCTCAATCATTAAGGTTACAAGCAAAATGACTATTGATGCATGCAGCAGAATTTCTCCTCAATTCATTTAATAAAAAAATCACCCAAACAGGAAAATAATATGGTACGAAACTAAAAATAAAAGAAGATTCTGATTTCATGCAAATGCCGGATAACTATATTGGATTCAGCCTCCCAGAGGCCCTTCCTCAAGTGTCAAGACTATCTAACAAATAAATGCTACACCGCAAAAAATCAGAACAAGCTTCTCCCATTTTTTATACGAAATTAAATTTCGGAACTGCGACCCAGCGCATTTCTTTCGGTATCCAAAACAAGTAAGTATTTGGGGAAGCGTTTTGCCCTTTCCACCAAAACCAATCCTTCTCTCCCGGGATCCTAATGACCAACGCCCTAAACAGGCAAGCAAGTTGCCGCCACCTTTAATTTCCCTCTCAGTTTATCAATGGTGGCAAGGGTCAAAGGCAATCTAGAAGAACAGTGCGAGAAAGTACCATGGGAGGGGCATCGCCGCCAAGATCACTGGGAAACCATCGCCGGAGCTCGCCTTCCATAGGGCGAAAGTTTCGCACCTCTGCCGCTCCCGCGTACATCTATCTCTATCTCTATCTCAACTGAACTCTCACGGCTACTCCACCTTCCACTCCAAGAACAAGAAATGTTTCGAGAAGAAATAGAGAGAAGCGAGAGAGAGGACAAACTCAAAGCGCCCATCGTACTCGGGAGGACAAACTCAAAGTGGCTGAATCAGATAGGTACTAAACACCACCGAACAGCGTATTTGTATCGATCACAATACAACACGTATACTCTTTCCGGATTGGTAGTGCTGTGGGTCCCGCTATTTAGTATAAGTGCGGCGCACGTGTCGCTTTCACGTGTTGTGACAAAACCATTACGTAACTTTATTTTATATTATTTTCCAAAAAAAAAACGTTACTTTATATTTAATTTTTATTTTTATTGATATTTTAAAATTTAATTCATTTTAAACACTAAAATAGTAAAATTGCTTAAATTCGATGTCATAAAGCACCTAAATACTAAAAATATAAAATATAATAAAAAAAATTAATATGAGTAATTGACTGTGCTAGATTTTGACTATATTTATTAATTATGAATGAACATCTACTCGCCATATGAAGGAGATTATTCGCTCGAAATTTAATAAAATTTATATATTGAAAAAATCATGGAGGTCCATTGAACTACTATCAGACCATGTATATTTTGCCTCTCATCGCCCTTCTCACTTACTTAAAATATCATACACCGTTGCTTAAAAGGTTGATCCCATCATCCACCAACCATGATTACCAACATAAGCACACAAAAAATTGTCCTAGATTTCTTAGTTTTTTATCTTCCCTCCTTACAATAGAATGACCAAACATATATTAAACGATCTCTTGAATATAGCTCCCATGCCACAGATCTTCTAACATCCACCTTGGAATCTAATTGCTATATATATATATATATATATATATATATATATATATATATATATATATATATATATATATTATTTGTTATACTGTATCAAAATCTACCTCAATTACAGTGAAGGGCACTTTATAATTGATGATAAATATTAGTGAAATTATTGCAACTGTGTTGGGCTGGACCCTATTATTTTTCTTTTTTTAGAATTTTTTCTTGTAAAAACTTTGATGTCTCTTACGACTATGTGTGTTAAACTCTCTCTATCACTATGAATATTCTGGCATTGAGCCAACTATATTATTAGACAATATAATTAAATTATTGCATTCACAATACTTTTTATATTATAATTATACTCATGAATTTCAGATAATTCAGATGTATTATCTTATAGTTTAATTTTTTTAATCTAATTCTGTACCTATATTATCTAATAATTTCCATTGTTGCCTAGCTTTAGTCCTCTAGGCTTCATCACTTGAATATGATCTTTCAGCCACCATTGCTTGATTATAATCCTCTGACCACCATCGATCGCTTGACTACAATCATTTGATCATTGTCGTCTAACTATGGTCTTTTGATCACCATCGCCCAATTACGATCCTCCGACCATCATCGTCTAACTATGATCCTCCAACTGCCATTGTCGAATATGGTCCTCCAATCTCCATCATCTAATTGTTGTCCTTAGACCATCATTGTTTGGCTAAACTAAAGCCCATTGATTTTGTCACCTACGCTAATGCACAATATCACTTATAATATTGATGCACACCATCACTTATCACAATATATATTGATTTAAGAGTAAGTAAAGGTGATGTGAAAGACATACATTATGATGGCTCCATATATGCTTCATTACTAAATTGACCTTTAAAAATGATAACCCCATAATGTGATATAGCTGAAATTAGTAAATGAGTGAATTCTTATTATTCTTCATGTATAATAGGTTTAGAAAGCAATAATTTTTTAGATGGAAAACATATGGATATATCTAATATAGTAGATATTGATATAATGATCTCATGCTAGAGTCTCTCATCTATGCATATAGAAGTTGGGCAAATATTTATATGTAAAAATGGTATGAAGAAGTTATATATATATGCAAAGAATAACAAATTTGAATTCAAGATGAAGAAATATGGAATAGAAATTAGTTGTATTCGTTGTGCCTATGAAAAATATTTATAGAGCATGTGGCTAGAAAGTTGGTAAATTCAAACATATTTGAGGTTCAGCGTCATGTATCAAAATGTGCTTGTTCTCTGGATATTCTAAGTAATTAAAATCATTGACAAGCTCAACAATGACTTATTGGGCAAATAATAAAGAAAAAGTTTGTTGGATGTGACCAAAATTTGAAGCCAATGATGGTAATATCTAATGTTAAGAGAGGCTATGGGATTGATCTATAATATAAGAAGGCTTAGTGATGATGTGAGCTACCTATCACTTATGTAAAAGAGACCCATGAAGCGTCCTTTTTTACGTTGAATAAAAAAATTCAGGACCGTGATTGATATGCAACTTGATACTTCAGGATATTTTAAATATGTTTACTTCTTTTGGGTTCTTACATTTAAGGCTTTATAGATGTTTGTCACCCAATGTTAAATATTAGTGGAACATTTCTTAATGCTAAAGGTACTTTGACCTTAGTTGGGGAGAAAAATGCGAATACTTGGATTTATTCAATGGCATTTACAATAAATGATTTAAAAAATAATGAGTCATGGATTTATGAAGAACCTATAATTTATTTTTGATAAACATAATGGTATTACTAATGCCTTATGTACAATATTTTTAAAGGCGTGTCATAGAGCTTGTACTCATCATATTGCAATGAATTTTATGGTAAACTTTAAAACATATAGTTATTATGAGAAATATCACTTGCCCTTCAGAGCTTATTTAAGGATTGAGTTTCACTGATATTTCAATAAAATTAAAATTAAGAATTCAACCATTACTACCTACTTAAAACATTAAGTCGAATTGAAGGATTGGGGCTTACTCTTTCTTTCTTGGGAATTAATATAGTTTAATGATAATTGATATTTCATAGAGTTTTAATAATGGCATGCATGTTTCTATCAAATAACCATCTTATTTGAGTTCTTGAGATATATAACATATAGATGGTCCCTTGAAAGATGTACCATCATAGTGACTATAATAATCAATTTGTCAAAAGAGATCAAAGAAGCACTGATTAAGCTCTTGACCATGGCTAAAACATTAATTGCGTAAACAATTAGCCAATTTGAACTACTTGGACTTGACTGTGATCTTGACGGAGAAGTTTATTTATGGAAGGACTATATGGAAAGTTTAATATAATAGGGTTTTCAATGTGAGTATGCATTGGTTATAACTCGTGATCAGGGTGGCAGCTACTCTGGCTTATGTTTCAGGCTTTATACTTGAGAAGCATAGTTAATTTCATACTTCAAAAATATATATCTTGTAGAAAATGAGGAGATGTTGGAGATTCCATAAGAAATATAATCCATTGTCATTATGCCACTATTATTAAAATTTAGGAGTTGCCATACAAAGAAAGTAGAAGACCTTCAAAGAAAAAAAAGATGGGCGCAATGTAGATGAAGCTATTATGGAGTGAAAGATCATAATTGTGTTACATGTGAAGTTAAATGCCAATTATTAAATTGTTAATTCATGTAATTAATTTAAATCTTTGTAAATTTTTGTAATTGGTAAGTAGATTTAATAAATGTAATGAACTTTATTACCTCTAACGATCTACAACTTTGTTATGAATTGGAACTATGCAATGATTAATTTTACTTTAATGTTCTATGATTCTTTGCTTTAATTTTATGTAATTTTTTGCTAAAATTTGTGCAATTCCTAACTAAAATATACTTGCATTGAGTTTGCTAACAGATAAAATTATTGGATTTATTTGATGGTTTGCTATTGAAGATTATGTTATTGAGTCTATGCTAGAATTTTGAGTAATTCTCTTAAGTTCAAATAAGGTTCAATCAAATTTCCATTAAGTTTTGTACAAGTTTAGACAAGGTTCAAACCTAGTTTTTTTAATGGTCCAAACTCTTAACTATCGAGGTGTTGTCCATTTTGACCTAATGGCCTCACGATTCTATCCTGTTGATATAGAAAAAAGGATTGCATGGAAAGTTAAATATAAGAATTTTCAATGTGAGTATGTATTGGTTATAACTTGTGATCGGGGTGACAACTACTACGTCTTATGTTTCAGGTTTTATACTTGAGAAGCATAGTTAATTTCATACTTTGAAAATATATATCTTGTAGGAAATGAGGAGACGTTGGTGTGAGAATTTTTATTATATTTAAAATCCTTTGAAATGCTTTAAGTCTGCACGATTTGCTTTATTTATATTTTGATATTTATCTTTCGATTAAATCTGCATAGTTAGGCATTATTCCACCCCGAGGGGTAGACTAATGTCTTTCTATCAATTTGAAAGAAAGAAACTATAATTTATTTTTTTTAATTAGATGCAGTATATGGAATATACAAATCATTCTAAAGGATGATAAGAACATTCTCCTATCGTTCCAACTAGAGAAATAAATCATAAACTTATTTCCATAATTAAATATAGAGGATATTTAATTCGATGTAAAAGCAAATCAAATATCCTTCTATCGTTTGATTATGAAATTAAATTTAAAATATGGATAAAGCAAGATGTGCGTTCACAAATTTTTTCCGTCTTAGAAATGAATCTAAGAAAGGATTTATTTTATTCTGGGATCTAGACTCTCTATAGGGGCAAGCCCGGTCCTATAGTTAATTACATATCCTAAGAGAAAACACTCGATTAAAATGAAGACTAAATAGTTTTAAAATTCATACACATTTAAAGAAATATTTGGGCTAATTAAATTTCAAATCACAGGCTTTAGACTATAAATTCTAAAATTGAAATTTGGAAGATTTAGATTTGAATTGAAGAAAGAAAGTGCAGAGAAGAGTGTATACAATATGGACTTACCACTTGTCTATAGTGTGCTGCCAGTAGGGTGTCAATAATGGACACAACACGAAAACCCGACTCGAACCCGACCCAAAATTTTCGGGTCAGACACGACCTGACGCCTTAACGGGTCGGGTTCGGGTTCAGTTAAATGACCCGGTTGCGATTTCGGGTCGGGTCCGTGTTAACCCGCCAACCCGTTAAGCGACCCGCTCGACCCGCGGGATTCATTTCACGCGAGCGATAAAATTTGGGATCCGAGGCCTCCGTATTCATTTCGCGTCCGCTACCAGCTCTCCTCTCCTTCGCTGCTTCGTCTAGGGTTTCCATTTCCTCGTCGGATCTCTTCAGATCTCTGGCTCTTTCAACGGTTTCCTCTCTTCTACTTCTCTGGCACGTTGTTGGTCCGTGGTGTTCATCGTGTTCATCTCGTAACTCTCGTTTGGCCTAACATACCTCGCTGTTTGTATCTCTTATCTTTTTTCTCCTTTTAGAAGCTTGATCTATGAGCAGAGTTTAGGGTTGTGTTGCTGACTTACTGTCTTGCTGTTTGATTAAATTGTTAACGTTGATGAAAAAAATTTAGGGTTTAGGGTTTGTCCGATTTGTTGTCGTCTTGATGACTTGATGTTAAAAAGGAGTTTCTGGAATATTTCGTCCGATTTTATGAAATTCTGGAATATTTTGGTATGCTTTCTACTTTGGGGTTATTTTTGTCCGAAAAATGATTGAGGTGTTGTTCGAATATCCTTGCAGGCTTGCACTCGGGTTCTGGTTTGAGAGGTTTTTTTCTGTTCAGTTGTGTAGTAACTGTAGTTGCTCTGTTACAGATTTTTTATATGATTGCTATTATCGATTACTCTGTTTCAAATTTTTGTTTATGTATGGCTGTATGCCCTTTTGATGGCCTGATGGGGCATGGTGGTGGTGAAATGGTTTCTGTAGTTTTCTCCTTTTGAATGCTATATCATTTTAAGAACCTAAAGGCCGGTCCACTATAGTTTTTTGTATATGTCTGCCCTTGTGATGGGGCATGATGGTGGTGAAATGGTTATGATTGCAGTGGCTGTAAGAAAAGAGTCAAGGAAATAAAAGTTAGCGTTTCTGTTTTAATTAAAAATATTTGTGAACAAAAAACTTTGTACGTTATGCATCTCTAGTTTCACTCATTCTTTGCTTGTAGAGTATAACCCTAGCATTGTAAATTATTGATAGTTGATACCCCTAGCATTGTAATACATTATAATATTTTGGTTAGATGGAGAATTCCAATTCAATTCCTGAGGATTTTTCTTTTGATGATAATGAAGAAGTTCGGATTTCTGAAAATGCTGTAGAGCCTTCTAACGAGCAATGTAATGAGGTGACAATTGCTAAGAAACGACGAAGGATGACCTCACTTATTTGGGGCCATTATGAGATGTTACCTAATTCGAAAGATGGAAAACAGAAATATAAATGTAAGAAATGTGGCACTACTTATTTATGTGATAAAAAAAATGAAACTGGTAATCTTAGACGTCACATCAAAAATTGTAAGAAAAGAAGTATGTGTGATATAGGACAGTTGATCTTACAAAGCAACAATGAATCTTCAATGTCTATGTCTGATGATAAGTTTGATCAAGCTGAATTTCGTGACTTGTTTACTGCTTCTATCATTATGCACGATTTGCCTTTTCAATGTGTTGAATGGGTTGGACTTCGAGCATTTTTGTTTTATCTTCATAGGGACTTGCAATTAATTTCTAGAAATACGGCTAGAAATGATTGCAAGAAATTGACTTTTGTTGAGTGGTGTTATCAGAGATTGTATGGAGGCAATTACCTCGGTGAATTGAGGAAGGTGAAACTTAAGTTAATTTCATTGTTTGCTAACTACGGTGCAAGTAGGAATCTTTCATCAGGAAAAAGTTCAAATACTTCTGAGGTGATACAAGGATTACCTTCAACGAGCATAGCATTACCAATTATTAAGTCCAAGTTTATGCAGGTTTCGTATCCATATTTGTAAATTCGCAACTTGAAATGTTTTTATTTTTTGTTTCTAATGCCTTTCCAAAAAAAACAGGATTTTGCTTCATTCCAAAAGGATGCCTTTGCACCTAGGAAATCTGAATTAGACATTTACCTAGATGAACCTAAGCTTGATAGCAATGTAGATTTAGACATTTTGAAGTTTTGGCAAGGGAATCAGTATCGATTTCCTCGTGTTTCAGCTATGGCTCGTGATGTACTATGCATTCCAATAACAACTGTAGCATTCGAAAGTGCCTTCAGCAATAGCGGTAGAATTTTAGATCAATACAGAAGTGCATTGAAACATGATATCGTCGAGGCACTAATTTGTTCTAAGGACTGGTTATACGGACAACATGGTGATTATTCATTTTTCTTAAAGCTATTTTATGTTTCTATCATTTATTTCAGATCTAAAAATCATTTATCTTATTTTGTTGTAGCAGCAAATGATCCCGAACTTGATGTAGTAACCAATGACATCCTTAATTTAGATGTGAACATGAATGATGTTGAGCTTGGTGAAAGCTCAATGGTTGGATAAACAGAACTGATTGAGAGCTTTTAATTATTTACCTAATGCCTATCTATATTAGTTGATGCAGTGATTGATGATATACTTTATTCTTTTGGTTGCTGTGTTGCCAGGGATGTTGACTTGGTAAGTTGTTGGTTTGCCTGGTTTTCTATCTTAGTGTTGCCTGGGATGATGACTTGGGAAACATGTTGTCCTGGTTATTTACCTACAGGTTGCCTGGGAAGCTGTCTTGGTTGCCGCATTAGGTTCATCTGGTTTGGTACCTTTATTGAATTATATTTTACTTATCAGTTGCTTGATTGCTGTCTTGGTTTGTATTATTTGCTGTCTTGGTGGGCTGGATTATTTGTGTTGCTATCTTGGTTATTTACCTGCAGTTTGTGATTTTGATTATTAATTCTTTGCTGGCTGGTAACTTAGTTGGTTTCCTGTTACTTGTTATATATTGGTTGCCTGTTATTCACCTGCAAACTTGCTATCTATATTAGTTGTATCTCTTGGTTGCTGTCTTCTTTCCTGGGTTAGTTTTCTGTAACTTGATGTCTTGGTTTCCCTGGGATGCTGTCTTGGGTGCCCAGATTGCTGGGTTAGATTCACTTGGTTGCTGTCTTGGTAGATGTATAAGTTTCCCCTGGGTTGGTGGCTTTGTTTCCTGGGAAGGTGTAATTGGGTTGGTTTCCTGTTTTTGAACAGTTTGGTGGCTGGGTTGGTTGCTGTCTTCTTTCCTGGGTTGGTTTTCTGTAACTTGATGCCTTGGTTTCCCTGGGATGCTGTCTTGGGTGCACAGATTGCTGGGTTGGATTCACTTGGTTGCTGTCTTGGTAGATGTATAAGTTTCCCCGGGTTGGTGGCTTTGTTTCCTGGGAAGGTGTAATTGGGTTGGTTTCCTGTTTTTGAACAGTTTGGTGGCTGGGTTGGTTGCTGTCTTCTTTCCTGGGTTGGTTTTCTGTAACTTGATGCCTTGGTTTCCCTAGGATGCTGTCTTGGGTGCCCAGATTGCTGGGTTGGATTCACTTGGTTGCTGTCTTGGTAGATGTATAAGTTTCCCCTGGGTTGGCTTTCTGTAACTTGATGTCTCTGTTCAAATTCTGGGTTGGTTCCAAAAGGATTGAAAGTTGAGTAGCGATGATGAGTACCCTTCTAAACTGATTGTGAGGTCATTTGGAAAAAAAATTATTGCAATCAGGTGGCATTTGTGTTGTCGTCTAATCAAACAGATACTACGTATAGCTCTAAAATACAAAATGCCGCCTTGGAGGGCAATACCGCTGTCTGTAACTACAAAAAATTGTATTGTTGACTCACATTTCATTATTTGATGAATTATTTAGAGGGTGAATCTGAGCTAATGACTCAATCTTTCAACTAATTTATGGATCTTTAACTAATTATATTTTTTGCAGTTAGCTTAAATCTCCAGGAGGGCTAGCAAATAATTTTCGTTCTTCAGAGTTCGGATTTCTCCAAATAGTCAGACTGATATTTGTAATTTGTAATTTATAATTTTATGATTTGTAATTTGTTAAATTAGATGTTTGTAATTTGTTAAATAAGATGTTTGTAATTTGTTAAATTAGATGTTTCTAATTTGTTAAATTAGATGTTTGTAATTTGTTAAATTTTATCATTTGTAATCCTTAGTTTGTATTTGTTTATTTATTATTCATAAATTATGATGTATAATTTGACTTTTGGTAATTTGTAATTTAAATTTTTAATGTTTCAATTGTTTTCCTGGTTTTCAATACTTGTTGCCTTGGTTATTTACCTCCAGGTTGTGATTTTGATCATTAAAATTTGTTTGCTTGTAATCGGGTTGGCTTCATGTGAAATCGGGTCAGCGGGTCAAACGGGTTGACCCGAACCCGACTCGGGTCGGGTTCGGGTCCTGAATATTGACCCGTTTCCCTAACCGGGTCGGGTTAGGATTGACCCGATTCGATTCGGGTCAGGTCGGGTTCGACCCGAATCCGACCCGTAACCCGATTTTGACAGTCCTAGCTGCCAGCTAACAATCCTAATCACAATAATCATAAATGAATGCAAGATTAAGAGAACTTTATTCTAGGAATCAAGAAGTTGTTAAAGAAATTTAATCAAATGCAATACAACATGCTTACAAAAATAAAAATCTACACGTATGCTTATGATGCATGAACAATAATATATATAAAAGAGCTAATTTTATTAATATAAAAATTTTAAAGTACAACTTGGGGTCTGCAGTAAAGTAATGGTGGTCAGGCCCCACCAACAATAAATATGAATTCTAAACCTATTAAAACATTTAGAATCAAATACAACTGCTTATAATTTTCAGGCTCCAAGTCTTCTGTGGAATTCCAAAAAAAATATCCCCTGTAAAAAGGACATTACTTTTTGGAGCCCCATATAAGTATGTATAAGCAGTAGTCTTTGACTATTTACAACTCAAGACTCTGTACAACTCGATCTATATACAGGGAATCTATGAAATTTAAATTTACAAATCTTTTTTACATATACATCAATTCTTAGGAACATTCTACTTTGCAAAAATGTAAAAGCTAGAAATAAAGATGCAATTATGAGTGTTGTGAGCATTTATATATACAGAAAAGTAAAGAAAGTAAAGTACACGGCCCTCACTCATTCACTCCGCTCTCTAGTGCATTGACAGAAAGGTAAACATAGCATGCTATTGAGTTTTAGTACAAAAATTAAAATTTTGTACTAAAACTCTATTTTAAGAAGCAATAAAAAAGTCATCCCAAACGAAGCCTAAGTAAATCAAGGTTCATGACTTTCTAAGATGATAGAATCGTGGGATCATGAGTCAGCTTGTTATCATTCTCTCATTTTTTCACTCTAATCCAACACCTGTATATCATTCTCTTCCTAATCCAAATGATTTTAGGTCAATCCTTATAGAAAGCCCTTGTAGCAAACTATCATTGGGTTACAGATTAGTCTTAGGTTACGTTTGAAACGGTTTTTTTACTATTTCCTAAAATAACTTTTTAATGTAAAATTAAAATTTTTGTACTAAAAAGCAGTTTTAAGAAACAGTAACATTAGTCTTCATTTGGGATGGCTTTCTTGCTGCTTCTTCAAGCAGCTTTTTAGTGTAAAAATTAAAATATTTTAATTTTTGCTCTAAAAAGCTACTTTAAGAAGCAGTAAAAAAGTCATCCCAAGCCAAACCTTAATCTAAAATTCTCTCTTATAATTGAGCAAATAGAATTTCAGCGCCCACAGAAGTTTAAATTGAGAATAATCATTATCTGCTTTAATTTTGTTTGACATTTATGTCTGTCTTTTATCTTAAAGAAAACTTTGTTTCAAAAAATTTTACGAAAATGATTCATAAAAGAAAACATATCACTCGGCCGAAAAAATCTATCAACAATATAATCATCATATCCTCGCTACCAAATTCACGTAATATAAATATATAATAAAATAAAATACCTTAAAAAGAAGCAAAAAATTGCTAGGATTATTACTCATACCAAGAACTAAGTATTTATTTCACATTATAGAATCTGAACTCCTTCAATTATTTACATCAAAGACAATAACAAGAAGTCATAATAACTTTCTAGAGAGTGAGAGAACCATTTAGATAGCAGATTTAAGCTTCGTTTGGGATAACTTTCTTATTATTTTCTAAAATAATTTTTTAATACAAAAAATTTTGAATTAGAAAATTTTATACTAAAAAGTTGCTTTACAAAGCAGTTAGAAAATTGTCCCAAACAAAGTCTTAAAAGATACTTTTTATTTAGGAACGGGGGTATCTACCCGCTGCCACTCAAAAAAAAACGTTTGGCAGCGTAACTAATCCCTGATAGAAATATGGAGTGTGAAGCACATCCCTGATGCCTCCATATGCCATTTTTGGCTCTATCTGCAGTCATAATAAAACATTTGTTTATTTCAAGCAACCTTCTGACAATTTATGCTTCATTTTAAACATGATTAGGCCATTCTAAATTATTAAAAAAAAGGCATGTCATTATGTCCCATAGTGGCAAAAGCTCTATATATTTTTAGCCTTCGTTTGGGATAACTTTTGACAATTACTTTTTTATTGATTTCAGGAAATTTTTATTCTATAAAGTTGCTATAGAAATCAATAAGAAAACTATTCAAGATGAAATCTTAGATTTTGTTTGAGATGGCTGCAGCTTTTTATAAAAGTGTTCATAAAATTGCTATGAAGAAAGCAGCTTTTTTAGAAGCTGTTATAGAAAGTAGCTTCCTAGTTTAAAAATTTATTGAAAGCAACAACAAAGCGGAGCAAACAAATAATATGATTATGAACTAAAAAACAAAACAATAAGTAAGCTATCACAAACGAAATCTTATTATATTATGTTTGATATGCTCATATCTATAAATTTGGATGGCTCCATTTTTTAACTTATCCCATGCAATTATTAAATTTGTCATATTAGATTAAGAAAATAATTAAATATGAAATTTTAATCATTAAATCTGAAATATAATTAAACATTGAATAATTAACATAAATGTAGAAATATCATATCAAATATCTAGTGTTTTATAGTTTTTTTTTTTAAATAAAAGTTAGGTGATATATCATTCTCATTCAGGATGAATATTTCTAAGAGTATCATGATTATATTTAATATTTCTAGGTGATGGGAGTCTACTTGTCATCAAATACCGTATTTTTATTCTTCAAATTATTTATATTGCACCACCAAATTTTGAAAAAATGTCATACCATACATTAATGGTTGCACCATTTATCCGTGCATTTGCATGACAGATCGTGCGTGCAGCTCGCTGGTTGAGCGAAGTTTTTCCTCCCATGCAGCTCATATTCGAATCCCCTAACTGTCCCAAAAAATAATTATAACAGAATATTCTGATAAATTTTTCGTCAGAATCACGCTATCTGTTATTAAATTTACACTGATATTAATATATAACACAACTGTTTGTGCAAATTTAAAGACACTTAAACATCTTATGACGAAAAACAATCAGAATATCTCGACATAATTTTCGTCTTATTCTTTTGTGGCAAATTTCATTCATTTTAATATTTTCATTATTTTTTGTTAGATTAAATTTAACTATTAATGATATATTTTATCACCTAACACAACTGCAAAATTTTAATATAATAAATTTAAAAATGGCTCATAAATCCTAAGGAATAAATTCTTATCGAGGGCCCAAAGCAAACATCAAAGTCAGCAATAGTACAATAAATACATTTTTATTGAGACATTTGATTGACCTGATCCCGCAATCTAAATAATGGAGACAGAGAGCCAACCACTTGTGATAATGGAGGCAGGATTGTATTGTACTTTAATTGTAAGCTCATGGTGACTTTTTTTCTTTTTTTTTAAAGCTAATGGTGACTTCGATGTGCTAGTTTATATATATATATATATATATAAAGGCAAAGTTCAAATTAAATTAAAATAAATTTAAATTCAATGAGATAAAAGTTAAAAATAATTTTTTAAAAAAAGACACAAAATAAATTACCGACTTTCTATTGAGTGAGGGACGATTATATCATCCCTATAAAAAAGTCTATCTTAAAAAAAAAAAAAAAGTTAAAGAGAGTATCAGATGAATACGTAAGCAACGATAAATAGGGTTTTATCCAGAGTAATAGAATTTACTCGATTGGCTCTCTTATTACTGTCCCATGAAGAAAAAGTAAAATCTTATGCAACGTAAAATCTTCGATGTCGCCGCCTTGAATTTATAGAGAAGGTAATTGTTGGACAGGTTAATTAGTAAATTGGGGTGCTCTTTTAAGTGAACCCAAAGTATTCAATTATATTAAATTACCTAATTCTCTAAGAGCTTAGATTTGGGTGGGAACTTTGGGGTTGTCATCTTTCATTTTTTTGTTCCTTTTGTACTTCATGTGAACAATTTATTTTACTTGACTATTTTTAGCTTTTTTTATTGGTTAACTTTTTTTTTGTTTGTTTGTTTGAGTATTTGCTTTTACATGTTGTAATAAGGGTTATGTTGTTGATCAAGGATCAATTTCTAGTTACTGGCCTGGACTTTATTACTCCTTTACTTTAGCTAAATTGCTTTATTTTTTATTTCTTTAATTGAATTATTTTATTTTCAATCATATTTATTGTAATATCCGTCATCTAAAATTCAAATAATTTTTTATTAATGATCATTAATTTTAAGTTAATTAGTAATTATGAGTCTTAGAAGATTGAATATGATAGAAAGTAACCAAGATTTGAGGCCTAAGAAATAAAAATCTAAGCTTTGGAAATTTGCTTTGCGAGCACCGTGACTTAGGCGTTGGCAGCGCCCTAGCATTGTGCTCTTGGGTTTTTGGATTAAAAAATAAGTTTAGGCATGCGCAATAGCACCGGGGAAGCACCGCCATAGCACCGGATCTTAAATGAGCATATTTTGGGAGCATCTAGAATATTCTCTGGCAGTGCTGCGATGCTGAAAAAAATGAGTGTCATGATGCTAGGTCAAAATAGTGGAAATATAATATTTAAAATATCTAAAATCATTTTGCATGAACTATTCCACCCAGCCTTGCCAAAGAAGAAAGGAGAAAAAGAGGAGGTGAGGAAAAGAAAGAGAGAGTTTGGAGGCCAAAGCTCGGGATTCGTTTGTCAGGCTAGTTCAGGAAATTATAGAGCTTGAGGTAGAATCCTAAACCCCTATTTCATATTTTAATTTCAATAATACTATACAAAGATATGAATAAAAATATATTTTTCTTGGGTTTTATGAGGTTTTCACTGTGTGGTTTTTAATATGTTATTATACTCATTATTAAGGATATTTTGACTATACGAAGTCGAGTTTTAACGATTGGCTTTTGCCGCATGATTTTCTAAATGTACTGTTGAATCAAGACTTTTCCCAAAAAATACAGTAGTTATATAAAACTCCAAAAACATTCATGTAAATATTCCTCAAAAGTTTGAAGTTGAAAAGGAAAAGTTTAGTGAGTACTTTGTTTTACAAGTACTGTGATTTTTTACTGGCGATTCCTGTCATCTGAATATTACATTAAATTCTTGATCTATTTATCAAGATTGTGAAAACCAGACTGGACAAAGAACCGGAAGAAGGAGAGGTTTACGGTACGATGGTTCGACCAGGATCGAACCAGATGATGTAATAAATACTAATTTTATTTAAATTTAACATAATTTACTTTTTTTTAGCATAATTTACCTATATTGATGCAATCATAGAAAAAATGTGACTAAAATCAGTATACAAATAGTACAAGAGCACCATGCATATGTAGATTCATCTCTATGGTTTTCTCGCTACCGTTGATAAACCAATTATTCCTATAAGCCACATTACTACATTAGTGGCCTCACCATAAAAATCAGTGAAGGACCTATAATACAGTGAATAAGCATTGACGTTTTGATCACTTGTCAAAATTAAAATAAGGTTTCATAAGAAATTATCTAGCAACAATATTTAAACCAATTTAATTCTAAAAAGCAAAGCTAGATATGTTGTGTTAACGCATGCACAATCATGATATGATTAATAGTCATAAAGCAGGGAAAAAACTATTCCCATTTTTATTATGAAAATCTTCTAGAAGCAAAAGCAAATTGTTTATTGAGGATAAAAAAATGCTTAGAATATATGAGGAATAATCGGTGTAAGGAAAACAAAACAAAGGAGTAACTTCCTCGAAGCAAAAGCTGATAATATATTTCATGTGCTCTCTTCTTTCAAAACTGTCTGGTTTGCCGGTTCTCTGATGCTAGACCAGTTTATAGGGTCAATCAGACCAGTCAGCGGGCATGTTTCTGATAATACCCCATAATCAAATTTAAAAGAATAATCTATTTTATCTTCTTAATTAATCAACCAGAGTTTCTATAAATCATCAAAATAATAAATGTATATATTTGATGAATGCAACTAATAATCTATGGCTACTTTCATGCTTATTTTGAATCAGTCAGGTTCTTTCAAAACTATCCAGTTTGTTGGTTCTCTGATGTTAAACCAGTTTATAGGTTCAATCGGACCGGTCAGCTGGCTGGTTTTTTATTCAACCGGTTGAACCAGCTGGTGTACGTAACACTCCAAAATTAAATTTGAAAGAATTATTTATTTTATCTTCTTAATTAATCTATCAGAGCTTCTATAAATCATTAAAATAATAAATTTATATAAATGGTGAAAGCAACTAACAATTTTATGCCTCAAAATATTGCACTATATTCATTCTCCCAAAATTAATATACAAAAGCTAGGAGATATGTATAATTACAACTCTATCATAAACTCCTTACAACAAAAGAATAAGAAAAAATATAAAAAATAAAAAATTTTGAGGATCTCTGTCAATCTCACTCAAACTAGTCATGACCCCTTTCCTGACCTAAAATCATAAAAATTCACATAATGAACCAAAAAGCACAGAGTAAATCAAACTCACTAAAGCTTTCAACACAAGACTAGAAGAATTAATATGCATACTCAATTCAATCGATAAGAGAAATCTCATCAATGATCGGTTATCAATTATAAAGCTTAAAATGATCAATAATAAAAGTAGGAAAATCAATACAATGAATATAGGGATCAATAACACACATGAGAATAAGTAAATCAGTAAAATAATGATACTATAATCATTCAAGCATCAATAAAAAGAAACACAGGCACACATGTATCAATATTATAAGTCTTATCCACTTACATGCACCTTATCAATTATATGCAATTCAATACTTGTGCCCATTCATATGTTATCTATGTACAAAAAGTTATACAGTAAAAATTCAATAAATTATGAGAAAAATATATTTTTATCAATTTAGAAGAAAAGAAATTTATTAAACTCAAAATCATTGAAATTTAGGTTACTTATAACGAATAGAAGAAATCTTTGAACAAATTTAACAAACAAAAAATCTTCAAACAATCTTCTCTCTCCTCCCTCTCTCTTCCTTCTTTGGCAAGGCACAATGTTGAAATTTAAATTTTTTATTTTAAAATATATCATTTAAAAAATTTGAGTTATTATAATCTACCCACCGTAGAAAAAATATCATCCTCGATATTTTTCTTAAATATTTGCGCAGAAAATTAAAATAAAAAAATATGTAAGATTAAAATTCAAATCGAATCAAAATAAATCATGAATCAAGCTCTGGTTACGTTTCAATTCTCCCAACAACCGTTTTGATACCAATTATAATGCCCCAAAATTAAATTTAGAAGAAATATATATTTTATCATCTTAATTAATCAATTAGAGCTTCTATAAATCATTAAAATCATAAATTTATATATCAGTGAAAGCAACTAATAATTATATATCTCAAAATATTACATTATATTATTCTCCCAAAATTAATATACAATTGTCAAGATATCAATATAATTATTACTCTATTATAAACTCCTGTCTATAAAAGAATAAGAGAAATTATAAATAAAATTAAAAGAAAATATGAGAATCTCTGTCAATGTCACTACAACTGATCATGATCTCTTCCCTAACCTGAAATCATAAAAATCTACATAATGAGGTAAAAAGTCCAGCAGTAAACCAAACTCACTAAATCTTTTAATACAAGATTAGAAGAATCAATATGCATATTTAGTTCAATCAATAAGATCAATCTCATCAATGATTAGTTCTTATTTGTAAAGCTCAAAATAATTAATAATAAATATAGGAAAATTATTACAACAAATCTAAGAATTAATAACATGCATGAGAATCAATAAATCAGTAAAATAACAGTACTATAATCATTCAAGTGTCAATAAAAAGAATCACAGGCACATAGGTGTCAATATTAACAGTCTTATCCTTTTATATTTATTCTATCAATTATATGCAATCAATACTTGTATCCATTCATATATTATTTGTTTATACATATTAATACTCTATTTATCAATGACATCAGTATATGAATGCATCAGTATATGGTTCAACAATACCGAATATCTAGCTTTAATGTAGTGTTCTCATACTTTCATCTGTTCATTTTTTATATCATTATATTACTTCTTTCATCATTATTATTATAGGTGGCCTTCAATAATCATTAAGAGTTGTCACTCTCTACCCGTCCTCATAATTCGGACATCTATTACAAGCTACAACCCGAATAACGCCACAAATCATCTTTAAATGAAAGCCAATCGGTCCACCCTCATGTGAAGGATATTATATTTTAACAATTAACCCATTTAAGTGTTAATAGCCAGCCTTTCATGCTTATGCAAATGCCACAATCAAAATGCAGTATGACATAGTCAATTTTGTTTTATACAAAAAAATCTATATAATATTTATAATTTCATAAAATCATAACTTTAATTCTACCTGATGAAATTTAATGATGTTATTGTCAAAATGTCCACATTATTCATACATATATTATATACAAAAGGTTATATAGTAAAAACCCGATAAATCATAAGAAAACACATTTTTTATTGATTTAGGAGAGAAGAAATCCGTCAAACTCAAAATCATTAAAAATTAAAATGAGATTTGAGTTATTTACAGCGAATAGAAAAAATCTTTGAACAAAATTGAATGACAAAAAAGCTCCGAAGAATCTTCTCTCTACTCCTCTCTCTCTTCTTTCTTTGACATGGCACGGCGCTGAAATTCATATTTTTCATTTAAAAAAAATCATTTCAAAAATTTGAGTTATTACAGCCAGTCTGATCTAGTTTAAATAACCATGCTATTTACTATTATAGCGTATTACAATTTTGCATTACATCACATTGGAGATGCTATGTTCTAAAAGGTGGAAAAGAGCACTTTTTGTTATGTTACAAGAGCCTTAAACATACTCTTCTATCCTCATCTGCCTAATGTAGATGTGGGAGCGGTTCTGGCCCTACTTGCTAAAAGCAGGTGTAAGAGGTTAAGTAACACTGTGAACACTCTTCTTGCACCATGTGCCTAATGTAGATGCGAGAAGGATTCTAGCCCCACTTGTTATATGCATATGTGAGAGGCAAAGGGATGCATAAGTGGAAGTGGAGATATAAGTAGGCATCGGGACATATACATTCTGATCATTGTATTTTATGTATTAACATTTTAATAAATTAAATTTATGAAATGCTCTAAAATATGCATTAGTAAACTCTAAACCTCTATATGAAATCTGTGGAAAAAATGAAAATAAAAGTGATATGTAAGTGAACTTCTGAGAATAAGTATTCTGTACGGCATCTGGCGACTTCTATGGAAGTGATTATGGGGCTATGAAAGTATAATTGCTAGCTCTAAGGTCAAGTAATATATTATACTTAAGTTATTTCGTAAATCTTTATGTTTTATTTTAATTGAATGCTTTTAAATATTGTATTTTTTACTGATACCTATGAGGGATAAAGGAGAGAGTCTACCAAGGTAGTTAAACGTACTTTGTTTCTTTTGCTGTTTCAGAAAAAAAAGGTATAGGTCTTGCTGAGTAGATTGGGTGTAGAGGCAAAATTTTGAATACGAGTTGACAAGATACATTTTGTAATCTAGCTTTTACTTGTATGAGATATAGACTTATATAATCTAGATGACGTATTTATGTTTTGGTCAAATGAAAGTTTGTTTTTCTGCTTATATATATATAAATTTAGTAGCTTTAATTGTTTATTATTGATGGATGAGTTATTTAATTTTAGATTTAAGTAAGTCTAATTCTTCCATTAAGGCGTTACAGTTAGTTCATTTGCTTATTTATGCTCCCTCATTCTTTTTGGGTTACTAGTAGATTTGGACTCTTTTCTCAGGGTGGATGTTTCTCATTCATGGGATGGTTGTTAATATTTTTTGAGATCTTGCTTTTTTTTGCTTTTAGTGAGTCTTCTTGGGTGGATTTTGGTTCCTTCTTGGGAGTGGGGCTTTTGTTTCATCTTGGGGAGGATGTTCTTCTTTCTTTGGATGGCTGTTAATATTTCAAGAGATGTTGGCTTTTGCTTTCAATGGCTAGTGGCTTCATTTTAGGGATGTGGACATGTCTTGGAAGTTCATCTATTGTTAGCATAAACATTCATTAATGGATTTTATCATTATTGTTGTACTGTTATTTTATTTTATTTTATTTTCTCTTTTGGGACTTTTTTTCATTTTTGGTATTTTCATTAAAATTGGAATAAAATTGTATTCTTGTTGAGAAAAGAAGAGCCAATTATGCAAAGAAAATTCTAAGAGCTAATTATAAAATGACATGTAATCGAATAAAATATTAATTAAGTACTTAGGTATCTCAAAAATATTTTTTTTATCAAGTATTTAGCTAAGTGCTCCATATCTATTGTATTAAATACATGTAAAAATATATCAACTAACTATAAAATGGAAGGCACCCCAATAAAACCCTTATTAACTTGCTAAGTACTTCGATTTATTTTTTGATAAATAAATTAGAGCTTAAGGTTTCGTTTGGGACGGCATTCTTATTGCTTTATGAAGCAATTTTTTAGTACAAAATTTTTAATTTCAAAAATATTTTATACTAAAAACCGGTTTTATAAAACAGAAAAAAAACTGTCCCAAATCTAAATCTGTCAGTGTAGTTGGAGAAAATTTCACAAGCTTCTTCTTTCTATTTTCTCTACCCATCTTTTTTTTCCTCAGAGCTTCTGCTTTAGTTATAAATTGCCACGGTTTAGGGTGATTGGTTGGCGAACACGGTTGGGAACTCACAGGCTTAGGGTGGTTGGTGGGCAAGCACGGTTGGGAAACCTCCATCCCGGGTTCGAATCCCATCTACTATGGCCTTGCCTCTTCAGTGGGGCAAAACAAGTATGGGCCCGATGCTGATGGGTGGTCTCGCTAGGTTTCGTCGAGGGATTAGTTACGCCGACAAGCGCTCCCTTTAGAGTGACAGCAGGTAGATACTCCATTCCAAAAAAAAAAAAATCCTGTTGATTGGGTACCTATCATTGATGACCACGTGTTAGATTTCATTCATTATGGTGTGAAGCATGGGAGAAGAACAATGAAAGGTTAATTTTTCAAATGCTTTTAGATTAATCAGTGACGTCCACCCACTTACAATACTTTTTAATAGGCAATTGTTTACAGGATCTCTTATAAGCACTATCTATAAGATTATTTTTTTTCTTTTTGTCTCCTTAGCCTAAGATTTCGTATGTCACTCACTACTCTTTCTGTCAACCCTCACAATTGATATAAGAGACGTCAGAGCACATGCTTAAGACTTCATTTAGGACGATTTTCTTACAGCTTTAAGTAGCAATAAGAAAGCCCTCCCAAACGAAATGTAAATTCTACAATAGATATCAAAATAATTGATCTTCACCCTCGAACTTAAGCTTTTATATTAAAAATATATTTTAAAGCTCATATGTCTGCACATTCTCTAACAAATGATATCAAAATAGTAATTATAAAATAAATAGTTTAAGCGATTTATAACTTCTATGATTATCAATGTCTTCCATCACATTTAAACAATATTAAAAAATAATTAGCTCTCATGATTGATGATTAATCTAGACTTAAACTTTGTATGTTTAAAATAAGTTTGATAACAAATACGTCTAACCTAACTTTGTTACATATATGTTCTTTAATATATTTCCAATAGTTAGCATCAATGGTCGTTGATTATCGCTAAAGATTAATCATCAGCACTGTTATCACCACTACTGACGTAACTAAGTCCTCCATATATGTAATCTATCATTATTTTATATCACATCGATAGCTCGTCACATTGTCTCAGCTTCATTTCAATCATGTCAAACTTCTCAGTGTACTTTTGTTATGATGTCTCAGTGTTTCCTTTAAACAGGCTCAGTTTTAAGAGAAATTATTTTGTACGGAGTCCGAAAGGAAAGAATCATTCAGATATATGAATGTATATATTATATAAATATAATGTATACTTATATGTCCGAATGGTTCTTCCCGTCCGGACTCTGCACAGAATAATTTCTCCAGCTTTAATTAGTTGCTAAGATAATAGCTATATGTGTGGAAACGTATGTTCTTGTTTCAACTCAAGAACTGTAGCAGAGAGAAACATTAAGAAGATACAGAGAGTGTGGAAACGTATGTTCTTGTTTTAACTCAAGAATTGTAACTGAGAGAAACATTAAGAAGATACAGAGAGTTTAATGAAAGAGAAGAGTAAAGCCAAATCTTATTTCCATAATGAGTTGTACAGAATATATAGACATTGTACACAGGTGGGACCCGTGTCAACCACTAAGATCTAAACACAAGAAAGTACATTACAGCTGTGTAATTACATAGATTAGTGCTAAGTGTTATTATGTTCTAATATCCTCCGGCAAACTGATGGGTCGAGAACGACAGTCAGTTTGGTTCTTAGAAGATGAAACCGAGGTGTGGAGAGTGGTTTCGTTAGAATGTCAGCAACTTGATCAACTGTAGAAATGGGAAGAAGACGAACATTCTTGTTCTGAATGTG
The DNA here is from genome assembly GCA_019925795.1 of Dendrobium chrysotoxum. NCBI lineage: Eukaryota > Viridiplantae > Streptophyta > Magnoliopsida > Asparagales > Orchidaceae > Dendrobium > Dendrobium chrysotoxum. Next base: position 9,330,758 of record CM034315.1, read on the forward strand.
ATCCTGAATGAAGCGTTGATCAATTTCTATGTGCTTTGTACGAGCATGAAAAATCGGATTATTTGCCAATGCAATCGCCGAGGTTTTGTCGCAGTAGATATCAGTTGGAAGCTCCAGATTAACGCCAAAGTCAGTCAACACACGTCGAATCCAAATAACGTCTGCAGTGAGAGAAGCAAGAGCACGGTATTCAGATTCCGTTGAGGATCTTGCTACCGTGTGTTGCTTTTTAACCGTCCACGATATAATGGTATTGCCTAGAAAGGAGCAATATCCAGAAGTCGATTTTCGCGATATGGGGTCCCCAGCCCACTCTGCATCTGAAAAGGTGGTTAGTAGAAGATTGCTTTTAGTTATAGGAATATCGTATGTAAGCGTCCCTTTGAGGTAGCGTAGTAACCATTTTAGCATGTAGACGTGGGAAACAAGTGGCTTGTGCATGTGCTGAGACAAGAAATTTACTGCATAAGCTATATCTGGTCTAGTCAATGTAAGATATTGTAAGGACCCTGTCAGCTTTCTATAGATAGCCGGATCAGATAGCTTGGCATCTGAAGGAATTTGAGATGGTAATTTGGTGCATGTCAGGTTGGATAAGGAGTTGCACTGTAGAAGATCCGCTTGTTGCAGAATGAAAGTAGCGTAAGATTTCTGGGAGAGGAAATAACTTGATCTGAAAGGCTGATTTGTATGCCTAGATAAGAGTTCACTTGACCCAGATGCTTCATAGAGAATCGTTCACTTAATTGCTGAAGAAGAAGAGTAATGGCACTTGGATTGTTACCCGTTATAAGTATATCGTCTATGTATGTGAGTAGGAATATTTTGTTGTTGGACTGATTTTTGATGAGCAGCAATGGATCGGATTGGCTGTGAGAAAAACCAAGTGTAACAAGATATGAAGTGAAAGTGTTATACCATTGTCGCGGTGCTTATTTCAGATCGTATATGGCTGTGTTGAGAAAACAAACGTGATCAGGATTGGTAGAATCTTCAAACCCTTTTGGTTGAGTCATGTAGACAGTTTCGGTGAGTGTACCGTGAAGAAAGGCATTTGCCACGTCAAGCTGTTGTACCTGCCAACCATGATATAAAGCAATTGTTAGTAATATACGTATGGTAGGAAGTTTAGCAACTGGGCTGAACGTTTCAGTGTAGTCAAGCCCATATTCTTGATGATTTCCTAAGACCACCAGTCGAGCTTTATGAGTTGCCACCGAGCCATCTGCCTTGTATTTGGTACGGTATGTCCACTTGTAACTTAGTATTGAGGCTTTAGGTGGGGGAGGAACTAGAGTCCACGTTCCCTGGCGTTGTAAGGCAAAGAACTCGGTTGCCATTGCCTGTCTCCATTCAAAATATTTGGATGCTTCCCCATAGGAAGTTGGATCATTAGGCAGATCCTGAACATGATTCTTATGAAGCAGATTAAGCCATTTACGAGGTTTGAGAGACCCTATTTGTGATCTGGTAACCATCTGATGATGTTGAATTTGAGGCATATTGTGAGATGAAGTCGGTATGTTGTTGTGGAAAGGTGAACTGCACGGTATAGAGGTGGTGATAGTGCAAACAGGTTGTTAGACCTATTACTCAATGTCCCTAGGCTAATCAAGAGGGGGGTGAATTGGTTCCTTTTTAAAATTACTCTTGATAATTTGGAAAATTTAAAAGCTAATCGTACAGTACGATATAACTTCGTACAGTACGAACAGAGATAATTTTTGCTCTTCTTTTAAAACAAAAATTCAACCACAACGAGAATAAACTGCAGAAAAATAAATAGAGAACAGAAAACACCAAAATTTATAGTGGTTCGGTCAAACTCGACCTACATCCACTCCTTAGAGATCCCTTCTCCAGGTATTGCACTAAAACCAAGTGTCTCTCCTTTTGCCCCCACAGCAAGGCGGAGAAACCTTTACAAACTCTCTTCCACCAACCCCGGTGCGGCAGAGTACTGTCGTCCTTTTCACCCTCCAAGTGCGGCAGAGAACCGTCGTCCTTTTCACTCTCCAAGTGTGGCAGAGAACCGTCGTCCTTTTCACTCTCCAAGTGTGGCAGAGAACCGTCGTCCTTTTCACTCTCCAAGTGCGGCAGAGAACCGTCGTCCTTTTCACTCTCCAAGTGTGACAGAGAACCGTCGTCCTTTTCACTCTCCAAGTGCGGCAGAGAACCGTCGTCCTTTTCACTCTCCAAGTGTGGCAGAGAATCGTCGTCCTTTTCACTCTCCAAGTGCGGCAGAGAACCATAATCCTTTCGAATAATACTCTTGCAAAAGTCTCCAAGGAACTAGGAAGATGCTTGAAGAACAAGTAAAAGAAATCCTCTCAATTAGATAACCTTGTGAATCTCCTCACAATTTTCTCTTGAAAGATCTCTCAAAACTCACTCTCAAACACTCTCCCAATCACTCTCCTCTCACTTCTCAAAAGAATTTTCGCAGAAGGATCTTTTTTCAAAATAATTTTGAGTCATTTTTATACTTAGGACAGGAAAAACCGTCCAAAAACTAAATTTTCAAGTTAAGTCTGTGCCGATCGTCCCGTACGATCGTCCATCGTACTGTACGAATAGTTCAAAAAATTGAACAATCCGTCCTGTACGACTCATCAGACGAACACAACAAAGCCGTTCGTACACATAGTTCGTCCCGTACGAACGCTTGGACGAATCGAACAGTGAGCATCGTCCCAACGCTTCGTCCCGTACGAACGCTTTGATGAATCGAACAGTGAGCATCGTCCCAATGCTTCGTCTCGTACGAACGCTTGGACGAATCGAACAGTGAGCATCGTCCCAACGCTTCGTCCCGTACGAACGCTTGGATGAATCGAATAGTGAGCATCGTCTGATTCATTCATCCCGTACGAACCTTTGGACGATCCCAATTTTGAGCTGTTCGTACAGCAAAAACTCATGTACGAATGTTATTCGTACTGTACAAACATGCCTTAGAAAAATTTTCTAGTCTGAGGGTTCTCCCTGGAGGACATATTCTTCATATCGTACTGTATGAAATAAATTTGTACTGTACGATCAGTTTAAAAACATTTAAACTTTTTACTCCCCCATTGTGTGTGTGTGCACAGCTATCCAACTTACAATCATACTCTCTCAGACTCAAGAAAAAGAAGAAAAGAAAATTACAGACTTCATTTACAGTGAACAAGTGAACTTGAAGTCTTCAACAGTCTTGAGTGTGAATTTTCTGAAAAATATTTTAGTACACACAGACAAACAAAAACTCAAATATATATATTAGAAGATGAATTACACAAACAATAAACTTTTGTAATCATCAAAAATATAAACTTGGATTAGAATTCTCATGAACAAAATAATTCACTCCAATCAAAATAATCTCCCCCTTTTTTATGATGGCAAAACAACTATTGTTTGATGATATACAAAAAATAAAAAGATCTTCTAACATTCACTCAATGTATCCCCTTTAAATAAAAGATCTACACTCCCCCAAAATAACCTAAATCCCTAAAACTGACTTATCCTATCCTTAAGCTCCCCTTAAAGATAAATCAAGATATTTGAGGATAGACAAGAGAAGGGAAGAAAATAGTGTAGAGCAACAAAAACAAAGCAAGCACATACAATCATACAAGAACATACATACAAAGCACATACAACCATATAAGAACATAAGTCAAACAATAAAACTCTCCCCCTTTTGCCAACAGCAAAAAGAGCACTAGAAGATAGCTGAGAAATGAAATTATGTTAAATGAAGTTGAATTACAATATTGAAATGAGATGCAAAAACTAAAGACTCAAAAATATTAGATTTCAAATTATGTTAAGGACAAGAAAAGTCGATCTATATTAGTAATGTATTAGACATGTTTAGAGGTCTCAATTTTTGTATAGAAGGAGAGATAACATTATCAAAAATTTTAGGTCTAAAGTGACAATTATTGATTAGTGAAAAAGAAAAGAAAAAACTAAAGGAAAGAATATTTGGCGACTTTGCGCATCTTTTGATTTGATGACACACTTTGTGTGTCTGTTTACAGTTGGCGACATTACGCATCTTTTGATTTGATGACACACTTTGTGTGTCTTTTTACATTTGGCGATATTGCGCATCTTTTCTTATATGACACATTTTGTGCATCTTTTCAAGCTTTGCTTATAAATTTAAGATTCTTTCCAATAAGATTATCTCTTTAGTCACAAATACAATAATAAACACAAAGATATAGAATGTGAGAATAATGTTAAAACAACAACCATACATAATTTTAGACTAAATAATATGTCTAAATAAGATTTAAAGAAGATCTTCTAATCCACATCACAACATAACGAAATCTAAAAGATTTGAAATTATAAAGTTATGCATTACTATTTTTATTGTAATATGAACTTAATTAACATTCTAAATCAGTAATCAACTATATTCAAGTGAAACAAGGCCATTCACTAACACAAAAAGAATAAACACTGAAACACTGGTACATTTCATTACTAATAACTTCACACCATACAATCATAGCAAGTTACACTTTTAAGGCACATATCAAATAAAGAACTTGCTAAAAACATATTCAAAATAACAACTCACAACAAGATACTCATAGTCAACTTAAAAATAAACAAAGAGTGACACAAAATCATCCAAGCTAGTACTGAGAGGGACCCTGATCAGGAGGTGGAGGAGGTGGTATACCACCGAACAATGAGAAATAGCTGTTAAGAGTAGCAATGTTTGTGTTAACAGCATCAAACTGATTATCCTGCCTCTTTAAATGAGCCTCCATGTCATCAAAACGTTGGTCCATTCTATCAAAACGTTGGACCATATTTTGATATTGAAGGTCCAGGTGTAGTTGAGGGTGCACTTGAAGGAGTAGTAGCAAAATGAGGCTCATCATCTGAGCTATCAGTTGTACCCTCTTTCCCAAATAATGCTCTAAAAGAAGCATCAGTGAAGTATAGTGGGAGCTCTGAAGGATCAGAAGGATGAACTAGATTGTACTTTCTCTCTAGGATGTAACACACAACATGTCCTAAAGCAATATTTTTCTTACTCTTCACACTAGCCAACCCAATGTCAGACAGATAATAGATATAATCTAAGATCAATTGGGCTTCATCTATAGGCTGATCAGTCATAATAAGAAATATCGTTGATGAAAGAAGTGGAGTCATATTAACTCTATCTCCTACTTTAGGTATTATTGATGTCCTAAGCACATGTTGAATTATCCTAATATTTTGATTCAACATTTCTACCCAAGCAACATGTGTAGATATGCTTGCACCTCTAAGAACTTGGTTAATTTCAGACCAACCATTTTCAGGTCTTGTGGAGAAAGTATGAGCTCTAATCCCTTCAGTTCTAAGATGAATATATTCTCCTAGATCCTCCTTAGTTATTCTAACCTTTTGTTTAAGGACATAGGAAGAGATGGCAGTATGATCCTCGTTAAAGATCATGTTTGTCAGGAAAACATGAAACAAGTGCTTATTGAAGGCATAAATCAAGGTCAATAGAAAAGAAAACTGTGTCGAGTCAAAGAGGGGCATAACTGCAAAATGGATGTTTTCTTGCAGTAGGATGCGGTAAGGAGTAACCTTAGACGCAGCATACCTAAGGTATGCTTCCTCATTCTCCTCACTAAGGAAATTTTCATCACATTCCCTTCTAGACGTCGGACGCTTAGCCACTCGTGCCCTTTTTCCACTCCCAGACATTTTCTCTCAAGGTTCTAAAGGTTTCTAGATAGATGGTGAAATGAAAGAAAATGACCCTCCTTTATATAGAAAAAACCTGATATCGTACTGTACGAATAGCATTCGTACAAGAGGATCCTCGATTCATCCGAGACGAACGAAAACAGTCAAAATGAAATGATTTTTCGTACACTGCTCGTCCCGAGGCGTCCTTTCGTACAGGCTTTTTGACTTCCTGATCGTACAGACGATTACGTATTCGTCCGGGACGATCAGAAAATTAAAGGTCGTTCAGGCGACGGTTAGGTTCGTCCCTCACGTGAAACGACACATGGATCGTACAGACGAATGACGTATTCGTACGTACGATCGCCAATAATAACTGCCCCTAACCGTGTTTCCTATCCGTTCGTACAAACGAAATGTGGGTACGATGATGTGATCGTACAGTACGATGACATATCATACAGTACGAATATAACTAAAAACCCCAACACTCCAAAAACTTTAGCCTTTCAACATTCAAATAGGGAAAAAATAAAAATAAAAATACAGGATTCAAACAAGAAATAAAAACATAATAATAAAAACAAATCAACAAACAAACTAACAAATACAAAACAAATACAAATACATTTGCAGAAAATTTTAATCAAGCATTTAGATCTATCACACCTAGCCTTGTTCTCAACATGCTAAATGTGTCAAAGGCTAAGGGTTTTGTGAAAATATCTGCAAGCTGATCTTTAGTAGCCACATGATGTAGTTCAATTTCACTTTTCGCTACATGATCTCTTATGAAATGATGCCTTATGTCAATATGCTTGGTTCTAGAATGTTGAATAGGATTCTTTGAAATGCAAATGGCACTAGTGTTGTCACAAAATATTGGAATGGTGCCTACTACTCATCCTAAGTCACTCAATGATTGTTTCAACCAAAACACCTGTGCTACACAACTCCCTAAGGCAATGTACTCTGCTTCAGCTGTAGAAAGTGCTACTGAATTTTGTTTTCTACTGGACCAAGATACTAATGAATTTCCAATGAACTGACATGTTCCAGAAGTACTTTTCCTATCCACCCTACAGCCTGCAAAATCTGAATCTGAGTATCCAATTATATCAAAAGAAGAACTGTTCTTAAGATATCAAATTCCTAAATTTTGAGTTCCCAAAAGATATCTTAAGATCCTTTTTACTGCTGTCAAATGTGATTCTTTTGGATCAGCTTGAAATCTAGCACATAAGCCAACACTAAACATAATGTCAGGTCTGCTAGCAGTCAAATAAAGCAAAGATCCAATTATTTCTCTAAACTTTTTTTTGATCAACAGATTTTCCCTTTGAATCCTTATCTAATAGGACTGAGGAACTCATGGGTGTAGTGACTAGTTTAGCATTATCCATTTCATATTTTTTGAGAATTTTCTTAACATATTTAGATTGACAAAGAAAAGTCTCTTCCTCATTTTGCTTTATGCTAAAGCCAAGAAAATAAGTCAAATCACCCATCAAACTCATTTCAAATTCACTACTCATTATTTTTGAAAATTCATCACATAAAGCTTTATCAGTTGATCCAAAGATGATATCATCCACATATATTTGTACAATGAGTATTTCTTTTTCAAATCTTTTCATAAACAAAGTGGTGTCCACACTTCCTTTAACAAATGATCGATTTAACAAGAAAGTGCTCAACCTCTCGTACCATACTCTATGTGTCTGTTTTAGTCCATATAATGTCTTTTTCAATTTGAAAATATGATTAGGGTATTTAGAATTTTCAAAATCTGGAGGTTGTTCAATATACACATCCTCTTCTATCACCCCATTTAGAAAGGCACTTTTAACATCTATTTGGTATAATTTAAAATCTTTAAAACAGGCAAAGGCTAACAAAACTCTTATTGCTTCAAGTCTTGCTACAGGGGCAAATGTCTCCTCAAAATCAATTCCTTCAACTTGGTTATACCCCTTAGCTACTAACCTAGCCTTATTTCTAACAATTACTCCTGAATCATTCATCTTATTTTTGAATACCCACTTAGTCCCAACTACACTTTGATCTTTTGGCCTTTCAATTAATTCCCAAATATCATTTCTCTTGAATTGATTTAACTCCTCTTGCATGGCCAATATCCAAAATTCATCCAAAAGTGCTTGTTCTATGTTTGTGAGTTCTATCATTGAAATAAATGCTGAATGATTCACTTCTTTTCTCAATCCATGCCTAGTCCTAACTCCTTCACTTGGTTCACCTAAAATCAATTCTTTTGGATGACTCCTTATAAATTTCCATTCTCAGGCAATTGGTTTTCCTCTTCTTTTTCAACCTTATCTTCAACCTTTTGATTTTCAAGCTTTTGATTTATCACCTCAACCTCATCTTCATCCATCTTAGACCCTTTACTATCATAAGATTCATCAAAAATAACATGTGTGGTCTCTTCAACTACCAATATTTTCTTATTAAAAACTCTATAGGATTTTCCAACACTTGAGTATCCTAGAAAGATTCTTTCATCTGCTTTCAGATCAAATTTTCCTAGAAGAGTTTTATCATTATTATGAATGAACACTTTACATCCAAAAATATGTAGATGTGAGAGGTTGGGACTTCTACCTTTAAGAAGTTCATAGGGTGTCTTATTCAATTTAGACCTTATGTACACCCTATTCAATACATAACATGCGGTACTAACTACTTCAGCCCAAAAATATTTAGGAAGTGAATATTCTGCCAACATGGCCCTAGCAGTTTCCACTAATGTCCTATTCTTTCTTTCTACAACTCCATTCTGTTGAGGTGTTCTCGGTGCTGAGAAGTTGTGTTCAATTCCAAGAGATTTATAAAAATCACTAAATATTTCATTTTCAAATTCTCCCCCATGATCACTTTGGATACTAACTATTTCAAAACCAAGTTTTCTCTGAATCCAAGTGACAAAATCTCTGAACTCCTCAAATGATTCACTCTTATGATTCAAAATTCTAATCCAGGTGAATCTAGTATAGTCATCCACAATAACATACCCAAATATTTTTCCTCCTAAACTTAAGGTACTAACAGATCCAAATAAATTCATGTGAAGAATTTTTAGGGGCTTGCTAGTTCTAATTTCCTTGATAGAATTGAATGAGGATCTCACTTGTTTTCCTAGTTGACATGCATCACACAAATGATCTTTAGTGAAATCCAATTTGGGTACTCCTCTAACCAGTTGCTTTTGAGTGATTTTCCTAAGATTTTTTATGCTAGCATGACAAAGCCTTCTATGCCACAACCATGATTCATCAGATACAATTTTCAGACACAAGGCAGTAGATGCTTTAACGGAATTAAAATCTAGCATGTAAATATTATTTATCCTGTCACCATTCAAAACAACAGTTCCATTTAGACTAATAACACAACTTGTAGGTAAAAACTTAATATGATAGCCCTTGTCACATAATTGACTAATACTCAACAAATTGTGTTTCAAACCTTCAACTAACAGTATATTCTCAATAACAAAATTTTTTGAATTTCTAATTATACCTGTACCTATCACTCTCTTGGTGGTATTATCTCCAAGCGTCACCTTGCCTCCATTCCTGGCTTCTAGCGATATAAATTGACTTGTATCTCCAGTCATATGCTTTGAGCATCCGCTGTCCAGGTACCAAATACTCTCACGAGGTCTTCTGTGAGAGCGTTTCTACAAAATGATCAAACATTAGCCTTGGGAACCCAAACAAGTTTGGGTTCACCTCTTGACAACTTTAAACCAGATGCATGTGTGATATGCTGTGGTTTCTGCACCTTAGGTCTCCATACTAAATGTGTTCTATACTTCAAAGTACAGGTATGGGAAATGTGTCCTAAACTACCACAAGAAAAATACTTTATCCCTGGAAAGGGATTCACTAATTTATTCTTCCTAAAAATTTTCTTTTTAGATCTTAAGTCAATGTTATTGTGGTAAAATTCATGAAACTCTTCAAGCTTATGTGGTATTTTATTTTCCTTAAGTGCTTTAATCTGGACTTCAAGATATGCATTGGCACTTTCTAAAATCGAGTTATCAATTTTTAACTCATGCTCTCTAGAATCCGACTCATCCATAAAAGTCTTAAAATCTTTTTCAAGTTCAGCATGTGATGATTTTAAAAGATTGTGTTGCTTGTTTAAATCATCATACTCATCCAAACAAGTCATGTGGTTGCTATCAATTAATGTATGATCTTTTCTGAGGATCTCATAATCTTTTTGCAGCTCTATGTAATCCAAATTTAACTTAGCATGCAGTTTCTTAAGTTTTCTATATGCAGAATGTATGCGCTCAGAAACTTCAAATAATTCTTCATAGCTTAAATCACATACCTCATCCTCATCTGAATGGTCGAGATTATCAGCCATTAAGCACAAATTGGTAACTTTCTCTTCTGGTGCTGTTTCTGATGAGTCTGAGGCTGAGTCCGCCCAGAAAGCTCGTTGTACTCTCTTTTTACCCCTTCTATCCTTTGGTTTCTCCTCAGTCTTCTCCTTGTTAAGATTTCCTTTGAGATTGGGTCAATCTGTCTTGATGTAACCTGGCTTTCTGCACTCATAGCAAATGACTTCATTCGAAGCCTTGACATTCTTCTGGAACTTACCCTTGTTCCAATTCTGACGTCTTCTCTGCTTCCTTTTTATGAAACTTCTAAATTGCCTCATCATCAGGGCAATATCCTCTTCGTCCTCAGGTAGCGATTGATCACTTTCAGAGTCATCCACCTTTAAAGCAATGTTCTTCTCCTTTCGCTTCTCACCTGCATCAATCTGTCTTTGAGTCACCGATTGCTCATAAGCAATTAGTGATCCAAGAAGATTGTCAACAGAATAAACATTCAAATCTTTAGATTCTGTTATTGCAGTTATCTTTGCATCATATGTAGGAGATAAACAACGTAATATCTTGTTAACTTTCTCAGCATTAGTTAACTCCCTACCTAAAGCATGCAATGAAGTGGCTATGTGTGTAAAGCGAGTGTACATGTCAGAGATTGATTCATTCTGTTTCATGCGAAAAAGTTCATAGTCGTGTAAGAGAATGTTCAATCTAGTTTGTTTCACTTCATTTGTACCTTCATATGTGATGCAAAGTCTACCCCAAATTTCCTTTCCTGATTTACAGGTAGAAACACGCATGTAATCTTCCGATTTTAAAGCACAAAAGAAACTATTCAAACACTTAGCATTCAGTTGCACTAGTTCACGTTCTTCTACAGTCCAGTTTGCAAAAGGTGTTTGAACTCTTAGTCCTTCTATAATCCTAGTTGGTTCAGTATAACCATCCTGAACTAACATCCACATACGATAGTCAAGTGATTGCAGAAAAGTAGACATGCGAGTTTTCCAAAAATCAAAAGGAATATTATCAAATAACGGTGGTCTAGTGATCGAGTATCCTTCCATAGTATTTCTATTTCCAAAATTAGCCATGATAGAAATTTCAAACAGTATTTAAAACAGATATTTTGAAATAGCGCTCTGATACCACTTGATAGTGCAAACAGGTTGTTAGACCTATTACTCAATATCCCTAGGCTAACCAAGAGGGGGGTGAATTGGTTCCTTTTTAAAAATACACTTGATAATTTGGAAAATTTAAAAGCTAATCGTACAGTATGATATAACTTCGTACAGTACGATATAACTTCGTACAGTACGAACAAAGATAATTTTTGCTCTTCTTTTAAAACAAAAATTCAACCACAACGAGAATAAACTGCAAAAAAATAAATAGAGAACAGAAAACACCAGAATTTATAGTGGTTCGATCAAACTCGACCTACATCCACTCCCTAGAGATCCCTTCTCTAGGTATTGCACTAAAACTAAGTGTCTCTCTTTTTGCCCCCACAGCAAGGCGGAGAAGCCTTTACAAACTCTCTTCCACTAACCCTGGTGCGGCAGAGTACCGTCGTCCTTTTCACCCTCTAAGTGCGGCAGAGAACTGTCATCCTTTTCACTCTCCAAGTGTGGTAGAGAATCGTCGTCCTTTTCTCTCTCCAAGTGCGGCAGAGAACCGTCGTCCTTTTCACTCTCCAAGTGTGGCAGAGAACCGTCGTCCTTTTCACTCTCCAAGTGTGGCAGAGAACCGTCATCCTTTTCACTCTCCAAGTGCGGCAGAGAACCGTCGTCCTTTTCACTCTCCAAGTATGGCAGAGAACTGTCGTCCTTTTCACTCTCCAAGTGCGGTAGAGAACCGTCGTCCTTTTCACTCTCCAAGTGTGGCAGAGAACCGTCGTCCTTTTCACTCTCCAAGTGCGGCAGAGAACCGGAATCCTTTCGAACAATACTCTTGCAAAAGTCTCCAAGGAACTAGGAAGATGCTTGAAGAACAAGTAAAAGAAATCCTCTCAATTGGATAACCTTGTGAATCTCCTCATAATTTTCTCTTGAAAGATCTCTCAAAACTCACTCTCAAACACTCTCCCAATCACTCTCTTCTCACTTCCCAAAAGAATTTTCGTAGAAGGATCTTTTTTCAAAATAGTTTTGAGTTATTTTTATACTTAGGACAGGAAAAACCATCCAAAAACTGAACTTTCAAGTTAAGTCCGTGCCGATCGTCCCGTACGATCGTCCATCGTACTGTACGAATAGTTCAAAAAATTGAACAATCTGTCCTGTACGACTCATCAGACGAACACAACAGAGCCGTTCGTACACATAGTTCATCCCGTACGAACGCTTGGACGAATCGAACAGTGAGCATCGTCCCAACGCTTCGTCCCGTACGAACGCTTGGACGAATCGAACAGTGAGCATCGTCCCAATGCTTCATCCCGTACGAACGCTTGGACGAATCGAATAGTGAGCATCATCCCAACGCTTCGTCCCGTACGAACGCTTGGATGAATCGAACAGTGAGCATCGTCCGATTCATTCGTCCCGTACGAACCTTTGAACGATCCCAATTTTGAGCTGTTCGTACAGCAAAAACTCATGTATGAATGTTATTCGTACTATACGAACATGCCTTAGAAAAATTTTCTAGTCTGATGGGTTCTCCCTGGAGGACATATTCTTCATATCGTACTGTACGAAATAAATTCGTACTGTACGATCAGTTTAAAAATATTTAAACTTTTTACTCCCCCATTGTGTGTGTGTGCACAGTTATCCAACTTACAATCACACTCTCTCAGACTCAAGAAAAAGAAGAAAAGAAAATTACAGACTTCATTTACAGTGAACAAGTGAACTTGAAGTCTTCAACAGTCTTGAGTGTGAATTTCCTGAAAATTACTTTAGTACACACAGACAAACAAAAACTCAAATATATATGTTAGAAGATGAATTAGACAAACAATAAACTTTTGTAATCATCAAAAACATAAACTTGGTTTAGAATTCTCATGAACAAAACAATTCACTCCAATCAAAATAGGTGGTAGATTGCTCAGTAACCGGGAGAGTAGGCTTAGGGTCGGGAGAAGAGGATAGAGAGTTTTTCAGTTTAGAAGAGAGCTGTTGGATGGAGGAAGGTGTGAGAAAGAATGGCAAAGTATTTTCAAAAGTGGATTGCGATGGAAAAATAGATATTTGAAATGGGTAGGATTGTTCGTTAAAAGTAACGTGCTGAGACATATGGATTTTGTTAGAAGGTAGGTGTAGACATTTATATCCTTTGTAGGTTTTAGAATAACCGATGAAGACACTTGAGACAGATTTGGGTTGGAGTTTGTGACGAAGATGAGGTGGTTGTAAAGGAAAGCATTCATAGCCGAAGGTACGAAGTAGAGTAGTCTGGTTTCCTATGATAGATGATTTCATAAGGTGAAATGTGATTAGTGGTAAGAGAAGGCATTCGATTGATAAGATAAGTTGCGGTGAGAACCGCATCTGGCCAAAATTTGTGAGGGACCGACGCCTGAGCAAGAAGAGTTCTAGTTGTTTCTATGATATGACGATGCTTCCGCTCAGCCAAACCGTTTTGTTCATGAGTATAAGGACATGAGATATGATGTTGAATACCATGTAGCTGAAGGAATTGACGAAATTGATGGTTTAGGTATTCAGTGCCGCCATCAGTTCTAATACATTTGATTTGATGAGATGTAAGTTTCTCAATATATGTTTTGAAATTAGTGAAAATAATAGTGACTTTAGATTTATGTATCATGGGAAAAAGCCAAGTAAACCGCGAAAAGTCATCTACAAACAAAACGTAGTATTGATATGATATCCTTGATTAGAAATCATAGGGGAAGGCCCCCAAACATCAGAATGAATCAATTCAAGAATGGAATTGGAACAATTAATAAAACGTTCAAAAATTAATTTATGGCCTTTTGAGGCTTTACAAGAATTACAATTGTAGACAGTACTAGGAATTTTTAAAGAGGGATTGATCTTTGCAATAGCCTCGAGAACCCTTTGATGCGGATGGCCTAAGCATTCGTGCCAAATGTTATTGAGGATCCCGATTGCAGCTAGAGCATAGTTGGGTGAGGACGACTGCATAGAACAGAGAGGATATAAGCATTCACGACATGGCCCTTGAAGAAGAACTTGATTGGTCTACAGATCCTTGAAAGTAAAACCCAGAGGATCAAATACGATAGAGATGTTGTTATCTTTGGTCAATTTAGATATGGATAAAAGATTGTAATGCAAACTAGGAATATGAAGAAGATTTGAAAGATGTAGCTTACGAGATGGTGTTGGTAGAATACCAACACCAGAGTGTGATATGGACACAGATCTACCATCTCCAACAGTGACTCCGTCCGAGCCGGTGTAGGAATTGGAGAGGCTGAGATTATCAAGAGAGTTAGTAATGTGAGAAGATGCGCCAGAATCAAGATACCAGTCGGTGGAGACAGTGTCAGCGTTCGCAACAAGAGCTCGATTAGTTTCGTTAGAGGATTGAGGAACGTATTGATTGTTTAGGCGATGCCAGCAGATTGCCGCTGAGTGACCCTTCTTATTGCATATTTGACATATAACTGAGGATTTTGTGGACGATTGAGGATTGCTATTGCCATTTTGCATCGTTCTGTCGCGGGATCGTCTACCACGTCCTCTGTATGAGACGAGCGCCATGTTCAAATCGGGATGTGTCACCGCTCGAGCAGCTTCAGCTGCGAGATTAACTTCTTCACTAAGAAGAAGAGAATAAAGGTTGTCAAGACTGATTGGTTGAAGCATCGTTCTTATGGATGTTTTGAAGGCTTGATAAGCCGGTGGAAGTCCATTAAGAGTGTACAGCATGATGTCTTTGGTGTCCACAGTGGATCCAGCTCCGACTATTTGATCAACCAGCGTTTTGATATTGGAAAGGTATTGCGTCATGGATGCAGATTTCATAGAGATATTATGCAGCTCATTCTTGAGCTGTATTACCCTTGACAGATTTGATGCTTGGAATCTTCTTTCAAGGGTTTCCCAAATCTCTGATGTGGATTCAAGGTTAATGATATACGGTAGAACAGAGGAAGAGATCGTCGAGCAAATTGCAGCGACAAGATTCTGGTCCGTCAAGATCCATTGTGCATATGCCGGATTTGAGTCGGGATTGGTGGATTCCGCAGATTGTTGAAGGAGACGGGGTGGAGGAGGTACAGAAGAATCGATGAAAGATTCGAACCCATTTGCCCGAAGTAACTTCACTATTTGAGAGCGCCATAGTGAATAATTATCGGTGGAGAGTTGAGTAGGTACGATGTTCTTGAGATTGGATACTACAAATTTTAGAGAAGATGAAATGCTTGCGCCATTCTCCGCAGCGTGATCGGAATGATCACCAACTCTGGACGTTGTTGATCCCGCCATGGAAGCTTTAGCGAGGTCCAGCGATCTTCAAACCTTCTCTGATACCATGTGGAAACGTATGTTCTTGTTTCAACTCAAGAACTGTAGCAGAGAGAAACATTAAGAAGATACAGAGAGTTTAATGAAAGAGAAGAGTAAAGCCAAATCTTATTTCCATAATGAGTTGTACAGAATATATAGAGATTGTACATAGGTGGGACCCGTGTCAGCCACTAAGATCTAAACACAAGAAAGTACATTACAGCTGTGTAATTACATAGATTAGTGCTAAGTGTTATTATGTTCTAATAATATGGTCACTCTTTTAATGGAGAAATTATTTTGTGCATAATCCGGATGTAGAATTGTGTTCGGACTATGACTGTATATAATTTTTTTTTATTTTTGTACACAATATGTATATAATATATGCACATTGTATACAATCATATGTCTGAATATAACTCTGCGTCCGAACTCCGCACAGAATAATTTCTACTTTGCATAGAAGTTATGAACAACAGAAATATTATAGGCTAGTCTCTGATGCTATGTACTTGTCATCTTTTTTTCTGAACAAGCAAAAGTTTATCTTTTTTTATTACTATAGAAAAATGATAGGTTTTTCTTGTTAATTAAAATAAGATATTTTATGTTATTCATTCATGAAGTGAGTTTTGAATATATTTAAATTTTAGGTTTGGTATTTTTTTCCTATTTAATCTCTCTCTTATATATAGTTAGATTGATCTCCCTCTACATATATAAATATGAGATTAGTGGAGTTTTTGCTATATTAGTTAAAAAATTTCATGCATAAACACGTAAAAAAATATAATTTTTAGATAAAATTTCTAAAAAGAGAAAATTATAAGACCATAATCAATTACAAAAGCTATTATTTATTAAAATAATTACAAAGTTGATCTACCTTTATGTATATAGAGGGATTTTTATACATAATACTTAGCCAATTGCGAGGTGGAAGGGCAACCTCGTAAGATCTTGATTTCTTAAGTTGTTCCTCGTATGCATCGACAACAAACTTAGTAGTAACATACAATGGCAGGAACGATGACATCTTAGTATAACTCCAACAATGATGATCTAGGACAAGGCTATTATGTTTTATCATGTGTTACTTATTAAGGTCTTAAATGTCTTCAAGTGGTATAGTATGTGAACTCATTCTTGTCATCATATAAATCGCCATGGCATAGCTATAATGATAGTAAGACAATTTGGACTAGAGGTGAGCTTCACTGTAATAGCCCGTATTTTGATCCAGATAATAAATTTTTTCAAGAGTTATTATAAGTCAAATTTAAAAACCGTCTTCTCTATAGTATTGATATTATAGTATTTTAATTACACGATTTTTTTCATAATTCCGGGGCATCATAATCACCGAGTTTAAGCTTCCAACAAGCTAATCATAATCAAGGATGTTGATCTAATGAACTACATTCAATCATATGAGCATATCAAACCAAACCATCTATGATGACTAGGTAAGTTGTATTATTACATGCCTTTGGTCATGAAGTAATAATTTCATTAAAAAATTATTACTCAACAACAAACAGTACAACAACACTCACAGTTAGGGGTGTCAATATTTGACACGACACGACAATCCGACTCGAACCCGACCCGAGTTCAAAACGGGTCGGGTTCGGGTTCAGGAACTCGACCCGTTTGAAAAACGGGTCGGGTTCGGGTTGACCCGACGGGTTGGCGGGTCAACCCGAAAACCTGTTTAGAGCATGCCCGCAAGCCCTGCCCGCGCGCATCCGCTAAAGCCAGCAGCGCGCCCGCGCCCGCGCTCGCCCGCGCCTGCGCTCGCCCGCGCCTGCGCTCGCCCCCGCCCGCGCTCGCCCGCACCCGCGCGCTCGCCCGCCACGCACCCGAGGGCTCGCCCGCGCGTCCGCCTTCCTGACCCGGGTCGGGTCGGGTTGACCCGCCAACCCGACGGGTCGGGTCCGAGTCCAGTTTTCTGACCCGTTTCCCTACCCGGGTTAGGGTCAACCTGTTTAGGCTGCGGGTCATTGCGGGTTCGACCCGAACCCGACCAGAAACTCGATTTTGACACCCCTACTCACAGTAGTCATGCAAGTCCTGGCCCAAAATGAACTTAGAATTACGAAGAATTGTGTAAACAAAACCTAGCTCTACTTGAAGAAACAAGTATAGTTTCAGTGATGTTAAAATCATAAAATTAAAAAGAAAGTGATGTTAGATTTATGATAGCTACATACAAACATAAACCATTGACATAGGAAACTTAGTTATCAAAAAAATTTGAAGACATCGACAAACACTTTGACAAGAAAATTTCATAGCTAACTTCAAAGAACCATAAAATTTAAAGAAAATCTCGAATGATATATATTATCATAAGTTTCTAAACATAACTTATAAAATATTTATTTAATTTAAATAATTTTACTATATTTAAATCAGCATGTTCATCATCTCTAAGATCTTTTTAGAATAAGTAAAACTTAATTATATGATAAAATACATAACACACACTAAAGCTTCGTTTGGGACCGCTTTCTTATTGCTTTGTAAAACTGCTTTTAGTACAAAAATTTCTTGAAAGCAGAAAAAAAATAGTAGTCTAAAGCTGTCCCAAATGAAGCCTAAGTTATTTCATGAATCTTTCACTTTGCCTTTTTGATATATGTTGATTGACCACTTAAAACTCAACCTTAAGCTACAAAAGCTCCAAACATTTACTAGAATAGGCCATCATCTTTAAAATTTTGATAATATTTACTTAATCTGTTTAAGCACTTAACAACTTATTAGATGATGTCTTTATATAAATTTATTATTATCAAATCACTACTATGTTATATTTAACACATGGTGTCATGGGGTCCATACACAAAATCATTATATTATTTTAAAAAATAAGTTCTAATTTTGAAAGTTTTTTTTAAATTATCTAATTAATCAATAAAATAATCTTAAAATTCAATTTTTACATAATTAATTAAAAATTATCAAAATGACTAGAATTTTATGATTGCTGTGTTCTCAAAATTTAATTATATTTTTAAGCAATACAAGTAAATTTTGTTATTTTCTTAGGATTTATTAAAAATATGTTTTACCTTTCTGGCTTTCTTATTAACTTAGGTCAAATATGTAAGTTATAGCTACAATCTCTAAAGTCTTGAAAGACCCCAATATTGATTCCTTGAGTTGTCTTGAGCTCCCATGGACTTCATTTGATATGTTTGAGGACAAAATCCATAATGTGTTGTAGCTTTAAGTAAAATGATTAATTTTTAATATATTTTCATTCTTGCCTCTCTCTCTCTCTCTCTCTCTCTCTCTCTCTCTCTCTCTTATGATGATAGTCTTATATGTTAGATTAATGTGGCATAACATCATACAAATTTGAATAAATTTAACATTACAAATAAGCCTAAACAATATGCAAATGAATGCTCAATCTTAATGCATGCATATGATGAGCGATGCAATTAAAGCATATGATGCTCAATCTTAATGCAAGCATAGTCTTATATTTAAATTAGGCTTTCTTAATAATTTGTAAAATTAACATAATAATAATTTATTTTAATATTAATTATTATAACATATTTTAATTAATAACATAATAATTATTAAAATTAACATAATAATAAATAAGACTTTCTTAATAAAGTAAAACAAATAATTTTAAATATTTATAATAATTATTTTCCAGAAAATTTTAAATTCCGCCGGAAAATGAGCTAGAAATCCGCTAGAAATATTCCGTTGGAAATCTGTCGGAAAAACTAACGGAAATATTCCGTAGGAAATTTGCCGAAATTTCTGACGGATTTATTTCCGCCAAAATTCCATCGGAAATCAGCGTTTTTCTTGTAGTGGGATGAGACAAGACCTCCACTCAACTTCAAACGCGATTTTACTAGCCACATTTGTCTCGAGATGTGTCACGGTTCATAGAAAGGTGTTCGGTGTGTCCAACTTATAAAGGTGCTGCTCAAAACATAGGTTTGTATATGCCTCTTCCCACGCATGATTCCATTTGGGAAGATCTCAGCATCGATGTTGTTCTTGGTCTCCCACGAACTAAGAATGGAGTTGATTCTATTATGGTGGTCATGGATAGATTTTTCAAAATGGCTCACTTTATTCCATGTAAAAAGACTTTCAATGCCATTCAAGTCGCCCAGCTTTTCTTTAAGGAAATTGTACGCTTACATGGGCTACCACGCAGTATCACATCAGACCGCGGTGTTAAGTTCATCAGCCACTTTTAGAGGGAATTATGGAAGCGTCTTCACACCGAACTCAAACTTACCTCCACATATCACCCACAAACAGACGGTCAAACCGAAGTAGTCAATCTTACCCTCGGCAATAAGTTGTCTTGCTTACTCCAAGATCATCCTAAGAAATGGGAGGAAATGTTGAGCCAAGCTGAGTTTACATTCAGCTCTATGCCAAATAGGTCTACAGGCCATTGCCTTTCAGCATAGTATACACTAAGATGCCAAACCACTTGATTGACGTCGCCATGCATCTTGCCCAAATGCCGCAGCACAACAACCACGCAAACAACATAACAATTCAAGAATATTGTTGAAAAAGTCCGTACTAAATTGAATGAATCCAATTTCAAATACAAGCAGTTGGCTGATGTCCGTAGACACTCCAAAATTTTCAATCCTGGTGATTTGGTGATACTTCGTGTTAGCCGAGAGCGATTTTCTACAGGAACCTACACCAAACTTAACCCTAGAAAAATCCGTCCCTTCCCTGTTCTGCGAAAAATAAATGACAATGTCGATGTCATAGATCTGCCGGCCAATATTCAGACCTCATCCACCTTTAACTTGTCCAACATCCGCCACTATCATCCATCAGATGATGCCGATACTATCTTAACCTCGTCGGAAGCGAGTTCTTCTGAAGACGGGGAGACTTGATGAGGACAACCCTGTTCCGCGTGCACAAATTATCCTATTATACTTCCCACTACCTTAGTCACTATTTTTGCTCCCTTTCTGTTATGCACGTTCCCTTGTTTTCTTCCTTAATTGTTTATACTCATAGTAGTATGGTAGCTAGTGGAAAGACATATCTATTTACAAAAGACTGACCAGAAATGATATAGACAAAGAAAAGTATACTCCCATTACTGTTCCATTGCTATTTTGTGTTCTTGGTTTCTTTGTAGGCACCATTCCGGCGAGCTACTGCACGAAGGTACATCAAAAACACTTATAAAATTATTATTTATTTTAAAATAAAATATAATTATTAAAAAATTTTAAATTAGCTAGAAATATGAGCACACATATAATCATATTTCTTTCATGTTATTGGTAAGTAATTTGTCTACATGTAAGCTTTGTTGGCTTTGTTGTTTTATAGGTGCTCGATCGGCCATCTGTTATGTCTATTTCAACATGCTCTCTAATTTCTCCTAAGCAATCTATGCTCAAAACAAAAGATAAATTTGGAGGAATAATCATTATGATTTGAAAGTTATTTAGTTTATCTAAGAAAAAGACTACTTAGATTAATCTTTCACTAAGCTCCATATTTGAGAGAAAATTTTAGGTTCAATTGGTTTATGTTAATAGTAAAAATATGTCTTATATGAATATAGTTAATATTTTATTTAATATATTTTTCTTTTGATATTTGAATGATAAAATTTTAGATGAATTTTCAGGATTTTAAATTTTGATAGCTTAAAATATTTTTTATTAGTTTAGTAATTAATTTTGCTTTAAAATTTATAATTTTACTTTAAAGTTTACTTGCTATTATGTGATAGCTATAAAAAATTAGTTATTAGATAAAAAAAATATTTATCATATTCACAGCAACTTTTTAAAAAGCTACTATTCCCATAATAACTTCGCAATCATTTTATAAAACGCTACAGTCATCTTAGACAGTGCTAGACTTCTAAATTGTGATAGCTTAAATTTTTTTTTATTGGTTTAGTAATTATTTCTTTCTCAAAATTTTGATTATAATTTTAAATATAATGTAAATTACATACTTTTAAATATTTAAATATAAATAGTATTTGGAGGATAGAGAGTATGTATTTGCTTTTGGTAGCAAAAATAATTGAAAAATAAAAAGAATGAAAATAAGAATATGACAGACTAAAACTAATGGTTAAAGTTCCGTTAAGGACAGATTTTGATATGCTTTGTTTTTAAGATCTCACTCATAATTTTTATTTGATCATCATTTTTAAGTAAATTTTTCTACAACAGTTTTACAAAACAGTAAAAAAGTCATCTCAAACAAAGCCTAAAACTTATTATCTCTCAATCTACACCGATTTTGGCATTCACAGAATCACGGGAAATTATTAGGTCCGGACACCGGACATAGAGATAAGTCCGGACGTCCACTGAAAAGTTGACACGTGGACTGTGCTTTTGTTGCATTTTGACTGCGCTTTTACAGCACTTTGACTGCGCTTTGGCTTAAAGTTTCGCGGACACATTAAATATATAAAATAAAAAATAAATTCATGTGTCCACTCCACGTCCGGACGTATCTCTACGTCCGGTGTCCGGACCTAATAATTTTCCCAGAATCACAGTTAACCAATACGCAAAATCATCGTCTTCGCTCAGTTACAGCAAAATCATCGCCACTGTTCAGTTGCAGCTTATCGTCTTCACTTCACGACTTCACGTCAATTAATAATCATTTAGCTAATAGAAATCTGAAATCCAAAGTTATAATTTTTTTCAAATAATTTTGTTTTTGTTGTCATAGCCTCTTATCAGTCTCTCTGCTAATATTGATCATATCACTTTCAGAACTCCTGTCTTTACATGACAAACGTGTATCTCACGATATAATTTTATTTTGTTGCACTTACAGCGAGAAAGAAAGTGATGTATCTGCATGGTTCATTGTAAAGCATTAGTATATAATACAATATGCATGTTAGTTTATGGGTAATATTTTTTAAACGAGCTGGCTTGCGAGCTAGCTAATAAGTCGAGTTAAGCTGACTCAAGCTTCGCTCCTTAGCCCATCAAGGTTGTCTTACAAGCTATTTATCGAGTTGAGCTTGAGCTGGCTCACAAGTTAGCTTGACTCACTTACACCGTACGATAGGATATATATTATAGAAGTTTGGCCAAATTTAACAGAATGCCACTCAAAAAATTATAAATATACCCTCATTATAATCATGAGTGAGACCTTGACTTGAAATTAAAGAGATCTTGAAGATTTGAAAAGCTCAAGAGATATGTCTAATGTTCAATTAGGGCTGCAAACGAACTGAGCCGAGCCGAGCTTCACAATGTTCGAGTTCGAGCTCATTTGCAAGCAGTAGCCAGGGCAGAACTGAGGCGGGTGAGGCGGGAGAGGAAAAGTAAAATGAAGTGGGATTTAATCAAAAATTTCCTTGTCACAATTTTTTTTTCTGTGAGCGGGAAAATAAAATTTTTTCATTTGTTTCTGATGCATGAAAAGGAGCATACAGCGGAGCGGGTTTTTTTTGAAAATTTGTAAAAGTTAAAAATAAATTATTAAATTAGTAGATTTAATAGTATTTATTTTTAAAATTCTAATTGAGCTCTAACGATACTGTTCGTGAACATAAATGAACCAAACGACAAGCTATTCAAAGCTCATTCATTTAGCTATTGAGTATTTATTAGGAGTGCTCAAGCTCGCTTGTTTACCTTATCAAACAAACATGAACAAGCTCTTATCGAGCCGAGCCATGAGCAGCTCGTCGAACGCTCGATTCATTTGCAGCCCTATGTTTAATGCTAATGATCGTTGATAACAACTGCCATCTCTTATTTGTTGTCGCTCAACTGCCATCTCCCGATTATCATTGTTTGATCATCGTAATCCAATCAATGTCACTTGACCACCATCTCCCAATCATCATTTACAGACCAACACCTCCGTATCGTTGTCACCCAACTAATGTTTGTTAGCGTATCATCACCCTCCACTAGTTCCATAATATATACAACATCCACATGAAATTAAGCAAGCCTGTAGCTATATAAACTCATCTTCTTTAGTTATGTGGAATAGTGGATTTCTATAATTTCACAAATATAGTGAATATTTTCGATTAGTTAAAACTCTATGATTTTTTCTCTTAATGGATTTTCCATATAAAAACTTGATGTCTCATGTATTTCTCTCTCTAATTTGTATGTATGCAAGATATTTGTGTAAATATAGGATGTAAAATTCTCTCTCTAATTTCGCTTTTTTAGCTAAGTTAAGGCTTTATTTGGGACTATTTTTTTATTGCTTCTTAAAACAGTTTTTAGTTAAAAAAATTAATTTTTGTAATAAAAATTTGTTTTAAGAAGCAGTAAAAAAGCCGTCCCAAACGAAGCTTAAAACTCTAAGCCAAATGTCCTTCGTGCTTCTTTTAACTCACATTTCAAAGCATGACTTGTACAAAAGCTGACTTAGGCTTCTTTTGAGATAGTTTTTTGCCACTATTTTTTAAAGTATTTTTAAGGATTTTTTGTGTTAGAAAACCACCATAAAAAAAGCAAGAAATTTATCCGAAACAAAGTTGGGGCATATTTCTTACTTTTCTGAAATAGGTTTTAGTACAAAAATTTTTTGAATTAGAAATTTTTGTTCTAGAAAACTATTTCATAAAGGAGAGAGAAAGTTGTCCCAAATGAACCCTTAAATTTTGATTTCGTTTGGAACAGCTTTTAGCCATCATTTTTGTGTTGCTTAAAAAAAAATTACTAAAAAACTCTTATAGAAAACAGTAAGAAAACTATCCTCTTTTGTTTAAGATAGATTTTAGCCATTATTTTTTGCATTAAAAAAAAATTATACTAAAAAATCACCATAAAAAAATAGTAAAAAAAATCCCAACGAAACCTTGGTGAAATATATTTGTATCCTTTTGTTCTTCAGTATTTTCATACTAATTCAAACATGCTCTTATAAAATTTATATATTTTGAGAGAAAAATCGATATTAATAATGGAATTTTGTCCCACATCATGAAAATAAATCTTGAAGGGTATAAAAAACACTCATTGTGGCAGTCCACTTCTTTTGGAGCTAGACTATATATATTAGCTAGCTATGCATAGCTTTAGATTGCTCATAGGCAATTATTGGAATAACTGTAGCTTTTATTATTGAAGATTACTGATTTCAGGATTTGGGTCCAATACAATATTTAAAATATAGAGAAAAATGAATGAGAGATTTTAAAAGTTTAAGTATTTGGTTGCTAGAAAAAATGAATTTAAAACAATTTATTGATGTGTTTAAGATTTTTTTTAATTTAAAAATTATATAAATTAGGTGTTTTTGATCACGGCCATTGCTGTCATCCGCCACTCACTACCCGCCATTGTTATTATCCATCATCATCGTCGTCATTGCTGGGAGCCACCCACCTCCTGCAATTGATTACTATTCATCGTAAACATCTATCATTAGTGCATATCAACCATCGCTTGTCGTAGTGTGTGTATAAATATAATGCATTATAATAAAAAAAATATTACATTTTTATAGCAAGGACATCTCCAACCGAACGTTACACTAGTATTTGTCGTTCGCGAGCTGCTTCACATGAATGCGAAAATCTGCGTCATTGTCGTGACATGAACAGTGCGATGCCAATATTGACGTTGCACTCGTCATTTTTTCTATTTGAGAACGAATATACCAAGAATATTATTTTTCGGTGTTATGAAATGAAGTTCGGTTGGAGATGAGTTATTACATTTTTTAGTGTTACTGTAATTTGAAGTGAAAAATGAGCTTTTCGGTTGAAAATGCCCTAAGAATTGAATATAATATTTTTTGTTTATGTATATATATTTAAAAAAAAAAAGAATAACATAAAATTTTAACTTTTTACCGTTAAAAAAATACAATAATTATAGAGCATAAATTATTATAAAGTTATGAAAGATAAATTAAAAAAAAAAAAGGTAAGAATGACTCGCAATCTTTAGAGCATAAAATGTCCCTTCAGCGCAGATATTTCTGATTTAAAATTGGACTCTTCCATGTTTGAAAAGCTATTTGATAATCAGTAATCAAGTCAAATAATGCCTGACATAAAGGACCAACTTGTCAGTTGTTCTTCCTCATAATTAGCATCTGCATGATTCATTTCAACTTAATATCTGCTTAGAGGCATCACAATCTTCACTCCTTATTGGTAATTTCAGTATTGCTTCATTTCAAATACATTGTTGAAAGCTCTGATCAATCTCTAATTAAGAGAATGATGTATTCAGGTTCTGTTTGAGATAGCTTTTTCATTACTGTTTGAAAAAGTAATAAGAAAGTTATCTCAAAGAAAATATGAATAGTGAGGATTTGAGAGAACTTTCGTGAGCACACTCTGGATGATTGTATGATCATTTCTATATATCAAAGTGATTAAAAATGTTTAATTAGTTTTGTTGCGGGTTAGAATATACGCGGTGGTAGAGTTAGAAAATTTTCATATCAGTGTTATACGGACATCCAGCAATTGAGGTGTTACCACATCCACTAGTATTTGCTTGTATAACAAGTGGTTGGCTCGTTTTTAAAATTGAAGATGATCAGATTATAATAATCAACTCCCGAGTTGAAATTCAGTTACAAACAGAGATCGAAAATCCGACAAAGTTTGGTGGTCGGACGGAAATCCGGTTTCAATCCGCTATCGAGCAGAACTCCAGTGTTAGTTGGCGATCTGGCAGAACTCCGACGTCGGTCGGCTGCCGGGTGGAAGTCTGACGGTGGTCGAGGAGGAGTCTGGTGGCAAGAGAGATTTCTTCCTTCACTTCTTGCTTTTTGCTTCCTTCTCTTCTCTTCTTGTTTAGGTCCCCTCCTCATGAGAAATGAGGGGTGTATTTATAGTTTTCTAAAAGTGGCATGACTAGTAAATAGGAGGAAGATCAAGGGTTAATTGAGAGTGGCTTGAATGGACGGTCGTCGTTGAATCCCTTGATCATGGACCGTTTATTAAGCATTTGAATGTCTTAATGATATCATAATTCAGCGATCTTGGGCTCGTTGGATTCATCTCGCCGAGGCGCTCGATTCGACTATAAGTATGTCACATTTGGGAACCATTTGGTAATCCAAATTATGATTTTAACCTTCTAAACGTGCTTCGGGTCTTTGATTTGGACTTATTTGAGCTCGGATTGAGTCGAATTTGGTGTCGTTGGGTTCATATTTCCGAGATGTTCAATTTGACTATAAGTTTGTTGAAATCAAAGTTCAGATAATGTCCGATTTAATTTTAAAAATTTCTAACTTGATTTTAATTCGAGATTCATACCCAATCAATAAAATTCTTTGATGATATATCAAATTTATTTAAAATAATTGATAGCTAAAGCTCTCAAACAATAGATCAAGTTATGCCGTTTTAAATAATCTTTCATAAACAGGGAAAGTTCTGAAGTCCTTCACTAATGGGCTGAGATTTAAGATCATATGTGACCGAAAAGAAATAAAAGTCCAATTCATCTTATCCGCATTATGGGCCAACTGTTGTTGGGCTTTTTCTTAAATCAAGCTGAACAACCTAAAGGCTTTGGTTGACAAAAAGTATAACCTCTTATAAATCAAGTTTAATATTATTTATAAAAAGTTGAAAAAATTATTGAGTTGTATTTTGATTTAACTCATTTATTTAACATAAATAGTATTAAAATTTATAATTAAATTTAAATTATCATTAATAAGTATTAATTAGGAAGATTTACATAACTATTAAATAATTATAATATATTTATTTAAGTTTAATATTTATTTATATAATACTTAAATCTTTAAACCATATAAAACTATTATTAATATTAATTTTTATTGATAAAATATGTTTTAATTCATATATTTTGATATGATTGAGATATTAAAGTAATATATAACTAAATATTAAAATTTAGATATTAAAATTTTATTTTGATAAAATATGTTAAATATTTAAAAATTGTTAATATTAATTTTTATATTAATTTTTATTGATATTTTTATATTAATTTTTAAATTTTAGATATTAAAATTTAGATATTATTAATATTAATTTTTATTGATAAAATATATTTTTAATTCATATATTTTGATATGATTGAGATATTAAAGTAATATATAACTAAATATTAAAATTTAGATATAAAATTTTTAAATATTTAAAAATTGTGTTGTATGTATATAAATCTTTTTTCAATTAATAATTTCATTCTTATATATTATAATTATCATATTAAACATCTTATTAATCATATTCATTTTTTTATAATGAGTAATTAAATAATAATTTAATTATCCTATGCATAATTATAATAATGATCAAAATAAAATATTAATTAAGTATAATTAATTTATTATTATTATTATAAATAATTAAGTGATTAATTAGTCATACCACGCTAAATTATCATGATAATCCTATTTATTAAACGCTCTGTTCGCTCCCGTCTTCCATTTGCGTTGGAGGACGCGGGCTATCAAGAACTCCATTGATCTCTCTCGTCAACAGGCTAAAGAGGGCTTGCACTGCTCTAGGAGATCATAGCGAGGAAAGTGCGCTCCCGACGCTACGGGAACCGCTGCTCTCCATTGCTGTTGTCGGGGTACAGGTCGGCTTATCTCTTTCTTCATGACTTTTTATGTTTCTGAACGACTAAATCTTGCTCTTTCCTGTTCCATTGTGGGGGATATTGGTTTAGGGTTTAGTCAGTTTGACTTGGGAGCAAGGGAGAATGCATCTTTTGATTATCTAGCAGTTATTAGGACGATACCCTTTACGGAACTAAACCAGCGAATAATGCTTGCAAAGCTATGATTGTAATACACTGAGCTAAAAAAAAAAAAAAAATCCAGAAACACCTGCGTTGATTCTCTTTGGAGCTATCTCCTTTAGTTGGGTGCCACCTTAGGGATTTAGTTGAGAAGTTGATGGATTCAGACATGAAATGAAACTATTTATTTTTCCACCCATTAACCCTAGCATGCTTTTTAAGCCAAAAAAAAGTGAGCTTACAGAATGAGCGCCGAAGTGGATGTGCGCGCGTTTCATGGGATTAATTGATGTGTTGCTAGTTTGTGTTTTCCCTGTAAGTCATTTTTTATTTGAATAGCATTTCTCTTTTATTCTTGCGAAATGCTGTTCAAGCTGAAAAAGCTTGTCAAATGTGCGGTTATGATCACAAAAACACATCGCCTTTGGATTCCTAGTGCCTATGAATGCACAAATTGGTCCCTAGTTTTTTATGGAGATGCTTTTCAGTTCACAGCATTTACTTTTTTCCGTTAAATTCAGTCATATGAAAGCCTTTTGTTTGTTTCACATATTGTGAATTATTTTTTTAGTCGAAGTACTTGACTCACAAAAGAGAGAGGCTAGAGTTTGTGAAAAAGGCATTAGGATCTCTAGCAATTTCATAGCAATATTCAACCAAGAAATTAGCAATAGATTAGTAGCATTGTTTTTATATCCATTTCAACTTCAAAATTGCACCCCATCATCATGTTCTCTTGAAGAGGGTGAGGTGAGAGGACTACTGCACTACTTTTCTAAGATGTCGTTGATGAAAGATTTCATGATGCTCATCGCTCTATTGAAGATCCCAATGTTATGGTGTATTTGCTTTAGAACCTTGAAGATGTGGATCTTACATCTCTGATCCCTTCATTGTCGCCTCTGGCAGCAACATCCATATTTGGTATGAACTTCTCTTCCTTGGGCTTCTTTTTAGTATTTTCTTATCCTCAATTGGTGCCTTCTCAGACAGCTTGCATCCCCGGCCGGCTTCTTCAGGCAAATGAAGGTTTCTTGACTTTTTCAATCAAAAAAATTTTGAGAAAACAATAGGACTTGCGGACATGTTATTTTTTATTAACAATTTTGTTAATGGAAGGACCAAAGTCGAGTGTTATTTATATATTGGGGATCTATATAAAGAGTTCTTAAAAATGTTGTCTGATGTCAAGCATCTTTGTGCTTGAGGGACCTGCATGCAATGTCCTTTTTTTAATGTAATGCATGTGTAATTCCTTAGGTCAGTGCAGTCATGGAATGACAAACCAAATCACACTGAGGATCAGACCCTTGATATATTATACAATTGCCTAAAGATTACACATTTCAAAATTTGTAGTAGTCATGTCCATTGAGGCATGTCTAGACATTGATTGATCAATTTCTTGATACATTGATTTTTACTCAAGAAATTTCACATGTTCTTTATAGATAAGAGTTTAAATGAGAATGTATAAAAATTGATAGAATTAGAGATAAAATTATAGTTTTGAAGATTATTGTTGATGATAAGATTATTAATATTATAAGTATTTTTGCTCCTCAAGTAGGTTTGAATATGTGTTCAAAATTAAAATTATGGAATGACTTAGAAGAATTAATATAAAAGATACTTCTTGAAGAAAGAGTTTTTATTGGGAGAGATTTAAATGAACATGTTGGTATAGAGATAGAGGATTTTAAAAGCATTCATGATGGCTATGGGTTTGGAGCGATTAATGAAGGTGGTAAGACTATATTAGATTTTGCTCTACCTTATAATTTTGCAAATGCTAATACCTTATTTAAGTAAAGAGATGAGCATCTCATCACTTATAAGAATGGATATAGTAAAACTCAGATTGATTATTTTTTTATAAGAAAATTAGATTGTTTAAATTTGCAAAGATTGTAAATTTATTCCGAGTAAAAGTTTATATATCCAACATCGCTTATTAGTTTTGGACTTTAAGATGAAGGGGCACAAAATAAAAAATATAATAAATCGTTGTTCTAGGATTAGATGATGGCATTTAAAGAAGTCTAACAAAAACATCTTTAAAGAAAATAAAGATTTTAGCTTTTAATGATATTCCAATAAAGGTGTGGAAATGCTTAGTTGATGAAGAAATTTTTTGGCTTACTAAACTTTTTAATATTATTTTGAAGACTAAAAAGATGCTAGATCTGTGGAGAATGAGTGTATTGATTCCTATTTTTAAGAATAAAGGTGATGCACAAGATTGTGCGAATTATAGATGATTATAATGAAACCAAAGTTCTATAGCCAAGTAGGAGAACACTAAGAATACAATAGGACACCTCCTTTCAATAAACATAAACCAACAACAATTGAATAAAACTTAATAGTAAACAAATATAAGTAAATGATTAGGAAACCTTGCAAGCAACAAACTAAAACATAAAATAAATTACCCTCAGAACAACTTGCAACGGTCACCTCACATGCAAATATGAAAATTAGAGAATGGTGCTCAAAAGAAAAATCAAACCAGTGGTTCGCCACAGGAATTTGGATCCTGCTCAAGTCGACTCTCCTTCGGCAAATACCAACAAACAGGCTCAACAACTCCTTTCACTCATAATATTTATAGTAGAAAGATACAAGTGAAAGGGAAACAGTTTACATAAGAAATAGATAGAAGACCAGGAAGATGAAATAGGAGTATGAAGAAGATAGATCTCAAGCTAGGAAGAAAACCCTCATGTTTGGATTAGTTTTTAGCCACCGACAACACTTTTCCAACAACAAATCAGCCATATTTATAGGAGGAAAAAGGTCCAAATGTTCACATAAATATGCCACCCCAAGTAGCCAATAGAAGCCGCTTATTGAGAAGATAAAATACTAAACTAGGAATCAGCAAAGAGGGAAGGGGAACGGTCAACAACAGGAAACTAAAGCCCAGGGAAACTAAAACTACATGGGAAAACAACAGGAATTTCAAATATTTCATGGGGAGGGAAAATCGAAACTGCATGGGAGATCAGCAGAAATTCCAACCAGCCACATGGAATCCGAATTTAGCATAGAGAACACCAAGCAACCAAATAATACAATAAGAAATGGGCCAAGCCCAATAAGGAAAAAAACAGCCCAAAGATTAAATACCCATTTAGCCACCAAGGAGCAAGGAAACAAAATCAACATGAGTGAAAACCAAAGGAGAGAAAATACCTAAGAGCACCAAACCCAAGCATGATCATGATTTGATTTCCATCATAAAAAAAATATAGTCCAAAATTACATAGCTTTCAAAATATAAGAAAATAAAATACATTATTCTCTATAAGCTAAGTCTCAAGATGAATACATTATTCCCTACAAGCAATGACAATTAACATGTAAGGAAGATGATAATCCACCAACAGAACATATTTAAGGGAGTTGCAATGAATATGACTTGCTCACAACTGATGCCAATCAGCTTGTAGCTAATGTCGAATAGCTTGCAAACAAATTAAGAGAATTCCCTACAAATACACAAAGTGTAACATACGATAAGTGCTAACGCTTGCTGGCAATGATAGAGGATTTGCCATACACACAATAAGCCTATAAGTGCTAATCAGCAATAGGCAGTGGATGTTACGGTACCCTTACAGTCAAGGAGCATGCAATGACAAGCAAATGTACCAGTCATCTACAAGTTAAAGCAGATGATGTGGCAAACACAAATACCTACAGACCGTTATAAGAGACTCATCATACATATTAGATGTCATCCACAAGCAAAATGCCAATGAACTATAACAAATACAAGTTCTTACAGGTCGTTATAGGAAATTCATTGTACATACAATACACTATTTGTAAGAAGATACAAAAAAATTGTAGCGAATGCAATCATCTACGAGCAATATCAAGAGATTTGTTAGTGCACAATAATATACTTGTAGAAAGCAACAAGTGGTGCACGACAGTCTACCTGTATAAACTAACGAGCAAATAACCCTAGCGTGACACCATGCCACCGATTCGTAACATGCACACAAGCGGACATAAGGCATGTGCAATTTCTTAAGCTAAGTCCTGTGCACTCCTCAACAATAACCCATTTGCATAAAGCAATAAATAACTCTTGACGTAGCG
This sequence comes from Dendrobium chrysotoxum, assembly GCA_019925795.1. Taxonomy (NCBI): domain Eukaryota; kingdom Viridiplantae; phylum Streptophyta; class Magnoliopsida; order Asparagales; family Orchidaceae; genus Dendrobium; species Dendrobium chrysotoxum. The sequence goes on from CM034315.1 coordinate 9,363,142, forward strand.
TCACACTACCAGATTTGCAACACTCATACAAACAGATAGAATGCATGTATAAGCTCGCAAATGGAATGCTGCGTACCTTCAAACGACAGTTGCCCGCATATAATCGAAATATTCCAAAAATACCCCTGCACATACACTACAATATGTATATACGCAAACACGAAAGTGCACATGCAAGCATAGTAACCTGTATACATGTAAGAATATATACTCGTATGGGCCCCGACGAGCATAGTGTAGGCACGTATGTGACATCAGAGGATACTGCGCGGGTCAGTGAATGAAGTCAAGTTCGAACTCGATCATTCTATGTGGGTCAATAGGAGTCGATACGACTCGAACTATTAAATAAATATACGATCACGACGTTGACAAAGATATTTGTTTTATACGTTCATATAAGGCCTTCAAAGCCTATAACAAAAAAAAAATCACCGTTAAAGGCATAAAGCCGGCAACAAATCCGATCCTCTGTCAACATCTAGATAGAGTTGACAAGGTTCAATAGATAATTACAAAAATACCTCTTAAATACCCGCATGGGCTTTGGCGAGCATGTTATGAGTGTACATGTGATGTCTGAGGATACTGTGTGGTCAAGAAATGAACTTAAGTTCAAGTCCAATTCTCCTTCTTGATAGGGTGAGAGTTGATGATGTGAGCTAATGAACAAATATACGGTCGTGGCATCGGCTGAGATATTTGGTTTTATACGTTTATATTAGGCCTTCAAAGTTTATAAACAATGAAAATCTACTAGTAAAGGTATAAAGCCAACGACGAACTCGATCCTCTATCGGTAAGTTGATAGAGTCGACAAGGTTCAACGAACAAGTGTAATTCCCCATAAATATCTAGATGATGGTCATGTTGAACGTATATCTCAACCGGAGGGGTCTTCAAATAGTTCAAAATACCCACAAAATTTAAAACCTCAAAAATATCGTAAATTAAAATATTTAAAAAATCAAAATTAACCACCAAAACACTTAAAGCAAAATTCATCCACCCTCTACAATAGTTTGCCGAGGTGGACAAATTCATATTTCATTTCAGTTCACAAAGAGCTAATGTCTAGTTGAGAATATCACTAGGATTCATTTTCAAATGTCTATTGCCAACGGGGATGTGTCACGTGTCCTCTAATCAGCGATTTTGCTGCCAAATGGCATCGCAGGTAAATAATTATGATTGGGACCCTCTAAACTGGTTGGTTTGTCGCCAAATGACACCATTAAATTACAGTTATAGCCAGAGCCTGTATGCTCCCTAATGATATCAAATTCTTGAGATATGAATCAATAGGATATGATTGATAAGGCACAAAACCCTCTGTTAGCTAAGGTGGATTCAAATTTATTCCCTTAGGTAAATACTCACCCCAGGTTTACAAGGTACTCTTGGACGACGCAACTCATGGCTTCCAATAAGGATCCTTATGTCAGGTTGGGTCAACTATCTCCTCTAACTAAGTAGATCAGGGACCACGATGGCCCGGGACGACGGAATCATGGGATCTTGATTGGGTCCATCATTCATTCCCCCACCATCCGCATTAAGCGAAAGATGGTGAAATTTTCAATTTTAAATATCAAACTCTCAAATATCAAACACCCAAATCCATGCTACTACTAAATACCAGATACATGTTGTGTATCTGATTGACAACTAACCTTAATCGAAAGTTCTGTCTCGCTAACAAGAAGGGTAATTAATTATAGGGGCTTGCACCTATAGTAAACCAGAACTCATATCATAAAGTCATCGCAAAATGAGGGCTAAATCTCTGGGTAGTGTCTTATCTATAAACCCAATTTGCCTTCTGAACATTTACCCTGGAACTTAATCAGTTAAAACTCCCCTGAAGGCGGGGGAGGCCGAGGCGTGAATTTCAGAGCCCACATCTCTATACTTATCCATCAAACATATCAATAAATGTATAACTTCCATAGCAAGTCAAAAATGAATGCGCGGCCGCTTAGGGATCATAGTTCTGCTAGACACTCATTGCATAAGGACAATTGTCATCTTTGGCGACATTCTACTTCACATCGACGACACCGACTTCAAAATCATCCAATTTATTTTCAAAGGCGCAGACCCACTCGCCATGAATCCAAATTGATTTTGAGAAACATTAGTATCACGCGCAACCTATGCTTTATAACTGTCTCCCATAGTTTTAAAGTATGACACATTAATTTAATTCCTCTATAATTCACACAATCTTGTGCATCACCTTTATTCTTAAAAATAGGGATCAACAAACTCATTCTACACTCATCTGACATTTTTTTAGTCTCCAAAATTCGCACCATCAAACCTCTCAATAAATGTATAGCTTTCATAGTAGACTTACCCAACATGAATCCAAATTGATTTTGAGAAACATTAGTATCACACCGCAACCTATGTTCTATAACTGTCTCTCATAATTTTAAAGCATGACACATTAACTTAATTCCTCTATAATTCACATAATCTTGTGTATCACTTTTATTCTTAAGAATACGAATCAACACACTCATTCTACACTCATCTGACATCTTTTTTATCTTCAAAATAATATTAAAAAGTTTAGTAAGCCAATAAATTTCTTCATCTCCTAAGCATTTCCATACTTCTATTAGAATATCATTAGGCCCAATAGCTTTTCCACACTTCATTTTCTTTAAAGCCTCCCTAACTTGGGTTTTATTAATACGCTGATAAAAAAAAATTTATTTTCATTTAGGGTGCTAAGATCACTAAAGTCAATCATATTCTCATAATTTTCATTAAAGTATAAAAATATCTCATCCACCTTTTGTTGAATATCATCTTCTAATAAAAACACTTTTTGATCTTCATTCTTAATACACTTCATTTGAACTAAATCCTTACTACTATTCTCTCTTTGTTTCGCTAACTTATACATATATCTTTCACTCTTCTTAGTATCTGATCTATTATATAAATCATTAAAAGTTAAAATCTTTGTATAACATATTGCTTTTCTAGTCTCCTTACAAGCCTCTTTATATATTTCCCAATTATCAGCATTTTTACATCTAACCAATTTTTATAACAAATATTCTTATTTTTTATCTTTTCTTGCACATTTTGATTTCACTACCAACTATTTTTACTATCAGGTGCTTTTCCTTTTGATACTCCAAGCACATCTTTTACAACATTCTTAATATTACTAGCTACTTTTTCACACATAACATTAGCTTTTTCATGCACAGGCAAAATCTTTAGATCTAGTATCTTACTCTTAAAAATATTTTTGTTAATATTATTTAAATGCCCCCATCTAATCCTTAATAACGTTTTATTTTATTTTATTTTTTATTTTCTGTCACTTCATCTTAAAGTACAAAACTAATCAGCGATATTGGGTATATAAACTTTCACTTGAAATAATTTTATAATATTTGCAATCTAAACGATCTATTTTTCTTATAAGAAAATAATCAATCTGAGTTTTACTATATCCATTTTTATAAGTGATGAGATTCTCAGATATTAGCAATTACAAAATCATAAACTAAAGAAAAATCTAATATGGTCTTACCACCTTCATTAGTGACTATAAACTCATAGCTATCATGAATGCTTTTAAAATCATCAACCTCTCTACCAACATGTCAATTTAAATCTCCTCCTATAAATTTTTTTTTCAAGAGGTATCTTTTGTATTAATTTTTCGAAGTCATTCCAAAATTTTAATTTTGAAACAAACCCGTCATCAGCTAGGAACTAATTTGATTTGTAAACTTGATATATCTTCAACAGGGACGGAGCCAGAAATTTTTATCAATGGGGACACAAATTGATGAATTTTAAAATACTATTAATCTTTTTCGGATGATTTTTTTTAACATTCTATTTAATGGAGCATAGTGAAATTAATTTTTATTTTCAATAAATTTTTATATTATATTTGTTGTCTTCTTAAAAATATATAATTATCTTATTTCATTTTAAATATTTAGGTGTTAGTTTTATTTAAAAAAAATTATAACATACATTATAATATATATATATATATATATATATATATATATATATATATATATATATATATATATATATATATATATATCGGATTTATTTATAATTTAGGAATAAGCAATCTATAATGGTAAAATATGATTCCGTGGCCCACTAGTTGAGCACCTAATTTAAAACCCAATTGTGCAGGTTAGAATCCTGCATTTGTTCTACAATAAAAAATATTTTATTTATAAATTTTAAAGCAATTGTGGGCTTTATGGGTAAGTGGGGAGCCCGTGAAAATCAGAGTGTACTTTATGAGTCAGTGGAGGCCCGTTCCCCCAGGGCCCCCACTGTAGATCCACCGCTGATCTTCGACTAGCAACGAACTTGAACAAGTTTATTTTATAGAAATATCAAAGCTTCTTGTTTTAGATTTTTTTTTCGCTCTATTTTTTTGCTCTCTTCTTGTTTAGTATTTTTGGTATAATTTTGTGTAATTCACGAATAATTCTAGATTGAATAATACCTACCCAATCCAACACCTTTAATAGATGCATTATGTATAATTGAATAATTCACCATCATATAAAAGAAGTTACAATTTTGATTGTAAAGTAGGATGTTTGAAGATATATACCAATTTGAGTGAACCTTCTTGTTGGTGTGAAAATTATATTAGAATGTATTTGAGAACCACTTGATTTATTTTGAGATCAGTGCTACATAGGAAGAGTTTTTATTATGCTAATTTTAAAATAAATCTGTTCTTCAAGTTCTGTTTGGCTTGATGGCATTGAAAGAGAGGAATTGACAAGAAAGTGGAAGTAGAAATTGTAAACAAATTGAGTTGATAAATTTAAATCTCTATGAATTACACTTTAATGAAACACCAAATGTGAAATTGTGAGTAAAATGAAACTTTGCATTTCCCCTAATTGCTTCAATCCAAACATACACTAAATGATAATTGCCCAAAAGATGGGTGATTTCCATTGAGACTGCTATGGGTCTCATCAATTTCCTGCTCTAGTCACGTTGGCGAATAGCCTTTGTTTAGTTGGGAGATTCCATGCAGTCTTTGAAACATTACCCTTTTGTCTCCTCTATAATTGTTTTATGAAGCTTTCTTGCTATTATAAAACAATAATAATAAGAGGTAGCTCCACTTAAAAAATTTTGGCCTGAGATGTCATGTCCGATGCCATCCATGAGCGTTCTGGCTCTTATTTTAGTTGTGAATTTGTTTTGATAGTCTAGCATTGTTGTTGTGGATATTAGGGGTAACGGCGGTTGGGTTCGGGTCGAATCCGAGTTGACCTGAGTCTAAACTGGTCAACCTGAATTCGACCCGTTTTTGCAAACGGGTCAGATATTTCAATTCGAACCTGACCCGCATAGGTTACCGGGTTGATCCGACACGACCCACGGACCCGTTTGATTAAAAAAAATGGGCGATGTGGTGCGGTGCCGGTGCGACATCAGCCTGCGGGTGCGTGTCGTGCGTCCATGAGGCACGGCGGGCAAGGCCGGCCGGCGGCAGCGATGTCCAATGGAGTCCATCAGACTAGATGGCGAACAGAGTGACGATATCGTGATCGGACGGCGAACAGAGCGACGGTATTGTGACTGGACGGAGAACGGAGCGACAGTCTCGTCTTGAGACTGACGGCTGATGCAGTGATGGGTGCCGCTTGACACGACAGACCACAGAGGCGCAGACGGTGACGTGACATGCCGATAGACGCGTGACTGCCGGAAATTGAATTTCACGGGTCAAATCGGGTTTCTGGGTCAACCCAAACTTGACCCGATTTGCAAACGGGTCGAAAACTCAAACCCGAGCCCGACCCCTTTGGAAAACGAGGTGACCCGAACCCTGAATTTTTCGGGTTGGGTCCGAGTCAAGTTTCAAGTCGTGTCAGATTTTGACACCCCTAGTGGATATCAGCATAAAGTTTTTTACTTGCGTTAATTTTGATGTATGCTGAATTCTCAACTTCTTGAAACTTTGACTTACAGGCGAAGGAGCTATGCTATCAAATTTGTTGAATGAAGCTATTGATTTCTACAGAAATGCTCAAGAGGAGATCGATACTGTAGCCCTGCTCCAAGTAGATGAGCAATTATTGTAGGTTTTCTAACTCGCTTTTTGGACCACCTCAACAAAAGAATTCTGAAGATAGAAGTACACTTACAATTTCTTTCCTATAGTTGAACTGCCACCAGTAAACATTTATTATACTAAAGAGGATGTTGATATTTACTCTATAAAAATGATTAAAATGATCTCTTGATTCTTTATGAAGGATCAAAATGATCCTCAACTATATTAATGAACCATTTTGATTCCTCAAGTCTTAAAAAAAAATTAAAATAGTCCCATAATGAAATTATATTTTGGTTCTATTTAAAGAGTTCAGAGATGAAAATGATCCTTTAATGTAATTCAGAATTATTTGATCATCATAATGATTCAAGAGATTGTTTTGATCCCTTTTTTTTATATTTACACATTTAGTTAGTCTTCCAGAAATTATAGTTGAGATTGTTACTTGTATTGGTGTATGATTCTCTCTCTCTCTCTCCCTTATTCATTCATTCATACATATCAACATATTTGTTTCTCTTCCTGCCCTTTAGCCTTCGTTTGGGACGGCTTTCTTACTGCTTCTTAAAGCAGCTTTTTAGACCCAAATTAAAATTTTTGTACTAAAAAGTTACTTTAAGAAGCAGTAAGAAAGCCATCCCAAACAAAGCTACTGAATTCATTTTGTCAAAAAAGTCAACATGTGAAATATTTTTCAATATTGCATGGCATTTATATTAGTTTAAACTATCTATTGGCATTTTTAATGCTATCTTCTAAGTGTATGATTGTATTTTTTAACATCGTAATGTGGTTGTTGGAAGTGTTTGGAACTTAAAAAAAACGTAGGATTCATCAATACTAACCATATAGATAAGTTGTTGGTAGAGTTATTGGAACTTTAAATTATGTTTAAATTTAAGACCGATTAGTTAATTGCATGAAGAAGATTGGATTAAAAAAAAGTGCTTATGAAGACTTTTGTATGAGCAGATATTTGAATTTTTTTTTAAAGGAGCAATGTTTCCAATAATATTAAATTCAGCATGTTTTCAAAAAAATATTGTTATCTTATGTTGCATGTTGTAGGTATAAGAGATGAACAATATATGAAGATATAGTGAGAAAATATGATATTTTGATGATGTTGTATTGTTAAAATGTGTTGATGTACAACTGGTTTTTTATAGCTACAACAAATTAGTAAATCTTGTTGTAAAAAGTAATTTTATATCGTATAATTTTTTGAGAAGCAGTAAGAAAGTAGCATAAAAGCAGTAACTAAATAAAAATTATGATTGTGATAAAAAAAAAAAACAAATTAGTGAAGAAGTTATCCCTATAAGTTTTTTATTTTTAAGAATTATGAAAATAACTATTCCTAAGCTACCACAATAATTTTAAAATATTAGAAATAGGCAGATACATCATTATGTCAAATAATTATGATGATATTTATATTGCCAAAAACACCCTTTTAAATTATCAACTATTGTGATGATCATATCCATCCATTATGTATAATGCCGGTCACATCCTTCTTAAGTTTGGTGACACATTGCTTTCAAGTATGATTATATAAACAAGTGGGAAACTTTGGAACAATGCTCATCTCAAGCACATATTAGTTAAAATTTCAACTTTATTAGGAAAAGTTACATCAATAACCTAAAAAAAACCCTATTTTCCATCACAATCTTACCACCATATTAGCCCTTGATCCATTATTAAATAAATCTTCGATTAAATTATTAATGATGCAATTGAAATGTTTTACAACTTTATCGAAAATTTTGATACCCAATTTGTAATTTTTCTTTAAAAATATATTTTTTTAGAGGAAGGGTTAATCAAACCCTAATAATAGTAATCAAATATTTCTACAATGCACATTAAAAATAAATAAATAAAAGACCCCATCATAAAATTACTTTATTATATCAAATTATGGCTTCATTTGGGACCGTTTTTTTACTGCTTTTTAAAGTAGCTACCTAATAAAAATTTTGTACTAGAAAGCCGCTTTAGAAAGCAATAAGAAAGCTACCCCAAACGGTGCCTATATCTTTTCAAAAAAACCTAAAGTGATTTTTTTTTCTATTTTTATAAGTTTCAACTTTCAACTTTTTAAGTAATCCATTATTGATAATAAATTCCCTTCAACCAATTTATGAACTTTATGTTGGAGTTTATGGGACCCACTAACACCACCCTTGCTAAGTGTAGGGACCATAAAGATGGGTGGAATTAAGCCCTAACTAACAATAATGGGACCACCATATGTCATAGAGAAGTTTCCTTAGCTTAAAAAAATAGGGAAAAAAAATTAAATAAAAAAGTTTCCTTAGCTTGTCTTTTGCTCCTTAGTTTGTGATTCCTCTCTCCTCATTTCTTTTCTTGATATAAATTAATAAATTATCATATCCTCTTCTATATATGGAATCATATTATTAATTGTGCAAAAGAGGAAAATGTTGATGCATTTGGTCCTCACATAGCATGAGCAAATAATTGGAAAAGTAGGGGGGAAATTAAAGAAAAGCCAATTTTGTTTAAGAACAAAAAAGAAGAACAAGGAACAAAAGTTACAAGAAAAGAACAGTGGATAGTGACTTCATATAATTGGAAGGTTGATTCTCTTATGTTAAAATTGCATATATTAAATTATATTGCTTAGTATTATTGTGCAATTTAAATGGATTATTAGGGTAATTATAAAAAATTTTAAAAAAATTCAGAGTAATAGAAAATACTCTTAAAATATTTTAGGGAATCACAATATAATTTTTATGACATTTATGATTATAGAAGAGAAGAAATTACCAATAAGAGTAAATCAATCATATTTTATAAACCATTTCAAAATGTTTGCAAATAAAACTTTTCTAAGAGAATTAGGCATTTGATGTGGAATACAATTTTATTTTAAATTTAATTAGTTTTTTTAATTTTTTAGTGATTTATATATTTATCCAATTTCATAATTGAAATTTTCACCATTATTTAAATTTAAAAATCGCCCTTTGGAAATTTTAGTTATATCTTATTATATATTCAAAATATTTTAATGAAAAAAATTAAAATTATTATTCAAACCTTCAAAAACTATTTCATTCATATTAATATAACAAATATTTATTGATGTGCTTAAGACAATAAAATTAAATGAGCATTATGGGGAGAATGATGGCATAGCATCTCCTTGAAAATTTGAATGGCATTGAGATAGCTTCTTCTTCAAGATTTGAAACATTCATAATGTTGCTTTTGCTTGAAGATTTTGAGTGGGCATATAGCAAATTCTATGTGAAGACTCTTAATTTAAGAAAATGAATGATGAGCACAAAAAAAAAATTAATTCATGCAACTAAGACTTCATTTGAGATGACTTTTTTATTGTTTTCTAAAGCAGTTTTTTAATACAAAAATTTTTTTGAACAAAAAATTTTTATATTAAAAGCCGCTTTAGAAAGTAGTAAGAAAGTTGTCTCAAACGAAACCTAAGAATAATCAGGTGGATATCTTTTGATCACTATTTTTTCGCTGCTTTCAAAAAAATTTTGTGCTAGAAAGATGCTGTAGAAAGCAATATGAAAAATGTCCCAAACGAAGCCTTAATTAATCATAACTCTTTCTGTAATGTAATGTATTTTATTTTTTTCTATAACTTTGAAAAATTTTAATGATATGAATTCTATAAATAGTCATCAAATTCTATGTTAAATAAGATCACTCTTTTTTTTCTTCAAATAATAATCATTCAATTACTTTACAATCAATATTCTATTCACAATTCTTTGAAGGCTATAGCATCAATTGATCATAATAAGTGATATATTATGAACTCTACCTGAGCTTAAATTATTTACTCATGAAAATGGAGCTAATTACATAAAATCCATAAGAGAAGAAGGGCAAATTTGTGGATTTACTAATTGGCCACTCTGAAAAAATTCACATGGTTTTTGTAATAATTAACCACTTAAAAAAACTTTTATTAACATTAGCTGAATCTATAGGGACCTATATGCAAAAATGGAATCAATGAGAGAATTCTTTGAACTTCTCATCTTTGTCCATTGTCCAATTTATATATATTGATGATGATTAGCCCTCACAGTGCAGGGTGGGGGAAGAAAATGGGATAATTACCATTTACCTCCCCCAAAATTTAACTAATTATAAAAAAACACCTCTGAAGATTTGGCAAAACACAAAAGATGTTTTATGGTAACTTTTTCATCCAACTTTTATCAAATAAAAAAAGCAAGTTAGTTATTTAGCATTTAAAATTATTTTTCTCAGAGTTTTGAATTATTAAAAATAGAAATTTAGTTATTTTTATAAAAAATATTTAATTTCTTAAAATAATGATAAAAAATATTTAATTTCCTTAAGTTTCTTTGGTGAAATGTATTATGATTTTTAATTTAACTTAATTTAAATGATATCATTATTTATTTAAAAATTAGTATTTACATGCACTACTCTGTATTTTGGAAAAAATATATATAGAAAAAAGTTAGGGTTTAATATGATATTTTGATATATTTTAGGGGGTTATATGATAGTTAAACCTCATAAATGCACTGATAATTCCAAAGAATATTTATCTATTCAACTGATAAAAAAAATTTCTTCTATTGTAGTACTGATTAGGTTAAGCTTACAGTAGCATTTCTTCTATATGAAACTGATACCATTATTATGATAAGACATCTATTTAGATTAAAATATTAGAAATATTTTTCTATTTTATAAAATTGATTTTAGAATAATTATTTTTCTAAAATCAAAACAGAAATTAAGGATTCATTTGGGACGGTTTTTTTACTACTTCTTAAAATAGCTTTTTAAAAATTAAAATTTTTGACTAAAAAGTTGCTTTAAGAAGCGGTAAGAAAGCCGTCCCAAACAAAACGTAAACCTAAAAAAAGCCGAGTTAAAAAAAAATCCTACCAGCAAAAATAAAATGATGAGAAAATTTTCAGCTACACCATTATAATTAAAATTTAGACATTATTAATATTAAAAATTTAAAAATTATTTAAGATGATTATAAAATATAAATAAATAATTAATATTTAACTTTATCTTGAATAAATTTTGATTAAAATATTTATTTATTTATTTATTTATTTTCCTATATTTTAGCCACAAGCATGAAAGTACAGAGATGCCAGAAGGAAGCTTCCAACTCTTAGAACTTTGACAAATGGCCTTTACTTTCAAATAGAGTGGCATTGGCCTCTTTGTTTTATTGCTCATAAAGAGACTGTGCCACACATGCAATAAAGGGGCTTTGGTGAGTCATTGAAAAGAAAATGGAGAATCTGAACTAATTTTCTTCTAATTTCATCATCCTAATCATTGAGGAATTCCTATCTGTAAGCCTTTTGGATCAAATCAAATGATAAATTTCTATATAAATTTTAAGTTGTTATTAGTCTATCAATCAAATCAAATAAATTTATTGATATAAAACCCAAATTCTAAATTTTATTAATATAAAACCTAAGTGATAATTTTAACTGCTACTATTAATATAAAAATGCTACTATAGATAATATATAGCAACGATTTTCAAATCGCTGCTAACTAATGCTGCCTTTGTGCTATCTTTTTAGTAGTGAAGCATGAGGTAATCAAGAATAAATTCTTCTACCAAGTGGAGGGGTTGTTGAGGGATCCAGTGCTATTCATATAAAGTACTATGACTTTAGTAATATTGAAATCAATAATTGTATGGTTAAAGGTTTACAAAAATCTCAATTAACCCCTTCCTTAAATAGAGAAAGGTTGAGTCAACATAAGAGATAGAATAGAGAGCGAGGAATAGAAAGATCTCAGTGGAATAATAGTATGACCAAAAGTATAGAGTTGTGTCATGCTCACATGCATGAGCATGACCCCTTATTTATAGGTGAGACGGAGATCGATGTTATAGAAAATGTTACATAAAAAAATAACAATAAAGTTACATAATAGAGCTCGATATACCTAGCCTTTATTGGACAAGCCTAACTAACAAATATTTGACGAGCAAGATCTACTGGTGAGCTTTGTGTTGAGGATATGTACCCTCGATAAGTTCTTATGGCAATAACTTTTAGGTGGCCTAATAAGTATTCTAGATGAGCAGTCGACTTCTATGAACATGATAAATTTATAAGTTTGTAACTTATTTTAGACAATCTGTCAAGATACAATGAATATGTGACAAAATATTGTGGACGAGCATCAAATTAGTTCATTGACTAATAGCTAACCAAATTAGATTCAAATTCACATGATGATATGTTAAATCTATTCCAAATAAATAAAATATATGCAAAACATAACTTTTTTCTCACCATATTCTAACTTACACTTCATTTGTGACAGCTTTCTTAATGCTTTATAAAGCTATTTTTAGTAAAATAATTTCTTGAAAATATAAAAAAAATAATAATCTAAAATTATCTCAAACTAAATCTTAAAAGTAATTTCATTAAAAGTTATAAAGCTGTAAACTTTACAACATGGGGTTGTTTATTTAGCTGTGCCAATGAAACCATTTGGCTTAGATACAATCGTACAACTAATAATTGGCACTTTAAAATTGACCGAATATCTAACAACATCAATCATACACAAACCAACAAGCTCTTCACATAAATAACTTTTTAAATAAAAAGATAAATTTAATAAAGCCAAAATTTTCTCTCTTATTGTTTCTAAAATAATTTTTTAATATAAAAATTTTCATTTTAAAATTTTTTTATTAAAAAATTACTTTAAAAATAATAAAAAAATTGTCTCAAACGAAACTTTAGTATTAATTTTCAAATAGTGGCACAAATATAAAAAAGTCAGTCAATAGACTCAACTAATGTGTTAATTGTCTCCCAGTATCTTCCAAGACTAACATGGCCATGCTATCAAATTTGTAGACATCAAAATCACTGTCATTACCTATTATGAAATAAATCTACTAAATTTGACTAAGTTCAAAATAGTATTAAATTACTTCCTTTCTATGTAGAGGAAGAGGAAAAAAAAAACATGCAATCCTCATTTAACATGTGAAATAGAATTGTAACTTACAAAAATATATTAAACCTCATGTTGCTGAAAAAAGAATGTAATATATTTGAAATATTTTGAGTTGTTTGAACGAGGGTTAAATAAATGCAAATAATTATACTTTTTATTTGCAGTGTCAAGCCCAACGATGATGACAGCCAGCGGACGACGGTGACAGGTGGCGATAGTGGCTAGCAGCGATGAGAATGGCTGTGATTTCTCAGTGTAACGATTTGATCGATTTTCAAATACACCGAATTTAAAAAGAATAATAAATTTTAAATACTTCAAAATTTTACTCTATATTTTTTTTACTTCAAACAGAACACCAATACTTTTCTATGTGTATATTTCATAAAACATGAAATTATTTGTCAATTTAAAAGATTACATGAGAATCATGTGTAATTTGACTAAAAAAAATCAATTTCTACTAAAGTATTAGAAGTCTAAAGTCTTACCAAAAACAAATTTATGCCTTGTATTGTGGTAGGACAAGATACATGTGTAAATCACAGTGAAACTACTGTGAAAACAGCACTAGAACTATGCTAAAAAAAAGAAATAATTGTTCACCATATCATTTGAATCCAGGATAACCTATCCATGGCTCCAGTTGGAGCTTGTGATTTCTGAACTAGGGTGGTCCATTTTCTAGCTATTAAAATCATATCCATATCTCTCAAACCAATAATTTCTGACAAGTTTTGTGAGCAAAATTCATATCAATAAAAGCATACATACACATCTATATAATTGACTTGATAAGTGTAAAGCTACTAACATCAGCAATGAACTTTTTTGACATCCCTACTTACGATATTATTTGAATTTCATCTTGCAATTTAGGGTATCTCCAACCGAACCCCAAACGAGCGTTTGTAGTGGTTGCAGAGCTCCAACCAAACGCCAAATTCAGGGCCATTTTGCGCGAGATGAACAGTGTGATGCCAATATTGGGGTCACACTGTTCAAGTACGCCATTTTTTTCTTCATTTCTTCCTGTTGGAGAAAGAATATACATGGTATATTCTTTTTTATATTAAAAATGGAGTTCGGTTGGAGATGCATTGCTGCATTTTAGAGTATTATTGTATTTTGGAGTGTAAAATGAGGTTTTCAGATGGAGATGATCTTAAGACATCCCCCACAGAAAATTCTTTCAAAACTTCATTTGATGCCACATTGACAACACCTTAGTAAGATTAAGATTTTATTTGTGACGGTTTTTTTACTGCTTTCTACAACAGCTTTGCAATAAAAAATTTCTAATTCAAAAATTTTTAGACTAAAAAGTTGTTTTATAAGTAAAAAGTTATCTCAAACGAAGCCTGAACCTAATTTTGCTCTTGCTAGCTTCATGAAATACAGCTAAATTACTTGTTGGATCTAAAACTTTGTGAAGTGTGCACGATCTCAAACCAACATATATAAAACCCCATATTGAGAGCAATGCTTCTCATACACTTAAAATACAAAGATTTTCACCATATAATTTTATGAGCTAAAATATCATTTATTTATGATATACAATTTGAAGATGTTAAAAAATAGGTGATTAAAATAAAAAATACAATGAGAAATTTACTAACATGCCATAATATTTTTATGTATTTACATATATAACATCTAAATATTTATATATACATACCTCTTTAATGTCTAAATTACAATAAATCATATGCTTGAAAAAGTGCATTTTTACTTTTAAATAAGTTAATATTATAGATATTTTTTATGTAATTTACGGATTCGACTGTTATATAAATAAATATAAAAATTTAGGTATTAGATTATATAAATACATAAAATTTTTTATAGTATGCATTTAAGTCCCCTAAAAATTATAATAATTACATAATTTTATCAATGAAATATTTCGTCTAATATTAAACCGATTTATTTAATTTGACTCATATTTAGAGTTTTGTAAAATCGAAATAAACAAAATTAACCCCACTTAAGCAAAATATATACAATTTAATATGCTAGAAGTTCAACATCTTATAACCAAAGGGAACATAATGATTATATTTAAAACAAATCTATCAAAAACCAAACTTCTTGATAATATTATGAAACTTCATAACTATTTAAATCATTCACCAATTTAGCATAAATTTATCAAACTAAGGCTTAGTTTGGCTTAGCTTTTTTATTGCTTCTTAAAGCAGTTTTCTAATACAAAAATTTTAATTTTTGTACTAGAAAACTGCTTTAAGAAGCAGTAATAAAGCCGTTCCAAACAAAGCCTAAATCAATCAAAATTCTTAATTAAAATCGAAGTGATCGAACCGAATCAATCAATCTGATTTTGGTTAGATTTGTCCTTGATAACAAAAATGCCCTAAATGTTAAATATAAAACATGAATAACTACCACAACAAATTAAATATTTGTAGAACTTATCTAATTCAATTAATTACCTAAAAAACTAATTAATACGCAGTTGACATCCAACTCTCTCAATAGTCAAGGCCATGCAAAACCCTAATAAATTATACCCTCAACTGTCTCACTAAACTTTCCATGACAAAGTAGCTCATAGGAAATGAGGCAAACAATAGTATATAAAATTAGAACTAATAATCAATAATAAGAAGCCTGTAAATTATATTTTAATACTTAGATTTTTTTTTCCCATTCTTTAGGGGAAGAATAAGGTTTCTTTTGGGATAATTTTTTTACTAGAAAGTTAATTTCTACAACAGCTTTAAAAAAATTGCTTTCTGTATAGTAACTTTATAAAGTAGTAAGAATGCTATCTTAAATGAAGTTTAAGAGTCTGTTTGGAACAGCTGTAACTTTTTATAAAGATAATTATAAAGCTGAGAAAGTAGCAATTGCTCACTCAGCTCTTCTTAGACCTACCATCTTTTGTAACACACCATTCAAAACCCCATGTGGAAACCTTCCTTGCCTGCACATGCCCTGTCCACCTTACGTCTCTATCTATTACTCCTTTTTCTAAGATCCCTTTGCTAATGAATAATCCTTTTTTCTTTACACATAGATTAACAGCTCTTAAATGTATAATCCGACTTGCCAGAAAATCTATTTCAAGACGAGGAATCCATGCCTTTCTATCATCTTACAACCATGCTTATTCCTTTCTCGCTCAGCCATGGAAAAATATTCACTGAGGATCAGTGGCATCAGAACTATTCCTTACTGCGCGTGCTTCATTCTCTATTCATTTTGGTCTTCATTGTATGAGAAATTATTACGTGCATTCACTGGACGGTTCAGAGGCGAATCAGGATGCATCACATCACCCCGGTACACAGCGGTACACTCCAAATGATGACATGGTGCATCCTGATTCGCCTTTGGACGGCATCCAATGACCGCATGTAATAATTTCACTCATTGTAGACATTATGAGCTGTGGTTATTTTGATTTCATTTGGAACAACTTTCTTACTATTTTCTAAAACAACTTTTTATAATTAAAAAAAAATTATACTGGAAAGCAGCTTTAGAAAGCCGTCTCAAACGAAATCTTTTATCTTGTTGAAATTTAGGAGTCATTATGAGATCTTACACAAAAAGTTTGAAATTGACGTGAAAAATTCAAGTCTGAATCAACCCTTATAAACTTCGAGTCAGATTCAGATTAGCTTAAGTGACCGCATTAAACATAGGGGTGTCAATTTCGGGTTACGGGTCGGGTTCGGGTCTAACCCGAAATGACCTGGGTTCAAACGGGTCGACCCAGGTAGGTAAACGGGTCAGAAATCCGAACCCGGACCCGACCGGGTGGGTTGCCGGGTTGACCTGACCCGACACGAGAACTCGGGCGAGCAGACGCGGCTGGACTCGGGCTAACTCGGGCGCGCGCGGACTCGGGCGAGACGCGCGGGTGCGCGTACGCGGGCGCGCTGCCGCGAGCGGGCTCGCGGGCGCGTGCGGGCGTGCGCGCGGGCGTGTGAGCGGGTGCGCGGGCGCGTGAGCGGGTGCGCGCAGGCGGCTGGGCAGGCTCGGGCGGCACGCGGGCAGCTTCGGCTGGCGCGCGCGGGCGGTTGGGCAGGCAGGGGCAACCTTGGCGGGCGCGCGGGCAGCTTCGGCGGGCGGGCAGGGCTCGGGCAGCCGGGGCAGGGTCGCGGGCAGGCCAAGGCAGGGCGGGCAGGCTTCACGGGCAGGGGTTTAAACAGGTTTTCGGGTTGACCCGACAACCCGTCGGGTCAACCCGAACCCGACCCATTTTTCAAACGGGTCGAATTCCTGAACCCGAACCCGACCCGTTTTGAACTCGGGTCGGGTTCGAGTCGGGTTTAGTGTCGCGTCGAATATTGACACCCCTAATTAAACATTTGATTCATACTCAACTCAAAATCTTTAATTTAGATTTACATCAAATATTGATTCAAATTGAATTTGAGCTAACTCGAATGTGATGACAACTCATATGATTTTATTTTTATTTGTGTTGTAGAATTCAAATCTTATAATTGTGTTCATTTTCATTCGAGTTGGTACAAATCAATGTGGTTCGACTAATTGTTGCATCACATGCATCGGGTTCTATTTGATTCAGATTTAATTATTTTTTATGAAAAAATTTATGTTCGGATGTTCTGATATATTTTATATTGTTTGAAAATATGTTTGAAAATTATTAAAATTAAGAGATTAGTCAAAATAGAAAACCTCCATATATAGCATTAATTTGAAAATAAATTTAATAATCCTCATATAATATATATAGTACACATTTTTTTTTCTTCCTTATGCTTAGGAAGCTTTGCTCACGAAGAATTCATAATAGAATTTTCTTCCTAAATCATTAATTAATAATTAAAAAAATTTCTTTTTACTTTGTTTGCAAAAGACAGATTTGCTAACCTTTGCCCCGCACTACCTTTTCCTTCCGCATCGTTAAAGTGAGAAAAAAAATTCTAATAAACTTTTTAACCAAACCAGAATCGTTAATCCACCGTTGATTACCCGCACCCAGAGAAATCCATGGCAGATCTTTCTCCGTTTCTCTGCAAAGAACTCCACCATACATACAGCTTCCGACCACCAGCCCTTGGCTGGAACGAAATGGACGCCTCACCAACCTTCTAAATATTAACTGAACTTCTTAGCTTCCTCCCCACTCCCTTATAAACTCCGCTATCTGCTCGCTGCCAGTCTTAAGCATCCATCATCATCAACAATGGACTACGGAAAGCTTGGCCCGTCGGAGTCCACTCGCTCTAGCTTCTCCGACCCGCCGCCGACCCAACCTAGCTCGCTTCCCCGCCGTCGCCGGAGGCGTTTCCTTCTATTGGGCATAACGGCCACTCTCCTCCTCGCAGCCTCCGCTGCTTCAGTGGCTTTGCTTATCCGCAGCAAGAATAACCGCCACTCCAACCTGACCCGAAGCCCAACCCAGGCCATTTCACAAACCTGTAAGCTCACCCAATACCCCGAGCTCTGCATCAGCTCGCTCGTAAACTTTCCCGGAGCGCTCTCCGCCGGCGAGCGCGAGCTCGTTCACATCTCCCTCAACATGACCCGTCAACGCGTCGGCGAGGCTCGCTACGCTGCTTCCTCCATTTCTGGCGTTTCAATGAGCCGCCTCGCACGCACCGCGTATGACGACTGCGTCGAGCTGCTCGACGACTCCGTCGACCAGCTCAGTCAGTCTCTCCTCGTCGTTGCCGGCGGCGACGACGCCGGTTCTGACGAGGACGCGCTCACTTGGCTCAGCGCGGCGCTCACGAATCAGGACACCTGCGCAGAGGGGCTTGATGTTGTTGACGACAACTATGTGCGGGGGCAAATGACGAGCTTTTTGAAAGATGTTGCAGAGCTGGTGAGCAATTCACTCGCCATCTTCGCTGCGGCGAGCCGGAACCAGGATTTCTCCGGCATTCCGATTGAGAATAGGAAGCGGAGGCGATTGCTGGGTTCTGAATTCCCGGATTGGGTGAATTCGATTGACAGGAAATTGCTTCAAACGCCGGGGAACTCGATTCAGGCGGATTATATTGTGTCAAAGGACGGCAGCGGGACGTATAGAACCATTGGTGATGCCGTAAACGCCGCGCCTGAAGGCAGTTCCAGGCGCATCATTATCTACGTGAAGGCCGGGCGCTACGACGAGAACATAAAGGTCGCGCGAAAGAAGACCAATATTATGTTCGTCGGCGACGGCATGGGAAAGACCATCGTCGCTGGCTCACGCAGCGTGTACGACAAATTCACTACTTTTCACACGGCTACCTTCGGTATGTTCCCTTTTTTTTAAAAAAAAGGCGATTTTTTTAATTCATTTTTTCAGTCAGGCATTTCATCCAATAGTTGGCAGGCGAAAACAAACTAATCTGCTATAAACCTGCAGCGTCGACAGGGGCAGGGTTCATAATGAAAGAGATGACAATAGAGAACTCCGCGGGGCCAGAGAAGCATCAGGCTGTAGCACTCCGTGTAGGAGCCGACCGAGCGGTGGTCTACCACTGCAGCATCATAGGCTACCAAGACTCCCTGTACGTCCACTCTCAACGCCAATTCTTCCGCGAATGCGACATCTTCGGCACCGTCGACTTTATCTTCGGCAATGCAGCCGTCGTTCTCCAAAAATGCAATATTTGGGCGCGAAAGCCAATGGCGATGCAGAAGAACACAATCACCGCACAGAACCGCAAGGATCCGAACCAGAACACGGGGATTTCGATCCATAATTGCAGAATTCTGGCGGCGAGCGACCTCAGCGCGACGAAGGGGAGCATTCAAAGTTTCTTGGGGCGGCCATGGAAGATGTACTCGAGGGTGGTCTACCTTCAGTCTTACATGGGGGATCTCATTAACCCTGCTGGGTGGTTGGAGTGGAATGGAAATTTTGCGCTCAGTACGCTTTACTACGGCGAGTACATGAACTATGGCCCCGGCGCCGGCGTGGCGAAGAGGGTGAATTGGCCGGGATTCAGGGTGATTACAGTGGAGGAGGAAGCAGAAAAGTTTACCGTTGGGAAATTTATCTATGGGTCCTCTTGGCTGCCGTCGACCGGCGTCGCCTTCGTCGCCGGCCTTTCAGTCTAAAAAAAGCCTAAAAAAAACAAAGCTATCTTTTTTTCGCTTTTAGAAAATTTTCTTTTTTATAGTATCGTTGGTATATGGCGTCGGTGGAGAAAGGATCGGCGTGCTATTATGTTGGTTGTACGGGGGTGTATTTGTAATTTGTACTTTCTATAGGGGTTTAGAAGAGATTTTCATATTGTTGTAAGAAGGAATAATGGACTGAATTCCTTGCTTGATGATAATTGTAAATGTGGGTGTCCATACCATTTTTGTTGGGGAGGTTATGATTAATAAGATTCACTTGCTTAAGAACTCATTTTTATTTTTTAACTTATGTTTCTTTAGTCGAGTAAAAGTGTATTGATGATAATAAATTTATGAGAAATTTAAAAAAAATTAAATATTCTCCATGTCTTTGATTTAAATAATAGAATTTTATTTATAAAAATAGTGACGTCAGATTGATCGAGGATTCATAAGAATTTAATAAATAATGATTGAAAATTCATGCCTGAATAAATTTCATTTCAATTTTATTTTACGAATACATATTAATAAAACAAAGTAACAAATGGAAAAAAAAATTTAACTCGCCAATGTTTAAAAATATAAAATATTAATCATTCAATATTGTATGAGCTATAAAGTTGCATTATCAAATCTCGGTGTATTATCAAATCATATTTGCAGTCATTTATTATCTTGTCATATAAATTGTGTCAATAAATTTCATTAAATGTTTATCATATTTCAGTTGTCATATTTTAGGTGTGCTTCTCTACCTATATAAGTTATGGATGTAGATGTTCGTATGATGAGCAAGATCTGAATCTTGTAGCCTTAACTTTGTTTGCAAGGTTGTCCAGCCTCTCATACCTTACTCCATAGTGTATTCATAGGTTATGAATAAGATTCGAAGAATTCACATGAAGCAAATGATTGAAGAGGGAAGCACTCGTTTGAAAGAAAAGTTGGCGCTAAGTATTGATGAGAGCCTTGAAGAGAAGGCTAAATGTAATGAAATTTTTCAGTGTGTTATGCATTTCTGGAGCGAAGATGAAGATTGCTTATTGTGGCATATGCATAATGAAGTTATGAAAGTAAAGCTATACATGGTCGGCGAAAATCTTAGAGATGTGGTGTGGAGATATTTACAGCAGAGGTTCATGGAACATGATAGGCATTGCAAAAATACAAATAACAAAATACTTTGAACTCCAACAAATAAGATGTCAAAAGAGTGTAAAATAAACCATTTTTCACTAAGAAAATGGCAGATAATTAAACCTAACAAAAATACTTAGGTGAGATCTAAAAATAACGTATAAACTTAGTAACAATATTAATTGTAAAAATTAAATGAACAAAAAAAAAAAAACTAACCTTACACTTGTTTTCACCGGATCAAGCCAAACGGTCGCATGCCAAAACGAAAGAATGCCAAAATGGGAAAAATAGGGCTTATCAGGTGATAAAAGGGCGGGCGACTTTGGCAAGTTTATTATTATTATTTTTTTCTGTTGGTTAACTGGCTAAATTTTATTAATAAGACTTAGTTTAAAAATTTACCATTTTCCTAATTCCTTACAAACCAAAAGCAGTTTTAATGTTATTGTATACTTGCATATATCTTTGGAGGTATTTAGCAAATAGCGGAGGATCATGCCAGAGTAATTCACCCTCGATGGGGGCCCACAGGATGAATCGCCTAGCAATATGATAGGCATGACTTGCCTGGAACATACAAAGGAGGTTACTCAAAATAATCAATGGCGCTACTTACCCAGGCCTACCAAGGAATTTGACCTTTACAAGGCAAATTGGAGATTCCTCGCAAAGCAAACAACTTGGCGCCTGCCACATACTTGGACTACTGAACCCTCAATTTATCTCGTTGTGACGATCCGATATCTAGAGCTCTCTCTTCCCGCAACAACATTTCACTTGCCTCTCTCTTCTCATGTGATCCAAGATCTCCCACACAAGTTGCTGGCAATATCACCAAGCTCACTAGCCACCAATTCATTTTCATCTTAGCACTTGACCGAGCACACTCGCCCATGTGGCTCTTTTGAGCTCGTCTCAAGACAATTCGTTGTAACTATTCATGCCTCTCACTCTTTCATCCAAATAGGAGGTGACGTGTGAAGGGAAGTGTGTAAGGTTGTATGGATGTTCTATGTAGTATTGTATTTTTTTTTATTTTTTTTGTGTAGCCTTTTGTATAACCCTTATGTCCTTATAAATAAGTGGTGATGATGAACAGTTTTAGACATTGTTTTGGAATTTTGATTGATCATATGCTAGTTTGAGATTTATAGTTTTCTTATGTATTCTATATTCTCTCTCTCTCTCTCTCTCTCTCTCTCTCTCTCTCTCTCTCTCGCCATATTCTCCACTCTCCATTCTCACAGAGGTTTCAGCCTACATGCCCATTGGATCAGCCTGCTAATAAGGCCGAGTGTTATCTACTGACAAATATGGATCAAACAATTGTGAATTGAATTATTAATAAGATGTCCATCCCAAATATTTTTACATATTAAATAAATTTTCTTTTTTAATCAAATTAGTATGTGTATAATATTTTATTTTATTTTATACTGATTATATAAATATCCTTATAAAATAAATAAGATTCATAAAATTTTAGAAATTTTCATTTATATAAGAAAGTGTATCATCACTCGAGGCCAGTACAAAGGAAATGTTTGATTAAGTATAGCTTTGGGATAATTTTATAGAGTTAACAATACCATAACCATATATATAACCACTCAAAAGGAAATGATTGTCTATTAAACCGAAACTAAACTTTAAAAAGGATAAGAACTCAACTTGAGATGAGAGAATTTTGTCCCAAAATAGGTAGGAAAGAGTATTTTATTATCTGATGAGTTCCATCAAAGACTATAAGGATGAGGACCTGTTTTAGAGGAGGGGACTTTTTCCCTAAATGTGTAAAAATGGAATTTTTATCAAGTGAGCTCCATTAAAGATAAAATGACACTTCAAGAGTAAAAAATAACAACATTAGAATATGATAATCTAAGCCAAGCTAAGGGTGGTTTGGTAGGGAGGGAAAAATTCTATAGAGTTAACGTAAGCAGTGATACTAATGGCTTCATGTATGATGAAGAATGAGTCAAAATCCTTATATATGATCCATGAAATGATCAAAGAGAAAGGAAACCTCGTGGGAATGAGCCAACTAGAGATTTAGGAGGATCAACTATGGGGATGGTCTTGGCTCGGAAGCTACATAAAAGGAGATAATAAACCTTATCACGGAGTGTAAGCTATTTAAGAATGAAGGAATATTTTCCTTCAAATATGAGAGAGTCAAAATTAATATTGAGACTCAACTGGGTATAATGTGATCCTTGTTGAGTTAGAGTCAAAATGCTTTGAGTTATGGTAAATTGTGCCTTCAATGTGGATGTCGGAATTTGGGTGGTTATGAGGCTAGGGTGAAGGGAAGTGGGGGGACTTGAAAACATCCATAGGAGTTCATGATTTATGTGGAGGATGAAGCAATTGTTAGACTTCTAATTTGGGAGGAGGTGAATGTGTGAGGATTTGATCTAGAGTTTGATGAAGAGAGGTAAGAAGAGATGAGGTATTTGGAGGTCCATTGGTGAAGCTGTTTTAAGGAGTAACTTCCTAAATATTGATATGATGTTATGAAAATTTATTTATAGATAGAAAATCGAAGTGATTTTTAGAGATGGAGGATACTATTTGGTAGATAATTATAGTTGGACAAAAAATATAACAATAAGAAAAATAACATGAATTAATTATGAATTAATTAACAAATATAATCAAACATCATAAACAAACAAAAAGAAAACTAACTCTTATGAAAGTCTCCAAATTCAAGAACTCTCCACCAAGTTAGAATTCGTCCAAAAATTATTTACACCCATTACTACCTCATATTTTAGTATACCCGTACAACAAGAATGAATTCTCCATTGAGGGGACATAATTAGAGGCAATTCGTTGGTCATGTGACACATATAATGATTTTATTAGGCTTCGTTTGGAATGATTTCTTTCTGCTTCTTAAAGTAGCTTTATAGTACAAAAGTCTTAATTTTTGTACTAAAAGGCTGCTTTAACAAGCAGTAAGAAAGTCATCACAAACGAAGCCTTAGTTAGTATTTTTCCCAAATAAGCAAGTTATATTAATCTAATCATTAGCTAACATGCCACTTAATGCAATCCATATCACCATGCATATACATGCATTCATGAGCCGAATATAGGGCCATCAATACTCGAGCTCATTATAGAGTGCTAAATCTTCATGTGCCACATGCCATAGCAATTTCCATTCTACTATTGGACCTTTAACTATAGCAGCTATCATATTCCTGAAATTTTCTTAATCAAATATTTTTCTTTTACTTATATATGTTGATAAACTTAATTATTATGTAATTCAAAATGAAGTGAATTCATTATTATTTCTGAAAAAGAAATATGGGGTTTAATAAGTACTCTCACAATTTTTATTTTAATAAGCTAATTATACCATGCAATTTTGAGATTTTTAATACATAAACTGATTACATTATTTTGAAAAAAAACATTCCACCAAATAAATACTTTAAACGACAACAATGATGACGACAACCTTTTATCCCACAAATCAGGGTGCAATTGCCCCACCCTGAGCCTCTTACTTTGCCCCCCTTTTGCCCTAATTGTCCGTTATCACCCTCACACAGCCGCAAAAATTCAAAAAATATGGCGGTTGCCCCCTTGGACCCCCGACATATCTGCGAAATGTATAACGATCAAGGATATGAACAAATAGAGGTCAAGCCAAATTCAAGGCAACTCTAACATATATTTTATAGAAATTGAATGATTAATCAATTACATCATTTTTTTTTGAATAAATCATCCATACTTTAACCTAAATTTTGTTTAAGAATAAACAAATCATCAATAATTTTTTTTTGTAGCTAATATTAGGCTTCCTTTTTGGTGACCCATTTTCTTGTAGTGAAGGGTCGTGCCAAATTCGAGGCAATAACAATAGTTAACTACGTTTGCGCCCCCCCGGGGGAAATTAAGGCTGGTTCCGCCCCTGGTTCTATTAAAAGTCAAATTGGGAATTTGCCCTCACAGGCCCCCTAGCTTCGCCGCTGGCATCATGAACCCTTTTTAATATATCTACTCCCCTACTAGGATCATCAAATAAGTTACCAAACCATCTAATTAGGTGACTCAGTCTAATCTTATATATCATTGCATCTACTCTAACCTCTTCACATATATCCTCAATTCACACTTTATATGTAAGTGTAAATTCACTTATCCAAAATTTTTAATAGATAAACTAATTACATAATTTTGAAAAAAAAAATTCCACCAAAAAAATTCTTTCAACAATAACAATGAGGAGAAGCCTTTATCCCACTAATCGGGGTCGACATCATGTCATCATGCAGTGGTGGAGCCATAAATATTTCTAATGGACGCACAAATTAAAATTTTCAAATATTCCCTTAATTTTTGGTATTCATGCTTGAGACCGTAATTTATTTCGTATAAAAATAAGAGTTATAAGGGAATGAACACTACAAAAAAATTAGGCTATTAGGGCACCTTAAAGTGCCATAATATACTTCTATTAGGGCACATGATATATTGGGGCATCAAACAATGGTGCCATTTAGGTGGCCGTTGGCATAGGGTTCAGGGCATCTTTATGTGCCCTAAAAACTGAACTTTTATGACATATAATTTTGTTTTCATAGTCTTCTTAACGACACTTATAAGGTGTCCTAATAGACAAGCTTTTATAACACCTTCATATGATGAAATTTGTGAATAAATACAACAAATATTATGTGTCATAATAGGTTAACTTTCCTAACATTTTTATTTGATGGAATATGTTTGATAATAAGGCATATTTATGTTGCCTTAAGATATATTATTTCCCAACACTTCAGTTTAATGAAATAATTTTAATAAAATGACATTATTGTGCCTCAATATATTTCATATTCAATATAAATTACATTCAATTATCAATTAATTATGTTGACTCATAATATTTCAATTGTAAATAATTAATCTCCAATCAAATTTCTAAAAATCTCATGTACATATGAGAGCTTACATAAGATAGTTTTCTTCAAATAAAAAATTTATTTCATAAATATAAAATTACAAGAATTTTTCACCTAAAATACAACAAAAATTCTACTTCAATCTTCATATACATACATAATCAATATATTACAATAAATGTCTTCACAAAACATTAAATGAAAATGCAAAAAAAAAAAAATGGCCCTTATCATGAGGGCGATTTCTTTACACAATAGCAACCAAGACTTGGGATCTCTATTTCCACACTTCATTGTCATCCACTCTAGTTTTCATTTGAAAAGACAATTTGGAATTTGCTTTGACATCGCGATGCCCAACACCCTGCAAAATGAGGAAAAAAACACATCTGAATATTGATGCCAAAAGTGCAAAGCTTTATTTCATATAGCTTACCTACTTATGCAAGCTTGCTAGTGCTTTGAACATACAAAAAAATGGTGAGAGAAGAAAATATTTCTCTGATGTTAATTATTCGAGTCACATAATTTATGATTAATCGCTAATCATTTTAAATAAAAAAAATAATAGTAACCATGCCCTAAAGCAATAACATGGCAAATGTTAGCATAAAAATCTTTAGCTTGCTTATCACTGAAAAAAAAATAAAGATTAAAGAATCAACGCCAGAACTAGGGAAATTGACCTGAGTTCCAATGATGACAGCTCCTTTGTCAAGAAATAGAGTGAGGAGGCTAATGAGGTTGAAGCTTTCCTGTAAGCCACTTCCCTTCGGGAACATAAAGCTGAGCTCCACCCTTGTCAGCAAAAGACTTTAACTAGAAAATTGCATTCTGAAATGCATTTTTTCAATGGTATTCAACGTCACTCCATCTCCAACAGTTCCAAACTCAGTAAGTAACGCTATGGGGTCTTGAGGCCACTGTTCTTTTAAATTTACAAGGCCCATGAACATCTTGAATACCCTTAATGGTATCAGCCACTACTAGAACCAGTAGCAATGCCACCTAATGTAACAAAAGACAAGAAAGGAACAAAAGTTAGATTTCTTTGGCAAAAATACAAATAGTTCACGGGCATAAAAGGAAGCTGACTCAATTCATAAGTACTGAAATTCCTACAAATTGATCAAAAGGTGAACTTGTTGGAAATGAGTAATTTGGTAGTAAAATTGGAATATGGGCAACATAGATACTTGAATTTTAATCTGAGCAAAGTTTGCACACTTGGCTGAAGTTTTACTGACGTAAAATTCAGTAGAAAAGACTAGAAACGTATAAATGCCCACTTAGAAAACATTTATTTGATAGAATGAATCTGATATTGAAGGTTGTAATCAGGAAAAAACTTGCATTAATATTTTTTGTAATTATTTCTTCAATTGACAAAATGGCAGAATAAAGGAACTGAAAAGAGACAAACTGATGCACTGTTGACCTTATTTTTGTATGAGGTCAGTAGGACCCATCCAGACCCCAGATCAATTCTGACCCCAGATCAATACAATTTAAGACCAATCTAGACTTTAGGATTTTCTTAGATTTCCATCCCTTGGATCTGTTCTAGACCCTAGGATCTCTTCAAATTAATCTTAATTCTAGGATCAATCTAATCCTAGATCAATCCAGATTCAAATCAACCCTGATCTCAGATCAATCAAATTTCCAGACTATTCTAGATCCTAGGATTCCCAAACCCTAGGATTTTCTTAGTATTTAGACTTTAGGATCTATTCTAGATCCTAAGAACCTTCTAGATCCCAGAACTTAAGGTTTCCTAGACTCTAGAAACTTCCTAGACTTCAATCCCTAGGATCTACTCTAGACCCTAGGATTTCCCTAGGATTTCCTAGACTCTAGGATCTTCCTAGACTTCAGTCCCTAGGATCTACTCTAGACCTTAAGATTTCACTAGATGAATTTAGGTCTTAGGATTCTCCTAGACCTTAGATCTATCCAGACCTCAAATGTATTCAAACTCCAAACCAAACCAGGCTTTAAATCAATCTATCCAAGACTCAAATCAATCCAGAGTTCAAGTCAATTCAAATCCCTGACCAATCCTGACCTTCAAACAACCCAGATTTAGTTGCTCCAACCTCTGACCTGACTTTAATCCTATCTAATCATCTACGATCACACAAATGATTATAAATGATTTAGATAGTTCAAACCCTATCATTAAAGCTCAAAATCCAATTCAAAACCAGATTTCCAGATTCAAATCCAAGGCTAAAGGTCTAAGTCCTGAAAGCCTTTTCCAGCAAATTTTTGAACATTTCAAAACCCTATCAAATGACCTCTGATTTAAGGTCTATCAGTTCCACACTGATGTGACATGTCTCTAGAGGAAACCCTCCAAATTTGAGCTCATTCTGAGGTCTCTAACCCCAGAAACTGAATTGAAATCCAAAGGCTGTAAAACCTTCAAATATTTACAGTCCATGCCACTGGACCTACCACCCAGTGGATTTTGACCCTGGAGCTTTCTCCAAAGCCTCCAATCACCTCCAGACCCTTGATTATGACTTATTGAGCATTAAAATACATTTTGTTGGACTCAATTTGACCCCCAGTTGACCAGGGGTCAAAATGACCAAAATACCCCTATGGGTGATGAATAGTCACTTTGGTCAAATGAGCTCCAAATCAAATGCAATCATCTCCAGCAAATTTCAAATATCAAACCCAATCTATTGAACCCAGAACCAACCCCTGGGTCAACCTGGTTGACCAAGTCAACCTAGTTGACCTAGAAGGCCCATTAAAGGCCCAAATAGGTCATTTTGACCAAATGACCTCCCTAGACCTTGGGACCACCTCCATTGATCTCCAAATATCATTTCAAATATGTTGAACCCATTTCCAGACCCTGGACCCACCTGGTTGACCAAGTCAACCAGGGTCGACCTAAAAGGCCCATTAAGGGCCCAAATAGGTCATTTTGACCAAATGACCTCCCCAGACTTTGAGACCACCACCAGTAGACTCAGAATGTTGTTCTGAACTGGTCAGACCCAATCCCTGACCCTGGGTCAACTTGGTTGACCAAGTCAACCCAGTTGACCCATTAAGCCCTTTAAGACCTAAATAGGCCATTTGATCTAAATGACCATTCCAGACCTTGAAACCACTTCTACCAGCCCCATTCGTCATTTCAAATCACTCCAGTCCAGACCCTGGCCCTGGGTCAACCTGGTTGACCAGGTCAACTCAGGTTGACCACTTTAAACCCTTAAGCCCATTTAAACCCAATCAAGTTCTAGATCAATTTCAAACTTATTCAAATTTCTCTAGTCACTCCCCTTAGGGATTTAAGCTTGATTAGACCTCTGCCCACTCATCAGTTGATTTAGTCAGCTGGATCTGGACCTGATCAAATCTAATCCATTTAGGTCAATCCAAGATTTACATTCAAATTTAATTAAATCAAATCTTTTAAATCTCAAAAATCTCTTCTATCATTTGTTTTGAACCTTTTTAAATTCAACATGATTCATGCATTGGTCATTTTGACCAAGTCAATCCCTTTTGATTTGGTCAAAATTATTCAAACTCCTATAAATGCATTCAAGCTTCAATTCCTAAGCCTTAACTCCCTTCAAGTCATTTAAACCAGCTCATTAGGTCTTCCTAGCTGCCACCTAGGTAGTCAAAGTCGACTGTTGACTAGTCAACTAGTCAACAAAACTTTAAAACTTTTTTTTAAATGATTAAATCCCTCTCAAAGTTAATCCACTCTACATCAAATCCTTCCAGTAACATAAGCACACTCTAGAGACTGCTAATAGATCCCTTAATCCCTGGTTTAATCCCCTAATCAAGCCCATTACCCCCATGTGCTCCTAAGGACAAAGGGAGCTTTATACCTCACTTGTCCTTTGTCCTTTGATTCCCTGATGCTCTAATTGTTTGGGGACAGATGGCACACATTAGGAATTGTATCTAATCAATCCGAGCCATTCACTTGGCTTCAGGACTCTTGAATAGGGTAAAAACGCATGGATGGACGATCATTCTCCATCTATCACTCTCTCTCCACTTAAGCTTCCTCCCGGCCGAGAGAGATTTCGTTCGAGCTTCCAATAGTCTCCTAAAGACTATCCAAGGTCAAATCCTCCGGTCAGTGGTCGCCAGCGGCGAGCCTCCAACCACACAAGCCTTAAATCCGTTCAAGCCTTCTCTAGCTCGATCCGTGGCTCCTTCGATCGTGACATCAACTAGGGAAAGTAGCGTGGACAGACCACAATTTCAGAGAATCAAAAATCATTCCAAACGAACGGTTAGATTCTTCTATAACTCGAACCCTAGTTTATACACATATAGTAAAATAACTTTTTATTAATCGGATATTAAACATAGAAGAAAACTCCACATTGATTCTCTTCATAATATCTGTTTGAGTTTAAAATTTCATTAATTTTAATTGAGTATATCAAGAGAACGAGCTCTATTATCGTTTCTAGGGCTTAGCCGCAGCTTGCGTAAACCATATGATTTTCTGGGTCGTTGATCAGATGATCAACGGCCTGGATTGAGCCGCTCCACGTTTTCTCCAGACCGCGCGATCTGCGTGGTTTGACAGATCTCGATCTAACGAGATCTCGACCGTCCGCGCATTATAGCGGATGATCCAACGGCCTGTACGGTTAGGCGACGTGTTTAAGTGGCTGCGGGCCCCAGTCAGCCGCCTTTGCAATCATTTGCAATGATTGCGCGGCGGCGCAATCATTGCAAATGATTGCTCCGTGGTTCTAAGGACCAATACCTGGCCGCCACGTGCCCCTCCAGCCGCCAATGCTCATTTAAATACATTTTATTTATTTTAAATGTATTTTTAAACCTTAAAACTTCAAAAATTAATTTAAAATTAATTACAAGTCCAAATAATATATGTAATATGTCAAAATGCTCAGAAAATTAAAACCTTTAATTTAAAATTAATATCAATTTAAAATATCATATATACTTTAAATTATTTAAAACATTAAATATTTAATGTTTTTAACTGATATTTAATTAAAATAATTAAAATGTTTTCAAAAGTTAAAAAAGATTATTATATTTTAAATACTTTAAATAAATTATTAAACACTATTTCAATATTTCAAAAGTTAAAAAAATTATTATTAATTAATTTAATTCATTTTAATTAATTTGAATTATTTGATTATTTTAATATATATTTATTTTTTATTTAAATATGGTATTGAATATTTTCAAAATTAAAAATCTATTTTCAAATTATTTAAAGAAAATTCAGAAAACCTCTCAAGCATTTAAAATTATTTTAATAATATTTTTAATTATTTTATTTTAAGAGTTTATATACTAAACATATAGGTATATATCCATACATATGTATATTTTGAAATCTATTTTAAAATTATATTTATTTAAATTTTCATTCTTGAGAGGTCTCTTAAAATCTTAAACATTGAGTGAGCATACTTGAATAGCATTAATGTGGAGTGGTGATTATTCAATGAGTAATTACTTAAGTTAATTATTCATTGAATAATTTGTTAAATTAAATAAATCATTTTAATTCTTGCATGTGTAGGTGCACACATCACTTAGCTTTAGGGCTCTCCTAGATCTAGGATTTGATTGTGTTTGCATGTATATTTATGCATGAGTCAAGGGTTAGTTGAAAGCTTGATTCAAACCCATTTAAATTTAGAGAGATCGTTAAGGACAATAATTAAGGACATTGAGTAGAAAATTTAGAACATTTTCATTAATTAGGATTCATTTCCTTTTGACTTGAAACCTTGAACACTTAAACATAGTGACACTCTCAACCTTAAGAAAAATCCTCACTGAATTTTGAGATCATTAAGCCCCTCAATCAACCTAATCAAACTTAAATCTTAATTAAGCCTTTTAACCTTCCAGAAATCATAATAAATCAAATTTAAATCCAAAAATTACAAATAATACTTCAAGCTGACCAGAATTAAACCCTTAATCAATGAAAAATAAAAGCCCCTTGACTGGACTTCAAAATTAAGTTTAATTGAACTTTAATTGAAATTCAATATTTAATTAATTTAATTAATTAAAAATAATTAAAAATTTCAAAAATTTCTCAAACACTTAGAGATCACTCCTTAGGTCATTCCTGACCTTTGGAGTTGATTTCAAGAAGTTTGGAGATCATTTGGATCCAAATCACAAAAAGGGTCTCTAATTAAACAATTTAAATAATTCATTAAATACTTAAAACTTCAAAAATTCATAACTAATTCAAATGAACTCCAAATTGAGAAAAATTAAAGGCATATGACTCATCTTAAGGTCTAATATTTGTTAAAAATGTTAAGTTTCCAGAAATTAATCAATTTTGAAAAAGTCAACTTTTGGTCAAACTTAGTTCAAATTCAAGTCAAAACTTCAAACCTTCATAATAAAATATAGAAAAATCCAATTTAAGCGTACTTACTGTCTAACTGATCGTATTAAAGTCTAGTATTTTAATAAACTATTAACATTCCAGAAAACCCTTTAAATCAAAAAGTCAAATTTTGACCCTTGAATTAAATGAATAAAATAATCCAGAAAATTCCAAAATTCAATAAATTTCCAAAAATTCCAGAAAACACTAATTCAAACTTAAAACCAGCAACCAATCAATTTGAATAAAATTTATTAACTCTCAAATATTAATCAAACCCAAATCACTTAATTATATCGGGTACCACTAGGTAACCCAGGCCTACGAGGCTATTAAATTAGCCCCAAGGAAGGTGAAATAAACTTCATGGCCTCGGTGTGCAACAAAGGTGGTATCCAATAAACAATCTAAATCAATTTTAAAATCAATTTTAAATCATTAAGAGTTGAACTTCAATTAAAATCTCCCTCAAGCCTTTCAACCAACCAGAACTTTAAGCAACTTCAATCAAGTGCCTATTTAGGACATATCAAAGCCACACAGCCTACCTCACACACATTAGATGGTTTGCTAGGACAACCAACTCTAGTCTTAGGCTAGGCCGGTGTTTACTTTTCTGCTACTTGCGTGTGCCGGGTTTTTCGTGGTTTTCATTGCATGCTGGTTGCTAAATTGAAGTAATTGATGTTGATGTGATTGTTTATTTATTTACTGCATTCTGTGTTGATTTGATTGTACGTTAGATCTACCCCTAGGATAGAACGATTTGTACTAATCTAATCTTATGCAGGTGGCCATGCTCATACATGGCATTTAAAATTAAAGGGGGCAAAATCATAATTATTAAATTGCACAGGTGCTAAGCATGCTTAAGTCTCCCTTTAAAATTAAAAGAGCATGGCCAAGTGTGGCTGTGTTTTGAGCATTTAAATTTCAATATATTAACTGCTTGGGATGTCAAATATAAACTGCTGATTATTAGGATAACCCTGCAGGTGGTTGAGTCTAGATTTTAATTTTAATTAATGTAATTTGAGATGATATTTGAGTTGTAAATTTAAAGTGATTTGAGATTGAGATGCTTAAACATCCAATTTGGAATTCAAAGAGGAAGGAACATCCCTTAGGGGAGAGTTCCTATTCATTTGGAGATCCAAATTAGGATAAATTTCAAATATCCAAAGAGAAAAGATAACACCCCTATTCAGGGGGAGTTTCTTTTCATTTGGATATCCAGACCCGATGATCTAAGGAGTTCTAAGAAGACGAAGAAGTGAAGAATGAGAAGAATCTCAAATCTCAAAGTCACTTGAGTCTTAGGAGTAGAATCTGGGTTGTAGTCAGTGGTACCCGGCCACTTCACTTTACTGCAGACCCTGGGTTGTATAATTAAAAGGCACTTGCCTATGGATTTTCATTTTGAATATTTATTTAATTGATTTAATTATTTAATTGATTTGATTGATGTGTTGATTGCGATTAAGGACCCGCATATTTTTAATAGTTTATTTGGCGATCTTGTATGTCGTATTTGATTTAGCCTGGAACCCGATCGGAGGCTCGTGAGGGTACGGTCATAAACTTTTTTTACTTAAACAAAATTAAAAAAATTTAAGCTCAGATAGTAACTCTAACGCTTCTAAGAAGTAAGCCCGGACTCGCCGGGGGTTTTTCATGCATTCATATTGAAACTTCTCATCCGTGTTAGGCACCTCCCCACCTGCGGGTTTTGGCAGACCACCTGACCTATTAGGGTGCAGTTCTGTCCAAGGGGATGTTGTGCAATCCCTAGGATAAAATCTATTTTTTAAGCCTGATTTTAAAACTGCTACATTTTGATTTAAGCATTTCATTGAGTCAACTAGCATGCATTGCATTAGTAACAAATTAAAATTGAGTCTAAATCTTAATTACATTTTTTAGCTTAAGCATTTGACCCAACATATGTTAAGGGGTCAATTAGGATCTGCTCTAGATGTCGACCCCAATTCTTTAAACCAATCTTATTTAAAGTTCCTAACACTCTTGCATAATTGACTTGACTCATGATTTTTAAAGCGTTTAGGTGGTTTAGCTGGCTCCCCAATCCAGGCCGGGATAAGTCCGGGATTGCATTGCATTAGCTAGGGTTCTGGGTCACTGATTTTCAGTACCCAATTTTAGACTTAGGTTCTGAGGCATATCTTCAATCTTAAGACCTCAATCTTCCGGGAATCTGATTCCCACCTTCTAATAAAATTGACCACTTAAACATTAAATTCCTTTCAATCAAATTCAAGCCCAACACTTAGGATAGTTTGAGGTGTTTCTGAAGTAATTTAGAATCTCAAAACACCTCATACTCTTCTTCCTTTGACTCCAGAAATAAGTGTTCAACATTGAACCAATGCCACTTGAAAATTCAAGTCATTAACCTTTTTTGATATCGATCTTTGAATTTTTAAATAAAATCTGTATCGCTATTTTAATCGAGAGTTTTCGTAGGAAATTTTTGGTTTCCTACGATGTAATTAACTACGAGGGCTTGCGCTCGTAGGAGATTTAGAAACCCAGACCAGATTTCAAAATCAAACTTTTTCGAAACTTTGATTAATTATCTTTGGGAAATTTAAACCTGACGATCATTATCGTCATATTTAAACTATCAATAGTGATTGATATCTTCTTTCTCCGGATAGATATATCAATTACAATCGTAACTTTAATTATGAAATTAATGATCTCTTATCTCAATTATTATAGTCGAACAATGGATTAAACTTCATTTTGATCCTACGGGATCATATATTGTTTCTCCTTGAGTTTGATTATAATAATCATGATAAATTCAAAGATTTGTAATCTGAACCTGTTGGAGAACGATATGTTCACCTTTTGAGGTGATATATCATTCATAATAAGTGTTCGATTATAAAATTTAAATTTCAGAAATTAAATGTTTCCCAAAGAAAATTAAACACTTTTCAAAACTATATTTTTCAATCGAACATGCACATGCATGAAAATGTAAAATAATCCTCTGAATGGGATATAATTCTACTAGATATGTGCTGAGAATTGACACAAATGAAAGCCGCCAGGCATAAAGGGCCACATAGAATCATTCACTCGATTGGATGACCCTAATTGGTATATAACAAATACAGGTTGTAATCACAAAAACACTTGCATTAATATTTTTTGTAATTATTGCTCATTCAGCGAAAAACTTCACTATATATTTGGTAAAGCCAGGCTTGTGGTGATAAGAGAAATAAATCATACAGAGGACTGTCTAAGACAAAGCAGGGATCAGCCCAACTGATACTCAGGTCAGACCCAAAAGAATCCACACCTTAGACTGCTATGTCACCTATGGATGCCAGATACACATATAAACAAACTACACTGATTTTAATTGTAATGCCAGCAAGCAGTGTTCTCATAGAGTTCACAGGCAGCTTATCATTCTCCATATATGGTTATTATTTGATATTACTGTATGATTCAGTAAGATCGAGACTCAAACACAAATCAAAATATTACTATTCCAAACAGGAGCATAGAAAGGTATAAGAGATGTTCAAAAAGAAAATCCCCTTAGCATGCCTAGGTTTCTGTTTGATCCACCCACACTTGTAATGGCACAAATTGGCTGGAAAGGAAAAGAATTGAACCAACAGTATACAGTACACATTCAAGCAGAACAGGTGTTATGAACATGATATATTCTATACGGACTAGATTCAACTAATGGATAGCAAGGTTCAATGTATGGATTACTCCTTATACCAATCAAAGTATAAAATATGACAAAAATGTGCAAACAAATTAGGAAAAAAATTTGTTTGTCTGTTGATTTTGTTTTATGCGGCCAAACACACTTTGGAATGTTACCCTTGTAGTTGCAGAAAATTAGAATGGTTGCAATTGAGTCTTTAAGCTAGTTATTCTTTCCTCTGAATATTTTGCCTGAATAGCAGCTCCTAGATAAACAATAATTAAGAGAAATAAAAGGTGAAAGAACAGATTAGAAGCTAACCTGGGACAATACCATTTCTAAATGGAGAGTCTGATGGAGCAAAAATTGTTGTATTATGAACCTCTAAATTGCTGAAGTACAAGCACAAAATTCTTTGAGTTACCTACCAATGCAAATACATTTTAAAGTTTAAAAATTTTCCTTGGGAACAATAAATAACATACCAAACTTTTTCCAAAAACGCACCTACAGTAAACATGATGAATTGTCCATGCTGGTGGATTTATGAAAGTCAAATTTAAGATCAGAACACTATTAGAATTCACAAGCTCAATAAGAAGAGGCCGACTATATTTCAAAGTATGGGAAAGGTAAGAATCCCACCACACAGAACCCAGGCCATCTATGATTCCATTATCCCCTGTTTAATAAGATAAAATGAGCATGAGTAATGGATCAATGGATGAAAGTATCAGCTAAAAAGGTTAAAAAATGAGGTCTCTGCTAATGCCTGTTATGGCTATATCAGTCAAATTGTTGCCATTGATCAAAACTTTGATTCCTTCGTCCTGGAAGTTTTATTCCACGGCCATATGAAGGTAAAGGCTCAGCTGTTGGCCATTGTGATAGGTCCTGCAAGAACAGGGAAAAAATAAATAGAAAAGGTAAATTTAATGAAATAGTACATAAAATTCTGCATTATGCACCAACAGAATATGACAACTTATTCATTTTTGTACTCTAATGTTCTTTGATTTGATTGTGAGAACTGCTACACTGCAGAAGAAAATTCAAACAAGAGAAGATTCAACTCCACTTTGCTTAAGTGGATTAATCAAAGTGGGAAAGCAATTAGCTACACTTTTGCTAGGAAGATTATAACTGGTTTGCCTAAGAAAAAGTTGAGAATGATCCCATTATTTATGTTATTTTGTTACCCTTTGATTCAATATAGTAAGTAATTTTCAAGGAATAAAGTAAATCAATTAAAGCCTATTCTTAACAAGATATCAGTGCTTTATTTTAAGTAAATAGGTGCGGATAAAAATTAGTATTCCTTAAGGGGAAAGATAGGCAGGAATAAAGGTCTCATTGATTGGATTATAGCAACACTCCCAACACCAGCAAAACAGATATCTTTGTAGTTTGGATCAGGACCGTTTACCTTTTGTAGTGTACCAAGCTTGCTCGTTAGCTGGAACATTGAAATCAAAATAGTAGATACATAGACAAATATCAGAAAATAACCAAGTCCACTCACTACAAAAAAAAAGGCTTAAATGTAGAAAAGATGAGAATTCTATGTTTGGTGGACTCTGCACCGGAAGACTCAAAATTTCATCCCATCTAGCCATCTGCATTTCAATAGACAATGATCCATGTATCATCCCAAGGTTTTCTCTTTGGTTCATGGAAAATAAAACTGTTAGAAATAGAAAAAAGAAGCAGAGAAATTTGAAGAAGAGAAAAATAAATAAATTGTCCCTCACTTGTTTACAACAATAATTTTAGAGAGAATTAAACAAACTCTGAGTATCACATCAATGTAAACATTTCAATGCAGAAAAGATTCAGACAACCTATAACTCGTATGCGAAATAAAAAATTGTTCTATATATCATATTTTCTTCTGAGCGAGCATGCAGATTATGATATTTTCCAATGATTGCAAATATTTTCACATAATCAGACCGTTGAAAATTTTGACCCGCAAGTCTAATCTGATAAAAAATTTTCATTATAAAAAGGTCCTTCAAATAAACCACAACGGCAGAATAAACGTAAATATTAGCTAAAATCAGGAGCCAAAAAACAGAAGTATCAGAATTTACTTTCAAGCACAAAACCTGATTCAACCAAAATAATTCAGTCCATAGAAGAATAATTAAATGAAGCAACTAGTAAGTAAATATAAGATATTATTGTATGCAGAGAAAACCTTATAATATCAACCAAAATAATTTCATATATAGTGAAGAATGAGGCAAAATCCTATATTTAGTGAAGAATGAGGCAAAATCCTTATATAAGATTCAACTTATATAAGTCGAATCTTAATAGCGATTAGCCATTTTTATGTTTGTTTTGCTTCTTAATTATGCTTTCCATTTCTTGATTCTTGTGATTGCAAATATGATAGATGAAGACGAGAGAAGGTGATGTAGGGAGAAAACATTGAAGGAGAGTGATCAAAGAGCTAAATAGCTCAAACACCAAAAACAATGAAAATACTATTGTATTCCAAAAATAGATTACATATATCTCTTCTTCCTACCACCATTCTATTTATAATAATCTAGTATAAATCCCTAGAACTTTCTAGAAACAGTTAACAAACAAAATTATCTATCCCTAAGGCACATTTTATCTAAGATGCTCTGCATCATTCTCCTCCGGCACAAAGAAAATGGAACACCGGACGAAATCGGGGGAGACGTAGAAGTGAAAGTGATGGAGAGTGAGCGGAAACGAAATCATGTGAGATGGGGGTGTGGCAGGTCAAGGGGAATCGGAGCGGAAAGAGTCGTGTGGGAGGATCGTGGTAGGACGAGGGTCGATGACGAGCGGGGGTTTGACTCGTATGTGAGACAATGGGCAAGATCTGATCAAGAAATCGTTTGCTTGGGCGGAGGGGGGTGCGTACAGGATGAATTACATGGGCGCGGGTTTGCACGGGAATGGGCAGATGCCTGCTATCACGAGCGGCGTGGGTGTGGCCATTTGCCCGGACTGGACAAGCAAGGGCACGAAGTAGGTCGACAGTGCAGGTCAATCGAGAGGAGCGTGGCCAAGTTGCGGACGGAATTTGGTCACGGATGAGTGGATCGTGCGTGGAGATGCCAGACAATATATTTGCCATCGGAGGATTCATTTTGGTATGGTTGCCAGACGATTGATGTGTAGAATCACTGGTATGGTTGCCGGCTAGTGGAGGCTTAAAATGTCGTCGACAGCCCAACTTCAACCATGGTTTCTCCAAAACATCCAAACCCCAATCGTCATTAAGGGTTAACGTGGCTCTGATATCAACTAATGTAGGGAGAAAATATTGAAGGAGAGAGATCAAAGAGCTAAACAGCTCAAACACCAAAAATAGTGAAAATACTATTGTATTCCAAAAATAAATTTCATATATATCTTCTTCCTACCACCATTCTATTTATAATAATCCACTGGAAAACCCTAAAACTTTCTAGAAATAGGTAACTAACTAAATTAGTTATCCCCAATTAAGGAACATTTTATCTAAGATGCTCTGCATACAATAATATCAAGCCTTTATATCACTATGTGGAGCCAACATATTCATAAGCAAAAAACAAACCTATCATATATTTAGTGAAGAATGAGGCAAAATCCTTATATAACATAATAATATCTTATATCTTATATTCATAAGCAAAAATATAGGATTTTGCCTCATTCTTCACTATTAAGCAAAAAATATCTGCACGACTTATCTATCACAAAAGTTAATATAAGCATAATAAATATTTGGATATTCCTTTATTTATTTATATAGTGATGACAACAATCACGATGGCAGACGAGACAATGGTGATGATGATGGTGGTGGCTGCAACCAATATCAGTCGTATGTGGCAACAATGACAAATGAGGTGACTAGGGGTGATGGCTGTGACAATCAATGCGGGTGTCCACCAACAATAATAATCATTAAAAGAAAACCCTAAACAAACATATTAAAAAAAAAACCCTAAAAAGGCCCTTAGAGTTCTCCAAGATTTGTCTTCAAAGTATTTTTGTTATGATTCAAGCTTGTTGATTTGGAGAGAATTCTTTGTTGCTGCATTCAAGTTTTGGTGGCATTTAATATTCATTCAATGGAAAATAAAATCTACATATAATTTTATTAATGATTTTATGCACTATAGGCATATTTTTTTATTGATTTTTAGATCATTTTAAGGAAATAAAATTTAATTTTTGGATTTCAATAAATTCAAACAAGTTTACAGCTTGGGCATTATTGTTTTCCCATAACTTATTCTTAAACTTTTTAGTATTTTAATGTATTATAAGTTGTAATTTTCTTACATAGAGCTAATTCGATGAGGGGTTCCAATTAAAGATTTCGGCCTGAGAAGATTTTTCCTAAATTATGTTTTAGGATGCCAAAAAAAAATTCCTTAAGAATATCTTAACTCAATTTACATTAAGATGAACTTAAGAGCCATTGGATTTGTAGCGAGATTATTGCTTAAAAATAATATCATAAATAGCATTAAACTTAATGCAAATTTGAAGGCTTTTAAGCCCATCATGATGCAAAAGCCTTTTTAAGTATGTTTCAACTTTCAAGTGTTTCATTTGGGTTCATTTGAAGTCGGGTCACATCATTTGTTATGTCAATGGGTTTATCTCGTCTAGATGTTTAGCTTGAGATCTCAAATTTTAGATGTTTGGCTTAAAGAAGAAGGAATACAATATAAACTCATCTATTTTTTGCTGATTTTTTTTTTCATCGTAAGCTGACTATGTTGTTGTGTCTATGCCAGATAAAAAATTATCTGGCCCATTCCAATTTGAATAATTCCCTATATCCTTGAAGTTACAAAAGTTTACTATTTCCCGCAACTGAAGAAGACAAGTGCACAAAGTTAGAAGCATGTGTTTGGTCTATGTAATTGTAGTAGAGATTATGAAAAAAATATTAAATGAATAATGATGACAATTACACAATGTCAGCCAGGCAATAATGTTTAGATAACGGTTGTTAAATGATGGTGATCATAACAAGGGAATCAAGAAACCACAGTTAGACGATGACAATTGGATGACGGTGAATGGACTAAAATGGCTAAGTAATAGTGGCCTACCAATGATGATTGCTCAATGGTTGTTGGGCAAATGCAACATGGGAATGGTAGTCGATAAGTATTAGGAGTTGTATTCTGATAAATTCAACACAAATTTGGCAACACTTCATTGGACAACCTATATCAAATCTTTTGATTATAGAATATTTATTCAATATTTAAATGCCTTAAAGACCTCAAAATCAATTGATCTTACGCTCATTGTATTCATCTTGTTGAACCACCTGATTTGACTATAGCTACACAAGATTTGGAGACTATTTGATACTTCAATTAAAATCCGTAATTTTTAAAATGTATTTCAAGTGCTTGATTATAATTCATTTGGACTTTTATCAGACCACTTTAGGTATTGTTAAGTTTATCTAGTCAAACTATTCAATTCAACTATAAGTTTATTTAAATTAGAGTTCGAATGATTCTAAATTTAATTCTAGAAATTTTGAATTAAAATATAACCTCAAAATTTGTGGGTCAACCTTCTTACTGCTTTCTAAAGCTACTTTTTAGTATAAAATTTTATTAAACTAGAAATTTTAATACTAAAAAGTTGTTTTAAAAAGCATAAATAAAGTTGGCCCAAACGAAGCCCAAGTGTCAGAATACACCACAAAAATTATAGCCAACAGCACAAAACAAGCACCATGATTTGATATACTTTATAGGCACATATCTAACTTTCCAGAAGAAGCCTTATTATCATCATCACAGCAATCCTATCTTAGAACTTAGGAGATGTTTTTGAGAGCTTCTTGAGCTCTTCTTGCAAGAGAGAGAGGGAAGGGGAGGAGAGAGAGACATCAATTTGGAGGAAATAAAACTAAGCTTTATTCAGATTTTCCCCCACATCTTTACAATATATATGACCTCTATTTATAGAGATTTATAAGTCTTCCACTCTTAACCACCCATTTAAATGGCTTTTACCAAGGTGCTGAAGTTGCCATGGTCATGATGCCCATATCAAAATGATGATATGAGAAGTCAACATTAAACACATAATTATACTTAGCTTACAAGTGCAATAAAAATTATAAAAAGAAAAAGAAATCTACATTTTAAAGGAAAAAAATTATACTAATAATACACAGAGTTAACGTAAGCAGTGATAATCTAAGCCAAGCTAAGGGTGGTTTGGTAGGGAGGGAAAAATTCTATAGAGTTAACGTAAGTAGTAATACTAATGGTTTCATATATAGTGAAGAATGAGGCAAAATCCTTATATAAGATTCACAAAATGACCAAAGAGAAAGGAGACCTTGTGGGAATGAGCCAACTTTACCAGGGTGAGATTTAGGAGGATCATTTATGGGGATGGTCTTGGCTCGAAAGTTACATAAAATGAGATAATAAACCTTACCAGAGAGTGTAAGCTATTTAAGAATGAAGGAATATTTTCCTTCAAATATGAGAGAGTCAAAATTAATATTGAGACTCTGCTAGGTATAGCGTGATCCTTGTTGAGTTGAGTCAAAATGCTTTGGGTAATGGTAAATCGTGCCTTCAATGCTGATGTTGGAATTTGGGTGATTATCAAGCTAGGGTGAAGGGAA
Organism: Dendrobium chrysotoxum; assembly: GCA_019925795.1. Taxonomy (NCBI): domain Eukaryota; kingdom Viridiplantae; phylum Streptophyta; class Magnoliopsida; order Asparagales; family Orchidaceae; genus Dendrobium; species Dendrobium chrysotoxum. The sequence goes on from CM034315.1 coordinate 9,406,129, forward strand.
GTGGGGGGACTTGAAAACATCCATAGGAGTTCATGATTTATATGGAGGATGAAGTAATGGTTAGACTTCTAATTTGGGAGGTTTGGGAGGAGGTGAATGTGTGAGGATGTGATCTAGAGTTTGGTGGAGAGAAGTAAGTAGAGATGAGGTTTTTGGAGGTCCATTGGAGAAGCTGTTTTAATGAGTTACTTTCTAAATATTGATATGATGTTATGAAAATTTATTTATGGATAGAAAATCGAAGTGATTTTTAGAGATGGAGGATACTATCTGGTAGATAACTGTAGTTGGACCAAAAATAAAACAACAAGAAAAATAAGATTAATCTTAGGCTTTGTTAGGAATGCTTTCTTTCTGCTTCTTACTGCTTCTTAAAGTAATTTTTTTGTACAAAATTTTAATTTTTGTATTAAAAAGCTGCTTTAAGAAGCAATAAGAAAGCCGTCCTAAATGAAGCCCTAATTAGTGTTTTTCCCAAATAAGCAAGTTATTATTAATCTAATCATTAGCTAACATGCCATTTAATACAATCAATATCATCATGCAAATACATGCATTCATGAGCCGAATATGGGCCCATAAATATTCGAGCTCATTAAATAGGGCTAAATCTTCATGTGCCACATGCCATAGCAATTTCCATTCTACTATTGGACCTTTGACTATAGCAGCTATCATACTCCTGAAATTTTCTTAATAAAATATATATTGTTTAATATATGTTGATAAACTTAATTATTATGTAATTCAAAATGAAATGAATTAATTGTTATTTCTGAAAAAGAAATATGGGGTTTAATAAATAGTCTCACAATTTTTATTTGAATAAACTAATTATGCCATGCAATTTCGAGATTTTTAATAGATAAACAGATTACATAATTTAAAAAAAAAATATTCCACCAAATGAATACTTTCAACAACAACAAGGATGACGACAAGCTTTTATCCCACTAAGCGGGGTCGACATCATGCAGTGGTGGAGCCATAAATTTTTCTAATAGGGGCACAAATTAAAATTTTCAAATATTCACTTAATTTTTGTATTCATGCTTGAACCGTAATTTATTTCGTATAAAAATAAGAGTTATAAGGGGATGAATAAAAGAATAAATGTGATTAACAATAATTTTTTTAATAAAAAATTATTAATAATATAAAAATAAAAAATAAACAATTAGATAGCTTATTTCTTTTGTTGGAGGCGTTGTACCCACACAAGTGCCCCCCCTGTCGCCACTGGCATCATGAACTCTTTTTTCTCCATTGTGCCCTATTAAAAATCAAATTCTAATTTAAATCTAATAAGAAAATGACATATTTTAGTACTTTCTAATCATATCTTTCTAGGCTATATCTAATACATCTACTCCCCTAACAGGATCATCAAAAGACTAACATTTTACATGACCAAACCATCTAATTAGGCGACATTCTCTAATCTTATTTATCATTACACCTACTCCAACCTCTTCACGGATATCCTCCTGAGCATCTTTAATTCTATAACGCCTAATTTTATACTTCTCTTTTAATGACCAACTCTCTCTATCATAAAGCAATGCAGTCTCACCACCATCTTATAACATTTTCACAAAAATAAATATTTTCGAAGAAGTTAATTTGATAAACTAATTATCATAATTAAAATTTATACCCTTACTTTGCAATAAGGAATCTATAGGAATAAATGGTTCATAATACGCCAACAAGATTGAATATGTCACAAATATTTTTACTCCAAATAAATTTTAAAAGTGGGTGAACATGAGTAATAAATTTGATATCTAACGAAACATCAATAGAAACAAAGCATCACACAGGCGGTTTACTGAAAAGAATGACAACATTTTGAAGAATATCAAAGAAAATATTTTTTATTTCATAAATAAGAAGAAAACACATCAACTTAACCACATTCCAAGAAAAATCTACATTAAACTCTTGAACTTCAATATCTTTAATGGGGTGAGACTTTTCAAGCTTATCAATGAAACAATTGCCTAACCAATTGTCTTGCCAAAAAGACCAATAACCATTATACCAATGTTCTATTGAATAAACTTCTATACTTCCTATTTAATGTTACCCAGCCATTACCAATGCCCTATTGGATAAACAACAACAACAAACAAACAACAATAACATCAAGCCTTTGTCCGACTATATGGGGTCGGTTATATGAATCATTTTTCTCCATTGTGTTATGTTAAAAGTCAAATTCTCGTTTAAATCTAATAAAGAAGGATCATTTCTAATATTTTCTAACCAAGTCTTTTTAGGTCTACCTCTACCTTTCTTAACATAAGTCAAATCTAATAATCTACTTTCCTAACCGGGTCTTCGGAAGGCCGCAGTTTTATGTGACCAAATCATCTAAGGCGACTCTCTCTAATCTTATCTACCATAGGAGCTACTCCAACCTTTTCACATATATGCTCATTTCGTATCCTATCTCTAAGGGTAAAGTCACTCATCCACCTAAGCATCATCATCTCTGCAACACTTAACTTAGTATTATGCTTCTCTTTTAGTGGCCAACATTCGGCACCATAAAGCATTGCATGTTTCAACAAGCTTATGTGTGAATAATCTCTTATAAATACAAACATAAATTTAGAAATTAGAAGGTTATGATCATTGAGACAGGGACCGTCAAACATTCTAAGCTTTAGATGATGTCTAAGGGGCTGTTTAGATGATCTCTAAAGACATTTTCCTGCATTTGATTCATCATTTCATAAGCTTTTACAGGCAATATATCTTAAACTTAAAAACATGAATAAAAATATGTAAAATGTTATAAATTAAAAATTGGAAAGGAATTACAGTCAACAATTTAAACAATTCCATCCTCTTTTCCAGATGTTTTTGCAACAGCAGAAGTTCAGCAAATCGGAAATTTAGCAATGAATTGAAGCAAGATCAGAGAGGTCAATAAAAAAAAGTATAGGAAAAAAATTAAGGGGAAGTCGCTCCGCAATCTGTACAGAGATTAAATTCATATAGAACATAAAACATGAAGATGATACGTAGGAGATTTCGATTACTACAATAACAAAGATTAATTACCCTCTAAAGGAGAAGTAAAGCATTGCATACCAAAATCGAAACTTTGAGGAAGATTGCGTTTGAGCTGTAGGTTTTCGGCGGCTGGCAAACACAAAAACTGAAGAAAAATAAATTCCTCAACTGAAAATAATGAAGGAAAGGGTGCGGAAGGTTACTCTGATTCAGATCTAGGGTTTCTGTCGCATGAAAAATTGTAGAAATGGCAAAAAAACATTTGGACCATTTCTCGATTTATGCGTGTCATCCTTGCGCAGGGGCCATGCTAATCTTCTCTGTATCGTTCCAATTTTATCGGATGTCTCCGAAGAGACAACTAAGTGCAGCGGGCAACCATTAAAGAAGAAAAATAATTGCTACAGTCCAGCCAATGTGGGACAATAGGCAAATATCATCTTATTTTGATGACAATTTATTTTTAAGATTTAGGTAATTTTTATTATCTTATTTTGATTTCTCAAATTTTTAAGTATTTATTCTGTTAACACGTTAAGAATGAATATTATAAAATTTGGTCTTACCATTCATGGAATTATTTTTCATATATTAAGAAATTTTATTTTCATATTTTAGATGATTTAAGTTATTCAAATTTGGTGGTATAAATGTGTCTATAATGTGATTTAACCTTATAAGCGATGAATGACACGCATTGATGTTGTTAGCAAAAAGTTCACAAACTATAATAGTTTGGTGACGGCCTTTGGACGATAATATTTAGATGATAAAAATCAAGCGACGGTGGTAAGGAAATAGCTATCAGTGGATGAAGCAAGGCACCGATGATCAGGGTGATTGGCTTGCCTTGATCTTCAATATCAAATATTTTAGGCGAAATTCTAGAGTTCTTCAGATCTTTGCAAAAAAACTACAATTTACAATACCTTTAGTTTAGAATCAAATAGTCTCCAAATCGGACTAATCTACAATATTGCTAATTCAAGATCACTCTTTTTGTATTTTAATATGAAATAAAACATTTTTAATATATATATATATATATATATATATATATATATATATATATATATATATATATATATATATATATATATATATATATATGATAATTGTAATATCAGTTGCCTATAAGATTATGGCAGTGGTTGATGAGATGATGATAACGACGACACTAGTGGCTACAGCCGACCTTGGTTGCATGGGGCAACAATGGCCAAGGTGATGACCAACGACGATAATTGTGACAACCAAAGGTGACGGCGAGCGACAATACTAATTATTTTTAAAACAAAAAATAAGAAGCAATTAGAAAACACCTATAGCAAACACATTTAAATAAAATATTTCAAACATACTATTGGAGTTGTTCTAAAGTCTTCAAAGGGTCTTGTTATGATTTGGAGAATTCTTTGTTAATTCAATGGAAAATAAAGTCAACGTATGATTTGATTAATGATTTTATGCTCTATTGGCATATTTGTATATTGATTTTAGATCATTGTAGTCAAATAAATTTTTTTGATTTTTGGAGATCATTAAATTTAAACTAGTTTAGATTAAAAATTTTAGTATCTTAATGTATTATAAGTTGTAATTCTATTACAGTGAGCTCATTCAAAGAGGGATTCCAATCAAAGATTTCACCCGGTCGGTGAAGCTTTTCCCTAAAAAAATTTAGTGCTTGAATATGATATCATGAAATCTTAGCATAAATTTAATGGCTCTTGAGGCAATTCTCATGCAAATTACTTCAGAATAACTTTACACAATTTTCTTTCCTCTAATACAAATTTTCCTTCCAAATAAAAAACCAATCTCAAAAGAACAACAAGATCATGATCTCACTACTAACAACCTGCAAGACATAAAATAAAGAGAGATAGAGGTAGGTCGTGTCTCATTAAGATTTCGTTTGGGATGACTTTTTTACTGCTTCTTAAAGCAACTTTTTAGTACAAAATTTTTAATTTATATTCTCAAACTTCAGTCTCTTAATTCATATACAACCATCAGTATAGAATTAACAAAATAAATTGATATTGACTTAGATGTGCTATCGTTCTTCAGCTGACATCTACAACAAGCAATTGCAGCTACAGATTAAATCTTGAGGTTGATAACATAGCCAAGCTCCCTTCCACATTCTTCATTACAGTATTTCCTGCAATGCATGCCAAATTAGAGCTCAGATACCTTCATGGTTATATAATATATAACAAGGTTCTTCACCTTATAGCTACCAATAATAAAAGGTTCAATTTGCTCCTCGGTGTGGCCTAATTCAACCTTAGTGGTGATGATATGAAGGAAATTTGCAATATGTAGATTAGGAAGTCCATGAAAGAAAAGTCGGGAGAGCTCCAAAAACAATTCATGAGAATCTGTATTCGGTGTTATGTAAAAGATATTCCCCTGCAAATTACGTTAGGAGAAACTGTTCTCAAAACAAAACCCATGAAATAATTCTCTTTTAAAGTAATCATTTCAAACTAATAAAAGCAGGAAGTTTTATTGATCAAGTGTACAATTAAAAAAAATGTTGCTTCCTTGCCTTTTCCAGCAACAAACATGCCATGTTCTGTTCGCACAATGCTGAAAACCTTAGAATACAGATTTAAATAATGCTAAAAATAAAATTTTAAACATGCCATGTTCTGTTCTTGTTAAATTAGTTCCAGGTGATTAAGCAAATGACGATTTAACAGAAGTTCAGCTACAAAATAGAACAAACATGACAAAAATCAGGATTTGTGAATTGATCAAAAGAGAATAACTGCTTCGGCCTTGAACATTAACTTAATAGGTCAAACAAGTCCTATACAAGCTTGCCTTAGGACCAATGGTGATTTTTGAAGGTTTTTATGAACGGCTATCAATAATATTGTAGTAAGCATTGGTAGTTGGTACTAAAGAAACCCACTTTATATTGTACTCTTATTTAATTATACACGTTATAGTATTGCATAACGAGATTTGAAGGCATTAGTTTTCATCAATAGCTAAGATTTACTGTGATTAAGTACTACAACCGAACGTAAGATATCCATCAGATGTCATTGGCTTAAAACCCAGTGCAGTAACTTTCTTTCATCTACAAGTGTTTCTAAACTTTATTATTGTACGTCTATTCGATTTCTCTCTAACATCGCTGCCATTAGACAGCCTACGGATCATTTCATAGATATCTCTTATAACTTGGGTTGATCGTTTTTTGCATGCAAGAACAATGATAACATGGTATTGAAAAAATGGCAAAAAATTATGCAGGAATATGAATTGAAGAGCAGTAGAACTCATAATCAGTGGAAGAAACTAATTTTTGCACAAGCTCCAGAAAATGACAAATGGAAAAATCAACATCATTAAAAATGATTTGCAAGAACCGATGAAGAGCAGGAGAAATAAATGATTTACAACATTTATCTAATATCACGTACCTCTAGAAGACAGTTACATTCAAACCATTTTGCATTTGAACTATCAAGTCCTTTAATAGAATTTTTATAATATATAATTTCTCGACAATAACAACTTGAAGGTTGATAGTTTTTGCAAATTCAAGCTCCTTTAGGTGCAAATATAGTTCAGGATGCATCTTATATAAGTATCGTTGAGCATAGGGAAGAATCCAATTAATTAAAGAAGCTTCATAATTGTTGTCTGCAATATCATATGAAATGGCTTCACAAGATATGACCTGAGACACAAAATGCCACTCAATATTTAAAAATTCGAACATTTTTATAACTCCATTTTTTAGACTCATTTTCAAATTGGAGAGAAGGCACTATGTGCACTTTAAAGTATCAGCAGAATTCTTTGTAGAATGGAAAATTGATAGGTCTTGTTGGAATGAGTAGGAGAAAAGAAAATTAACCAGATAAAACAATATAAAATTTTACCTCTGCAAGTGCAGGAATACCTATGTTTTGCATAAATATGGAAACCTTTCCACAAAGCATTTCCCTCTCATTGGTAGTAAGTTCACCAAATTGTAAAATGTGAACATCATTGAGATCCTTGAATTGCTCCATTCTTTCGTCATCATCAGTCCAACATACAGTATCGAATGTTGGATTAAGGGAAACCCATGTATCCTGTATTGTTGGAAGCACTGTGTTTTTTGATTTTAGAAGAAAATATTTTATGTCATTTATTTCATCACAACTGAATAATCCAGATTTCAAATCATCAGCCCACTTGAGAAATACCCAAAAAACCTGAAAAATGAAATGAAAGAAAATAAGTAAAACCAAGTACTCAACTTAAACCACCATCAGTATGTGACATTTGCATGCACAATTGTGCATATAAATTATGCATTTGCTAAACTAGCATCTTGAATTACTATATGGTTTTGGAATGCTTACTTCATGAGCAACCTCTGATGGTAATGCGACATATGATAAATGACGCAGTATTGAAAGGTAAGCACAAAACGAAAGTGCTTCAGGTACACCACAATCAGTCACAAGAAAATCATAAAGACCCGGATATAGATTGGACAGTGTTAAGCATGCTGGAAGCTTTGTTGCACTTGCTGGGTCATTCAAATGGGTTAAATCCCTCAATCTTCCCACACAACCAGTTGCATCATGCCAATATAATTTATCTGGAAGCATAAATGTACCGAGCACAACATCCTTGTTTTCATATTTACATACTGATGGAACGAATATGACAATATCTGATTTCACGTCGATGATCTTTTCCTTTGATTTAGCCAATTCTTCTTGAACAAAAGTGTAAATTTTATTCATCTGTAATATGCTGAAAAAAAAAAAGATAGCTTGCTACAGTCAACATTTTTACAATGACATAGGGTATCCTATGGCTATGATAACATTTTTTTGGCACTGCAGGCCAGAGAGCACATGAAAATGAGAATTCATACAAATTCTAGGTATTCCGATAAAGAGATGAAACAAAGCACATGAGCCAAGACGCCTACATTGAAGAAATCTCAAAAATTGCCGAATAAAAGTCAAAAGGATAAAATTAGCGAACTGGTATCCACTTATGTTAAAAACTAAAGTAAAACCTTAAACATAAACTTTTTTTGGTAATTGGATGTTGTATTTTTTAGAGGATTTAAATCACGGATTTTGTATGAGAAATATTTCACATGCCTATCAAAATTAAACCAAAAGTTGGTGGCAATTGATCAAATGAGGTTAGACCCATTCTCATATACTTTTTGGTGCATCTCTTTATTTGTTCTTTCATTATGCTTTTATTATTTCTGATTTATTTCTTTAACTAAAGAATAATTAATCCTAGAATTTAGATCACTCCATCGCTTTTTCAAACTGATTATAACATCTAGATTATTTATAGTTTTCCCTGACAATTAAAGGAACATGCAAAACATAATCAGTTTTTGTTATCAAGTATCTTTCCATATATATTTTCCTTTCCTTCAAGTTCCTATAAACCAAGCAAAAGCTTCAGACACGTTACAGTTTTACCGATCAATTATTAACATATCAAGAGAAGAGGGCTTAGTGATGAAAGCACTACATTAAACCATAACACAATAAGTTAACCTTCCTAAATATATTGTGATTGTTACCTTTGAAGGATCCCCGGCAAACTCCATGAGGGTGTTATCACGAGGAATATTAAGGCTTCGTTTGGGACAATTTTCTTACTATTTTTTATAGAAGCTTTCTAGTACAAAATTTTTTTAATAATAACGAAAAAATAGTGGCAAAAAATCAAAAAATTGTCCCAAAAGAAACCTAAGATTTTTATGAGGGTGAAATCTCTCTTGGCCAAAGATGCAAAGATTGTAAAGAAAAAATGTGATGAATCAAATTAAACAAAAAACACAATCATAAAAGGGAACAAATGAGAACATGGCATAAAAATACTAGATAAAAGCGAGAATAAATTTGGCTAGGTTTGATTCCACTTGCAGTTCTTCAACCTTTGCATGGGATCAAAAGTGGACTACACAATCAAGATAAAAAAAAATTATTCCATCCAAATACAAAAAATATAACACATGAAAAAATCCGTAATAAGTAAGAAAGCCTAAGCGCATGCTGTACCTCAAGCCAATGACTAACGTTGTACAACATAATTTATGAGATTTTGTAGCATACCTCACAATGACTACATCTTAAGATATAAAGTATTGAATATAACTTGTTCAACAACTAGAAGACTCTCGGTGGAACTGAGAATGAGAAGTCTAATGAAATATAACATAATTTATGAAATTCTGACTTACCTTATGATGATTCCATCGTAAAATAAATTGAATGGAACTTACTTTACATTCAACAAATAGGGAATCCATATGAATATAACTTGTTCAACAACTTGAGCTTTATGAGGCTGGTTTTATTCACTCACAAATTGGTTTGATTAAAAAAGCCTGATTTTTTCCCCACATTTTCCCCAAGAGATTGAGAATGTCATGATGCATCCTGTTTTTTAACAGTTCATATTAAATCACAAGATCATGACCGCCACATTCAGGACAGACTAAATAAATATGGTTGCTCAAATCCTGCTGTGAGTTGCAATCTTCTTCTTCTTCAAATGTCATGGGTCCAATTCTGACATCCCTTTCTCCTTCAAACAATGCTATTGTTGGTATTGCTCTAGTCAGCGACTTCTCCAACAAGCTCTCGTCGCAACCCCCTCTCACTATTGTCAAAAGATTCAACAGTGAGCTCCTGTCCCGACTTACTCACGGTTGTCGGCACTTTCTCCACTAAACTCCTATTACGACTTCCTCACGATCCTTCTCAGAGACCTTGAACTCGAAAGTTAAGCTCAAGTATGCCTTTAAAACAATGTGCCATCACAAGGTATGCCCGCTCATAAACTGACACTTTCTTCTTCTTCAAGCATCACATGCACTGATCCCATAAGTGACTTCTCTAAAAAGCTTGCATCAGAACTTCCTCTTATTGTCATCAAATTCTTCCCCAATGAGCTCCTATAACAACTTATTTGATACCATCGACACCTTCTCCACCTAACTTTCATCGTGACTTCCTCGCGATCCTTCTTAGTGACCTTGATTTCATAAGTCAAGCAAAAGTATGTTTTTAAATGACGAGCCACAATATTTACTCCACAGTCTCACTTTGGAGGAATATATGCATATAATGGAAGAACTTTTAAGTTTAAATCCAACAACTTTTAGGGAAGACTAGATAACAAAGAGCACCTATGTTTCCATCTTACTTGCAAATGATTGGTAGTAGAAGATAATCAACAATAACAAATTTAATAATAAAAATGATAAAATCAACTAACAGAACTATCTGATCCAATGTTTATGTAATGAAGCACTCATAGCAAGCAAACAACCTAATATTCGTCGTAGTGCATTTATCACTTGTTGTGACAGTTAATGAATCAATAAGAATAAGAATCAAGAATAAAAAAGTATTTCTTAGCTGATATAACAAATGTAAACATGATAGGCATCATTACGTGATAAGTCCGGCGAGTTGAATTACTAAACAACAGATGCAACAAGCCCTGCAAGTTTACACAAAATAAAAAAATAAACTAATAAAAATGAGGTATAATAGTCTCAAAGAATTGAAGATATTCATAACTATGAATTCATTGCTTTCAATAAGAAAAATAAATAAATTGAGAGAGAGCAAAAAATGGTTGAACATGAGGAATATGTATATATGTGCTTGTTTTGTATAATTTTCACAAAAACATTTTCTAATTTTGATCCCATTATAGCAATAGTTCATATCATATACAATGGTTGGCCTATCTATACGCGCATGGCCAGTTTGGCTTTTTAAGATACTCCGAAATGAAAATACAGCTTCATATGAGGACAATTTTTTTCAAAAGAGAATGAAAAAATTGAGCTGGTTTTCTTTTTTTCTCACCTTTTTTTGTGCGGGGAGTAAATTTTTATGCACCAAAAAACACCATAAAAATTCCACTATACTGGCAAGATAAGAGTAGAACCAAGATGTGTTAAATTCAATGAACTACTAGAGGTTTAAAGTAATGTAAAACACACACAGCTCACCTTGGTCTGTTGGTTGGAGCTTAGGTTAACAACTAAGAGATCTTAGATTCGAGTCTTGTGTATGCGATGTGTGTGTGAGTCTGCCTTAATTGGCCTAACTGTCAAAAAAAAAATATATAAAACACGCTTATACGGGCCATAAAAGAAAAACATATGATATCATAATGGATCCCAACAATGATCTACAAGTAGCATTAATTAACTTACGAGACAATGAAAGAGTTTGAAGATAACATAGCTTATGGAATAATGGATTAGTGCTATATTAGTATAATTAACTAACTTGCTTTGTAAGATCTTAGCATTTTCTAGAGGACATAGTAAGTAAGCAAATGGAAGCAATAGAGGATTTACTTGTAAGCTTTTGCCCAATTGCTTTTTATGTAGAATTAGCATGGACTGGGTAGGTGCCTCATAGAGCATGTTATGTTCTCGATTTGAAAAATATTTTGTCCTTTAAAGAGGGTTTGAAATATATTCAATGATGGCAATTAAGATATATCTTAATGATTAGTTGTTTTCGGCAATAATTTATTTTAAGAATTTGCAAATTTAGAATGTAATTAATAGATGATCAGGCAACTAATTGTAATAGTTCCTATTTGGATAATAAAGTGATATGGCTTGCACAACTAATCCTACCAATAATGAATTTCTGCCCAGTTTTTTGGATTAAATAACTTTCAAATTTTAGTTCAAAATTTAAAAAAGTATTCCAGGAGTCATCTGAATTCATAATTTAGCAAATTTCCAATTGAGTAATATGCTTGGATAAGGTTAATCTAATTGGTTAATAGGACCTTCCAGTTCCTGTCATTGGTCATTGGTCATTCAATGGACGCACGGTCTACTTGTTCTCCTTGTGGTTTGGTCAAGATAACCTAGGGCAAGATCATCCTATTACTGTTTTTTTATCAGACGAGACAATGATATTGGATGCCAATCTTAGATTATTAATAAAACCAAACCTTCACCTTGATTAGCCTCGAACTCCTGTTAATCTCTACGAAGCCGAAGCAGCAATGAAGAATGGCGATGAGGATAAGCAAACCCTAGACAGGCCTAAGGCTCTAGGCAGAGCATAAAGATAAGATAAATTATGGAGATAGACAAGAAAAGGCAGAAAAGAATACCGCCAATCCCTCTCCCAACTCCTTTGTCCTTCAGCTCTAACTTACAAACTCCTCTTTTCTCCTTCGCACGCCTCTGGCACTGTCGATGTCTTCTCCAGCGATCCGTCTCGACTTGCTCCCATCTTTATAGTCTCGCGAGTTCCCGGAATCTGGGGGCTGTTATTGAGTTTTGGGAATTTGTGCGGGGGATCTGGAGAGAAAGACCAAGCCTCGGCCATCTGGGCTAAGGAATCATTCTATGGCAGTTTTTTTTCTAAATTTTAATTTTTTTTAAATAGTAATATTGGTTGATATGAATTAAATAAAACATATTAATTGGAAAATTTAATATTATCTTGTGATTTGATGTAATTAAATAAAAATTATTGTATTTAATTAAATTTACCCGTTTCTTATTATTAGTTTTATTTAATTAAATAAAAATTATAATAATAAAAATTATTATTAACTGTTCACCAAATATTAAAAATAATATAATAAATCACGGGGTTGAGCAGAGAAATAAATATACTTATCAGAATGTTAAGTAAGGGTATTGAGAAATAAATACACAAGAACTTCATATAACACAACAATCTATCAAACATATTTCAAAGAATTTTGACTCATATACCACCCAACATATAGAGTTTGATGCAGTGCTGTAACAGCATAAGGAGAAGAGCAGCATACCGTGGAAGTTCAACGGGACCTCCAAATTCGAGAAGGTCAGCACCGCGAACGTCTTCGAACACCACTGGGTCTCCAAGCAGGTCAAATCAAAGAAGACATCGAACGCGATAGAGGGCGGAACCCAGTCCTGATTCTGGAACTCTCCAATTCCAATGAGGACAAAAATCATTTCTAACCGTTCCATCACTATGATTCGGAAAAAGGGAAAAGTGATTACCTGCGTGATGTTGCGAGAGAAAGACATAGAAATCCCAGATCTTAACAGGAGTTTCACGTTAAATTGGATATCCCATTTTTTGAAGGACAGCTACACATTGAAGATTGTATATATTGGGAAAGAGCGATTGAGACATTCTTTGAGTACATGAACATTTCACCTGAAAAGCAAGTTAAATATTTTGCATGCTGATTGAAGGGACAAGCTAGCACGTGGTGGATGCAAGTTAGACAAAATCGCCATCGAGAAGGCAAGGGGGATGTTCGAACCTAGAAACGAATGAAGCAATTAATGTGAGCACATTTCCTCCAAACTCATTATGAGCATCTCTTATATGTCCATTATCAACACTGTGTTCAAGGCAATAGAACTGTCAGTGAAAACACTGAAGAGTTTTACAGGCTAAGTGCCTGCAATAACCTTCATGAATCTGACACTCAGCTTGTTGCCCGCTATATTGAAGGATTAAAAGATGCTATACATGATAAATTAGAGCTCAACCCCATTTGGACACTATCGCAAGCCTTTAATTTTGCTCTCAAGGTTGAAATTCAATTAGCGTGACACCTCTACAGTTTTAATTACCTAGTGAACAACCAACCGAAATTAAGTCCACTGGGCAGGCGCCAAGATCGCAGCCCACTCCTCTGCCACCTACTGCCAACCCGTCCAATGCACCTAATCCAAAAATGCCTCCAAGGCCAAGGTTGCCTGCCAAGGACAACCCCTACATGAGGCCATCGACATTGAAATGTTTTCGATGCTTTCAAGTGGGTCACAAATCTAATGAGTGCTCCATAAGGCTACAGATTCAGCTTGTAGAAGGAGACACTGATGAGGCAGTAGATAATCAAATTGATGATCTGGAACTAGAAATAGAGGATCTATTAGAGGATGATGGTGAACAAGTCATTTGTGTTATGGAACGACTTCTTTTAGCTCCGCGACAGCTTAATCCTTCCCAACGTAATGTCATCTTCCTACTCATTATACCATTAGCGGTAAAGTCTGTGAGTTGCTTATTGATAACGGATGAACTGAAAATATTATCTCAGGATCACTAGTCCAAGCATTGCAATTGAAGACAACCCGCAATCCACAACCTTAAAAAATAAGTTGGGTTTAAAAAGGGGTGGAAGTGCTCATAACAAAGATGTGCAGAGTCACTTTTTCCATCTGTAAGAGTTTTGCTTGTGAAGTTTTATTCAACGTCCTTAAAATGGATGTGTGCCATATCATTTTGGGATGCCCGTGGCAGTATGACAGCAGTGCTATGTATGACTGCCGCATGAACACATACTCCTTTGAGTGGAAGGGAAGAAGGTTAAGACTTTTTCCAAATACTATGTCAGACAGCAATCATAAGGCCAAAGACAAAGCTGCTTTTCATATTGTCACTTGTACTGTCCTGCTTGCTCAGAGGCAAAGAGATGAAATGTATGTACTTGTGGTGACCGACATTTCACATAACGACTCTGTGGACAAATTCTATGCACTGGTTTTACACTTACTGCAATAATTTGAGGACATTCTGCCAGATGAACTTCCATCAAGGCTCCCACAAATGAGATCAATTTAGCACCAAATCAATTTGATTCCTGGCACCAATCTCCCAAACCTTCCCCATTATAAAATGAGTCCAAAGGAACATGAAATCCTTCAAGAGATGGTTCAGGAGCTACTAAACAAACAGCTTATTCAGCCAAGCTTAAGTCCCTATGCCATTCTCGCTTTACTTGTTCCAAAGAAAGACAACAAATGATGTATGTGTATAGATAGTGGAGCCATCAATAAAATCACCACTAAGTTTTATTTTCCTATGCCCTTGCTTGAAGACTTGCTGGACAAACTTGCTGGTTCAAAAGACTTCTCCAAGTTGGATCTCCGTAGTGGGTATCACCAGATATTTATACGCCCCAACGACGAATGGAAGACCGCCTTCAAAACCAGTCAAGGCTTATATGAATGTCGAGTGATATCATTTAGGCTGTACAATGCCCCTGCTACATTTATGTGCCTCATGAACGAGGTACTTAAAGATTATATTAATAACTTTTATGTTGTTTATTTTGATAATATTTTAGTTTATAACAAATCCATTGAGGACCATGTTCGGCATCTTACATCGATATTTCAAGCTCTACAAACACATCAACTGTTCCTAAACCGAGCTAAGTGCGAGTTTGCTGCCACTAAGGTTTATTTCTTAGGTTTCATCATAACGGGGGAAGGTATAGCCTATAATAACCCATATTTTGACTTTGCCAATATTTTTCTGGAATCATTTTAATTTCAAATCACAATCTATCTTTGTCATAGTATTTTGATTGTAATATTTTACTTACATGATTTTTTTCATAATTTTTAGACACCGACGAAAATCCTTAAGAAATATGTATATATCGATACAAGTGAGGATTTCGGGATCGTCAGGTGTCAATTTGCAAACCAATTTTATCGATATTTTTTAAATATTATGATTTATTTTATGGATATTTTTATGTAATTTTTTAAGTCCTAAAATAATTTATTTAAATTTATACTAAAAATTAATTAAATTAATATTATATTAAAATATCTAAAAGCATTAATAAGATTTTTGTTTGAAATACTTTTCCCTTAAGTTATTTCAGCAACAGAGACGTGTGAGAGGGAAAATTAGAGAAAAAGGTAAGAGAGAGAAAAAGGTAAGAGAGAGAAAAAGGAAATTGAGATTTGGAGGCCACGGTGCAATTTTTGTCCATTGGGCCAGTTGAAAAATTTGCTCGTCTCGTTGTAAGGAATCCATACCTTATCTTTTATTTCAAAGACTGTGTTTTTGATATTTTTCTAATGAAATTTGTGTTTCTGTCACCCAAAAATATGTAACTTTGTATTGGCAAAACTTTCACGGCATAACTTTTTGTATGTTATAGAGATCATTATTATGAGCATTTTGAGTATTTATTTTAGATTTTTCACCAAATGATTTTAAAAATATAGCAATTTTTGTCTACCTAGAAATTTATTTTGACGTCTAAAAATAGTATTATATTATAATAAAAATCTTAAAATATCGTTTTATATAATTTCTAATATTTTAGTAATTTTTTAAAATTGTGTATTTTTGCCTAATAGATTCTTTGTTGCCTACCATTATAACATTTTGACATCTTCTTAAATAAGCTAAATTATGTATTAATTGCTACAATGCATTAAAAATAGATGTGAATATGTGCTTGAGTAGTAACTTATCATTATTACTGTTATAGTATTGTGATAATAATGTGCATTTGTGAAACAAATAACTAAAGACTAGTTGACCCGTTGGTTGAATACTGATTGATCTGTACATCATGGTGGGTCGATAGGCTTTCTTTTAAATATTGTGATTTGGTGTTATCCTCTACTAATTCACATTATAAGAAGATTATTACTATGCCAATGGGCAAAGAGTGACAATTCTATTTACTAAGTTAATGGTTTACTAACACTGATACTAATATTGAAAAACACCGTGATAACTAGGACTTTTACTTGTTTAGTGTGACTACTAAAATGCATGTTTTGAGGTATTATTCTTATTATTATATGGATTTATTATTATTACATAAATTTATTATTATTGCATTATTTTATTACTCCTGCCACTTTAGTGTTACTGATATAAATATTGATACTATTTGATACTATTGATTCACTGTATTGATATTATGCCTGTGATATTCTAAGCACGTGATATAAATACCTGGATAGTATGTTTACACTCTTATATGATTTTTGTACATCGACATGATTTCAACAGTCTTTACTGATATTTTAATTTGATGCTTTATACAATTTATGTATTGATTAGTATTATGAATATGATGATTGCTTTATAGATTTAATATTCATACTGATTTATTGCTTTACTAGCTTCCGTACTATAGCGTTTTACTATTTATAGATTATATTACTCATGCATGTGAATTATACTATTTTTATACTAATTCAATAATCATATGAATGTAATTGCTATGATTTGATTGTTGACAACTTGACATGCATATTATTTCTTTATCATGCTTTGAATTTAGTTATAAATTTTGGGGACCTGCTAGGCTTTTTAAGCTCATTATATGTGATTAAATGATTTCAGGTTAAGACAAGAGAGTAGGAATGTGAGGCTGATCAAGATTCTTCATATTTTGTTTTTTTGTTTTTAAGTTATTCCTTTGTACTCAGTATAGAGTAGTTATGATATGATTATATAGATCCTGAATATTATATATAATTTTTGAGAATAATTATAAATGTGTAAATTAATGTTTTATATAGCTCTGATTGTTGTTTATTAAAAGATAAATGAATAATTCTTCTAATTTAGATTCTGGGGCATCATATAGCTACAGATTCTCGCAAGGTTGAAGCAATCATCGATTGGTTGCGACCTCGTTCTCTATTTGATGTTCAAAGCTTCCACAAACTCACAAATTTTTATCATTATTTTATTCGTGGCTTTAGCATCCTCATGGCGCCTATAACTGACTGTTTAAAGGCTAAATAGTTTTTGTGGGATGAAGAAAAACAACGTAGATAGGAATCTATCAAGCAAGCACTAACCTCTACTCCTATATTGACATTGCCAAACTTTAATCTGTCATTCCAAGTGGATTCGGATGATTCTATACTTGGCATTAGAGCCGTGCTATCACAATCAAATAAAATGGTTGAATATTTCAGCAAAAAAACTAACTCCAGCAAGATAAAAGTGGATTGTATACGAACAAGAATTATATGTTGTGGTTTGAGCCCTCAAATAATGGGAGCATTACCTGTTACATAGAGATTTTATTTTGTGCAGCAATCATCGTGCATTACAATTCATCAACACATAAAAATCTTAATCTAATGCATGCCTGTTGGGTCTTATTCCTTCAAAAGTTTACATTTATTTTGAAGCATAAATCTGGAAGCCAAAATCGCGTAGCTGACGCGCTTAGTAGGAAAATAGTGCTTCTAACTCAATTACAAACTAAAATCACAGGACTAGATTGTTTAAAGGAACTTTACTCAACTGATCCAGATTTTGTAAGTATTTGGCAATTGTGTTCTTCAAGGAAGCCCAGGGAAGACTATTTACTTCGATACGGCTACGTGTTTAAAGGCAATACCCTGTGCATTTCTAGCTCTTCGTGGCGCCACCAACTGATCTAGGAATCTCATAGTGATGGCTTGGCCGCACACTTGGGCCATGACAAAATGTTTAGTCAACTTAAAGCAAGATTTTATTGGTCAAAACTGCATCAAGATGTTGTTCTTCTAGTGGAACGCTGTTTTGTATGTCAAGAATACAAGGGTAACACGCAGAACATAGGTTATATAGCCCCTACCTCTACCTGAAACCATCTGGGAAGATATTAGCATTGACTTCATTTTGGGGCTTCCTAGGACAAGGAGAGGGTCTGATTCTATAATTGTCATGGTGGACAGATTTTCTAAGATGGCCCATTTTATTGCTTGTAAGAAAACTTTAGACGCTGTCAATGTGGCTCTCCTGTTCTTTCACAAAGTAATTTTCCTACATGGACTACCTCGTAGCATTAGTTCGGATCGATATGTCAAATTTATCAGTCATTTCTAGCTGGAGTTGTGGAAACGCTTACGCAAGGCCATCAATCTTAGCGCCACATACCATCCACAATCCAACAGCCAAATGGAGGTGGCTAATCGAACAGTGGGCAGCATGCTCCGTTGTTTCGTATAGAGCCACTTAAAGTAGTGGGAGGAATTTCTTGGCCAAGCAAAGTTCGCTTACAATTCGATGGTTAACCACTCTACCTGAAAGTGCCCCATTCAGTATTGTTTATACAAAAAGCCCAAACCATATCTTTGATATTATTGTTTTACCTAAATGTTCCGATAAAATTGCGGCCTAATTACTTGATTAATACTCTGATGTGTTGCAATAGTTCCGAAACATGTTAATTACTTCCAATAGAACATAAAAACAAGCAGCTAATATTCACTGCCAAATCCAGATCTTTAATCCAGGCGACCTTGTCATGGTTCGCATACAGAAAGAACATTTTCCGTGGGCACCTATTCAAAACTCAACCCTCGCAAGCTTGGGCCAACTCCAATTCTTCAACGCATCAGCGACAACGCTTACATTATGGAACTACCAGCTCACATACACACTTTAGTTACCTTCAATATTCCACCAGATGTCTCCACCATTCACGTGGACCATGAATTTTCTGAGCAGGAGAGACCTGATGCGGTGCTGTAATAACATAAGGAGAAGAGCAGCATACCACACATACAACTGCGCACATGGCCTCACGCTCTGCGCACTTGTTATGTTTTACCTGTTTCTCATTATTAGTTTTATATAATATTTACTTAATTGCAATATTCTATTTCTCTAAGAAAGAAGAAGTGCGTTTACCATGCATAATATTTATCGTTAACGATAGCATTTTTAACTTATTGCCTCCAGTCTCTTGAGATAGAAATCAGTTTGGGTTTCTGTTCATCTAATCGTTTTCTCAGTTCCCAATTGATTACTTGATTGTGATGTTATTAAAAATAAATATAAATTTTAAACTTAGTAAATATTTTTAATATAGCTTAAAATGTATTGAAATATGTTTTTAAAGATTAATAGATGTTAGAAAATATTTTTAATAGAAGTTCTCTTTTAGTTTCAAATTGATTAATAGAAGTTAGAAAATATGTTTTTAAAGTTTTTTATGTAATAAAAAATAAATATGAATTTAAACTTTATAAATATTTTAAAAATAGCTAAAAAGGAATGATAATGATTTTTATCATTACCAATAAAATAGATAATTATAAAATCATTATTTTCAAAATATATTTTCTTTCTACTAACCATAAAATAAACATTCAGCAAACTTTTCCAGCAAATGACATAATGACAATGCATGAAAATGATTTTATATAGTTAATGCATCATCTACATAACCAAAAGCTATGCCCGTGCAAATAAATATAAATTTCTATAATAAGAATACTTGTTCCTATCATAAAAATCATCCCTTAGAATAACAATAACAAAATCTCATCATAAATAGTCAATTATGCCACACCGACGTGTAGAGCCTCATCGGGGATGAACTTTCCCCAAAATCAATGCTTCTTCCATACAAATATCATTTCTTTGATCGGCACGTTCTTCGTCTCCTGAAAGACGACCATATGAACGTTTTCATTATGATAACAAAATCAGCAAAGAAGTAGAAGAGTCTGAACTTCATGTGGCAAAGCATGTTAAGGAACAGTTGAGCGATTATGAATGTGAAGAACTTGTTCACAAACACATTGATGCTCTGTCCAGCTGAACTAGTCTCTAATGGAAAGATCTCTGACGGCACAAGCCACTCGGCAGCCCCCATTACCATGCGAATGCAGACACATAAATACAAATGAAAGCCACCACTAACCTGGTGTGGTTGTTTAAAAATTTCGTATGCACGCCAGTCGCTCCAAACTTAATGCGATGAGCGTGCCCAAAATAATCTGACATATGAACATTTGAACACCGCCTTCTAAAAATAGATTGTGTCGTACCAGCTTATCTACAAATGCAATCGATACGAATGTAGCCACTATGTTCACTGTGCCAGTAATTACAGCTGACATGAGTGAAGCTTGGTTGCCGAAGCTAATAGTTTTGAATAGCTTGCTTGCCGAAGCTAATAGTTTTGAATAGAATAGGGGCGTAGAATGTGATGACGTTGATGCCAGCAAGTTTCTCAAAAAAGGGGATGATTATTGCCATGGTGAGTTGTGGTATGTATCAACGTTGTATGATATTTCTCCATGGGTGATTCACAGCCTTGGAGTCATTGCTAGCGATTACTAGGTCTTCATATTCCTCATCAACGTGATCAGTTCCTCATGCCTTACGGAGCATCGCCTTGGCAGCGGCCTCATACTTGCGCTCAATTAGTGAGTTATGTGTTTCGAGGAGTACAAAAGCACCAATGACGATGATGGCACCAGGAACCGCGGCGAGGGCAGGGCTCATGCGGCAACCCTAACCCCCTTTGATTTATGCTGTCCAGTAATTAATGAGATTTGCAACCAAGATATTGATTGTGATCATCATCTAGAAGACGATGTTGAGCATGCTGCTGAGTTTAGGGGAAACCATCTCCGAGAGGTAGATGGACACATATTGGTTGGTGAAGCCGATGCCGATTCCTAGGAGAAAGCAACCAAGGATTAGCATCAAAACATTCATCGCAACACTATTGACTGTCACTTCGACTAAAAAGGTTAGGCCACCAAAGAACATGGACCATTTATGACCAAACACCATTATAATAGTCGACGAGAAGAGGAGGCAATAAGTGCAGCTAGATACAAGGATGACATGAAGACCGTTAAGACCTCGCTGATAAATTTACTATATTCATTAGTTGAGTGGATCTCTTTTTCCTTGTGGAACACTAATGGTTAGAATTGGGCGAGAAAATAATCAATCGATGTAACTCCCCCAGAGATTTCGAGATCATACCCAAAGATGAGGCCGCCGGTGGCGACGAGTAGACAAGTTTGGAATACAAAAACTGTTAACTTGCTAGGGTATTCCTTTAAGGCCACTTTATTGACTGTAAACTAAAAACTCAACCCATGACCCCACCCCACTACCCATAATCTCCCTCATGTAACCTCCCACTCCTCTCGACAGAAAACCCCCCACACACGACAAAATAGAGCCCAAGCATTCGAACTCTAGCGCTCTAAGAACCGAAGAAAAAAAGAGGGACTTATAGAGATAGAAGACCGAGCTCGACCTCTAGACTCACGCTCTTCATCGTTGACTCTCCATTACGACACTGGCCAACGGCATCAGCCGTCGAGCCAAACCCGACATCGCTGACTAAGGACCTCGCCTGACTCGCCACTGTGGACCTCCAAAAGGACATCCACCATGGCAACAGAGTGTGAGGGTATATGATCGCACCATCTTGAGGGATGGAGACGATCGCAGGCCTCCGCGCTCTTTGCAAGCGGGCCAATGGGATGACAGATTAGATCGGACGTATGGCTAACCATTAAGGATAGTGGCTCTCGCCAACGCACCCTGATGGGTAGTAATATATAAGACCTAATCAAAACAACGGGTTTCCCCCACCCAATATATTAGCTCGAGTGAGGTTTATTTGAAGGTGGAGTTGTCACAACCCAACACGACAAGAACTGATCCTATCATGTTAGGTTGCGACATAAAACCCCAGGATCTAGCTTTGGAATTGCTTTTCTTTTTCTTTTCAACGAATTATAGAACCACAGACCTGCTACAAACATCCAAGTGTACGAAATATTCATCCATTCTTTCTACTTTCTTTCATCAAAAATAATGTACACTATAGTGCATGGCTATAAACAGAAAGTACAAAACAGAAAAGTAACATAGCCATGACTATACAAAAATCAAAAGTACAAAAATATCTATGACTGCAATTCAGATCCTGAACGGCTAGTCTGACACTTCCTTCCCTTTCCTAGAACCTGAAAACCATGAAGATAACCACAGTGAGCTAACAGCTCAGCAAGATCACACTAGCCGATCTAAATTCTTAGATCTACACACAAAACTTAAATCTCAAAACAAAGCACGGAATTTAAAGCATCAAATAGAGTTTAGATATTATCACAAAAATTATTAGATCATAAACATAATTCATCACACCATAGAATCATCTTAGCACATAAATTGAATCAAATTCATCTCACAGAATCGTACAAATCACATCACAGAATTGTATTTCAAATCACACATCAGATCACATTTTAGATCACGTATCCCTGACACAGACAGAATCTCAGAGGATTCTGGCCCCTTATGCCTCCCTTCCCAGACACAGACAGAAATCTCAAAGGATTCTGGCCCCTTATGTCTCCCTTTGTGCTAACAGCACCAGAACATATCAGATTATCAGATCAGAATTCATTTTCCTATTCCCGGACCCAGACAGAATCTCAAAGGATTCTGGCCCCTTATGCCTCCCTTCCCAGACACAGACAGAATCTCAAAGGATTCTGGCCCCTTATGTCTCCCTTCTGAGCATTTAATCATATAAAGCATCAATCATATCATTTTCAAAGAAATTAAATACGCATCAAAATGCAGTCAGACAGTAAAACGACAGACAACAGAAAATCCAACGAATCAAAATTCATAATTTCAGAACATTTCCAAATTACCAGAGATCATGCATAACATCGTTTCAAGACTTTCATTGTACTGTAGCACTATTTTTCGACATCCAGAAAATTTTCTGTTCGATAAAAATTCCACAGATTTTAAAATACCCGATGAAAATTTTTCAGAAAATAGTCAAAATGTGCATAATAACAATCTCGACAACATACCAAAAGTTACGCGGTAAAAGTTTTACCAGTGCAAAGTTATACCCGTTTTTCGCTAACGGAAACACAATTTTAATTAGAAAATCCGTCAAAATTCACATTTCTGAAAATTGAGATAGGCATAATATGCCTTACCTCGAGTCGATCAACT
Source organism: Dendrobium chrysotoxum (assembly GCA_019925795.1). Taxonomy (NCBI): domain Eukaryota; kingdom Viridiplantae; phylum Streptophyta; class Magnoliopsida; order Asparagales; family Orchidaceae; genus Dendrobium; species Dendrobium chrysotoxum. The sequence continues at coordinate 9,429,723 of CM034315.1, forward strand.
TTCCCAACTGTGACGACGGACGAAAACGGACCGAAGTCGCCCAAAACGCGGATTTCCTTCTCTTTTTCCTTCTCTTTCTCTCTCTTCAATCCAACGGCTGAGATATTTAATGGGTTAAGATCTTTTCAGTTCGTCCCGGACGATCGTGTCGTTCGTCCCGGACGATAATTTCTTCGTACGGATGAAATTACTGGACGATCGGCTCTGTAAAATTTTTGTTTTGTTCATACAGGCTGTTCGTATAGACGAACTAAGTTCGTACATACAGTTCGTACAGTACGAACCTGCACCAAAAATCTTGAATTTCTCAATTCGTACAGACAGTTCATTCAGGTTCGTCCTGGACTAACCTACACGAAATTTTTTTTTTCAAGAGTTCTCACAATCTACCCACCTTTAGAATAATATCATCCTCGATATTGCCAAAACAAACAGAGTCAGAACAGACTTGGATATAACTGTCTCATATCAGATTCCTTCTCCCAAGTAGCCTCTCTAGTTGTTCTATGCTTCCACTGCGCCTTAACCATAGGAATCTGTTTACTTCTCAACTTTCTTACATCATAAGCTAAAATTTTTTCAGGTTCTTCTTTGTATTGTAGATTTGCCTGAACTTGAACATCGTCAGCAGATAATTTCTTCCTGAAATCAGATATCCACTTTCTCAGAGTTGACACATGAAACACATTATGTATATCAGACATCTGTTCAGGTAATAATACCCTGTAAGCAGAATTTCCAATCTTCTCAATGATTTCAAAAGGTCCAACATACCTTGGACTGAGTTTGCTCATTCTTTCAAATCTGCTAACACCTTTCATCGGACTGACTTTGACATATACAAGGTCACCAACCTGAAATTTAACCAATCTGTGCTTCTGATTGTAATACTTCTGTTGTCTATCTTGTGCAGATTTCAACTTTTCTTTAATCACATTGATATTCATCACAGTATCATCCACAAAAGCTAAACCCATCACTTGTCTATCTCCCACTTCTGTCAAAGTTAAAGGAGTTCTACACTTTCTGCCGTACAGAGCTTCGTATGGAGCCATACCAATACTGGACTGATAACTATTATTATAGGCAAATTCTATCAGTGGGATATGATCTTCCCAACTGCCTCCAAAATCCAAAACATCAATCTCAAAAGATCTTCCAGTACCTGAATAGTCCTTTTAGACTGTCCATCAGTCTGCGGATGAAAAGCCGTACTGAAATGCAACTTTGTGCCCAATCCTTGCTGAATTCCTCTCCATAGTCTGGAGGTAAATCTGCCATCCCGATCAGAGACAATCACTTTTGGCACACCATGTAATCTGATAATTTCTTTAACATAGATCTGTGCCAACTTGTCTACCGAATCTGTCTGTCTAATCAGAAGAAAATGGGTAGACTTTGTCAGTCGATCTACAATAATCCAAATAGCATCATGTCATTGCATTGATCTAGGGAAACCCATAGTAAAATCCATTGTTACCTCTTCCCATTTCCACTCAGGAATAGGCAATGACTGCAAAAGATCTCCCGGTCGCTGATGTTCTGCCTTCACTAACTGACAGGCTTCACATTTTGAAACAAACTCCATTATATCTTTTTTCAATCCAGGCCACCAAAACATACTTTTCATATCTCCGTACATCTTACCTCTTCCTAGATGAATAGTGTAACCTGAATAATGAGCCTCGTGCAGAATCTCTTGTCTCAGATTTCCAGAATTAGGGACCCAAAGTCTATTCTCACAGAAAATAATACCAGAATCAAAAATTCGTAATTCAGATTTCTTACCAAACTTGATCTGATCAATCAACTTTGAATATTCAACATTTGATTTCTGAGCTTCATAAATCTTTTCTTCTAAAGAGGATTGAATGATCATCTGAGCTACTCTTCCATAATCAGTAGGAGATATTACCTCCAACTGTAGTCTTTCCATATCTCGTATCAGATATTCATCATAAGTGAGATATGCACATAATAAGCCAGAAGACTTCCTGCTCAAAGCATCTGCCACCACATTAGCCTTACTAGGCTGATACTGTATAGTCAGATCATAGTCCTTAATCAACTCAAGCCATCTTCTTTGCCTCAAATTCAAATCCTTCTGAGTGAATATGTACTTTAAACTCTTATGATCTAAGAAAATCTCACATCTGATGCCATACAAGTAATGACGCTAAATCTTCAGAGCAAATACAATCGCTGCCAACTCTAAATCATGCGTCGGATAATTCTTTTCATGTGGTTTTAATTGTCTTGAAGCATAAGCTATTACCCGACCATGCTGCATTAAAACACATCCCAAACCTTTTAATGAAGCATCACTGAATACTTGGAATCCTTTCGTATCAGATGGAAGTGCTAACACTGGAGCAGAAGTCAAATAATCTTTCAATCTCTGAAAAGCCGCTTTACACTCTGGTGTCCAAACAAAAGCTACTGACCTCTGAGTCAACCTTGTCAAAGGTGCAGAAATCTGAGAAAAGTCCTTCACAAACTTCCTATAATATCCAGCCATACCCAAGAAACTGCGTACCTCAAACACCGTAGTAGGCCTTGGCCAATTAGCAACTGCTTAAATTTTCTAGGGATCAATAGAAATACCTTCACCGCTCACTACATGCCCCATAAAAGAAATGCTTCTTAGCCAGAACTCACACTTGGAGAATTTTGCATACAACTGATGCTGCCTCAGAGTCTCTAATACAGTTTTCAAATGTCTGGCGTGATCTTTCTCAGAAGAAGAATATACCAGAATATCGTCTATAAAAATAATTACAAACTGATCCAGATATTCTTTAAACACTCTGTTCATCAAATCCATAAAAATAGCTGGTGCATTCGTCACCCCAAATAGCATAACCAAAAACTCATAGTGTCTGTATCGAGTGCTGAAAGTTATTTTCATCACATCAGCTTCTCTTACCTTTACCTGATAGTAACCAGATCGCAAATCAATCTTTGAGAATATAGAAGATCCAGCAAGTTGATCAAATAAATCATCAATCTGTGGCAATGGATACTTATTCTTGATTGTAACTTTATTCAGCTCTCTGTAGTCAACACACATACGCATCGTACCGTCTTTTTTCTTTACAAATAAAACAGGTACTCCCCAAGGTGAAACACTAGGACGTACGAATCCTCTATCAACCAACTCCTGAAGCTGAACTTTCAATTCTGCAAGTTCCTTTGGTGACATCCTATATGGAGCTTTTGATATCGGGGCCGTACCCGAAAATACATCAATACAGAACTCAACATCTCTGTCCGGAGGCAAACCGACTAACTCCTCAGGAAATACATCCAAAAAATCTCGTACTACTGGGATGTCAGAAATAGAACCCGCATCTATATTCATATCCCTGACTGATGCTGAAAATACCATACAACCCTTCTTCCACAATCTTCTCACTTCCAATACAGAAATCAGACAGGATAAAACACCTCTCAATCCTTGAAATACACAACTTTCACTGCCCATAAATAATGTAACCCGCTTCTTCAAACAATCAATTTGAGCCCTATACAAACTTAGCCAATTCATACCTAAAATCACATCATACGAAGAAATCGACAACAAAATCAAATAAGACTCCCACTTCTTATCAGAAATTTCAATCTTACATAAACAAAACTTTCGGGCTATCATAGTATCTCCAGCCGACAAAATAACAGAAAGCGAAATAGGTAACGGGATTGAATCCAGTTGCAAAACATCAAAGCAACGCTCAGAAATGAATGAATGACTAGCCCCAGAATCAAATAAAATGCGATAGGGATGTTCAGAAATGTAAACCGTACATGTCACCACATCTGGAGCATCTCGAGCCTTTTGTTGATTCAAACTGTACACACGTGGTTGAACTGGAGCTGGAGCTACAGAACTACTAGGTTCCCTCTGATTACCACTGGGTGGTCTCTTGCCACAAAACCTGAACCACTAGCTCTACAAGATGATCCTTCAGAAATAGTACGGGGAGGAACTGTCCTCAGCTGGAAGGTCGGTCTAACAAAACTCTCGAATTTGAACTCAGATCGTCGGTCAAATCTGACTTATGGACACTCTGCTATCCGATGTCCTGTCTGACCACATCTGAAACACTGACCAGTCATTCTGTAACACTGGCCAAAATGTCACCGTCCACAATTCTGGCACACGGGTGCTCCACTGACAGAATCAGAACTGGCCACACTGCCACTATCAGAAACTGCTGCTGATACTGACTATCCACTTCTTTTGGAATCTCCAGATACAAATATATTCTTCTTTCCAGGGAAACTACTACCTGAAGTATCACCACTGAATCTCTTTCTACTAGCAGTCCACCGCTGCTGAGTAGCCATCAGATCATTTTCTATTAGTCTGGCTCTCTCCACAAGCTCAGAGAAATCAGAAATGTGAAATGGTACCAGGGGTTGCCTCAGACTATCCCGAAGTCCTCTCAAAAACTTATAGCACTTTTCTGCAGGAGTGCTCACCAACTGTGGAGCATATCTAGCCAAAGTAGTGAATTCTGCCTCATATTGCATAACTGTCTTGCTCCCCTAAACCAACCTCAGAAAAGTCTCTTGCATTTGCTGTCTTGTAGAAGGGGGTACAAATCAGGTTCTAAACACATCAGAAAACTCTTCCCAAGAAATCAGAGAGTTCAATCTCCCTTGGAATTTCTCCTCCTGCTGGCCCATCCACCAGCGCTCTGCCTCACCATTTAATAGAAAAACCGCTAACGGTACCTTTCTCTTAGAAGGACACTGCATACTATCAAATGTCTTTTCTAGTCTCCTCAACCAATCCTCTACCTCTCTAGGCACAACAGTACCTTTAAAACTCGGAGGTTTCAATCTCAAAAACATTTGTAGATGTCTGTCTACCTCTTCCGATCTGGCAACAGGAACTCTGCTTTGTGCCTCACCCATCATCTGGGCTATCAAAGTAGCAAACTGTGAAACTGTATCGGAACCAACTGTGGGAGCAGAACTATATACAGGAGCTGCATGACTAGTACTTTATCCATCGATCATATCCGAGTCTGGCGGATTCATGATCACATAGAATACAGAACTATGCACATAAAAAATAATAATAAACACGTAGACAACCCAAGACTACCCCACCAGACTTACAGATCAATGCCTATAGCTCTGTCTTACGATCCAATTCCAAAACTAAAGCTCTGATACCAAAAAGATTGTCACAACCCAACGCAACAAGAACTGAACTTATCATGTTAGGTTGCGACATAAAACCCCAGGATCTAGCTTTGGAATTACTTTTCTTTTTCTTTTCAACGAATTATAGAACCACAGAGCTGCTACAAACATCTAAGTGTACGGAAAACTCATCCATTCTTTCTTCTTTCTTTCATCAAAAATAATATATACTACAGTGCATGGCTATAAACAGAAAGTACAAAATAGAAAAGTAACCTAGCCATGACTGTACAAAAATCAAAAGTATAAAAATACCTATGACTGCAATTCAGATCCTGAGCAGCTACTCTGACACTTCCTTCCCTTTCCTAGAACCTGAAAACCATGAAGATAACCACAGTGAGCTAACAGCTCAGCAAGATCACACAAGCCGACCTAAATTCTCAAATCCACACACAAAACTAAAATCTCAAAACAAAGCACGGAATTTAAAGCATCAAATAGAGTTTAGATATTATCACAAAAATTATCAGATCATAAATAGAATTCATCACACCACAGAATCATCTTAGCACAGAAAATGAATCAAATTCATCTCACAGAATCGTACAAATCACATCACAGAATCATATTTCAAATCACACATCAGATCACATTTCAGATCACATTTCAGATCACGTATCCCTGACACAGACAAAATCTCAGAGGATTCTGGCCCCTTATGCCTCCCTTCCCATACACAGACAGAATCTCAAAAGATTTTGGCCCCTTATGTCTCCCTTTATGCTTACAGCATCAGAACATATCAGATTATCAGATCAGAATTCATTTTTCTATTCCCGGACCCAAACAGAATCTCAAAAGATTCTGACCCCTTATGCCTCCCTTCCTAGACACAGACAGAATCTTAAAGGATTCTGGCCCCTTATGTCTCCCTTCTGAGCATTCAATCATATAAAGCATCAATCATATCATTTTCAAAGAAATTAAATACGCATCAAAAAGCAGTCAGACAGTATAACGACAGACAACAAAAAATCCAACGAATCAAAATTCACAGTTTCAGAACATTTCCAAATTACCAGAGATTATGCATAACATCGTTTCAAGACTTTCATTATACTGTAGCATTATTTTTCGACATCCAAAAAATTTTCTGTTCGATAAAAATTCCACAAATTTCAAAATACCCGATGAAAATTTTTTAGAAAATAGTCAAAATGTGCATAAAAACAATCTCGACAACATACCAAAAGTTACGCGGTAAAAGTTTTACCAATGCAAAGTTATACCCATTTTTCGCTAACGAAAACACAATTTTAATCAGAAAATTCGTCAAAATTCACATTTCTGAAAATTGAGATAGGCATAATGTGCCTTACCTCGAGTCGATCAACTTTCCCAACTGCAACGACGGACGAAAACGGACCGAAGTCACCCAAAATGCGGATTTCCTTCTCTTTTTCCTTCTCTTTCTCTCTCTAGCCGTTTCTCTCTCTTTAATCCAACGGCTGAGATATTTAATGGGTTAAGATCTTTTCAGTTCATCCCAGACGATCGTGTCGTTCGTCCCGGACGATAATTTCTTCGTACGGACAAAATTACTGGACGATCGGCTCTGTAAAATTTTTATTCTATTCGTACAGGCTGTTCGTACAGACAGTTCATACAGACGAAACTGCTGTACGATCGGCTCTGGACGGTTCATCCAGACAGTTCGTACGGGACTAACAGGTTCGTACAGTACGAGCCTGCACCAAAAATCTTGAATTTCTCAGTTCGTACAGGTTCGTCCGGGACTAACCTGCACGAAATTTTTTTTTTCAAGAGTTCTCACAGGAGTTCTGTTTCTCACGAGCAAGCCCCCATGGTTAATTACATCTCAGGCTAGGGGCTTGAGAATACTCTCGATTAAGGATCCGATATTATTCTTCCCTAAAAAGGGAGATTGGCATGAAAGGGGGGACTAGGAGATCCTACTCAAAGGGGAAAAAAAGGGTCCAAATGGCTTAGTCAACATGCAGGGTTCACTTCAAGCATACGGAGGGACTAAGGCAGTAAGGAGAGGAAGAAGATCAGGCACTCCAAGCATACGGAAGGGAAGGATAAATGTAGCATCATCCATGTGACATGGATAAGTAGGATTTACAGTCCCTGAAGAAAAGGAACTTACCCACTGTTTAAGCATACTACGAGACACCCAATGTAGCAGCCTTGAATTCTAGATCTAATGTGGGATTAGTGTTCTTCAACACTAACACCCATGTCCTAGCTAATGCACCTAGGCTTATATCCTGCGTGAAAAGGAATGACAGCTAACCACCTAATCTTGTAAAATTCATACTGTCCAGTCTTTATGAAAGATGGGTAGGTAGTTTAGTTCTTGGAAGTAGGGCTGACATCTAGAGAGTTTCCTAATTGGCCCTAGACTTATGTAGGATAAATGCTCCGAGAGCTAATACAATTAAAGTTTTGATTAAATTGATTTCTAATACAATGCATGCTAGTTTGAAATGCTTCCAAATTAGGTATGCTTGATTGATTTTAAAAAGAAATAGGCTTATAGAAAATAATTTTTAAAAAAGATTGGGCTTCCCTAGGTCCAGCACTTCATCCTCATAGGCCTAATTATCAAGACTCTACCTGCAGGCGGAGAAGTGTCTTATTAAAAGGAGAGAGAAGAATGCATTGATATGCATATGACCCTAGACGATTTGACTATTACCTAAGTCGTTAAGTTTCTAAGTTATTTAATTCCTAAAATTTTAGAATTTTATTATGAGTAGAAAAATATATTTTTTTGTCCTAGAGAGCCTAGCGAAAATAAGCCAATGACATGCAAGAAAGAAACTTAAAAAAGCATGTAATTTCTACTATACACATAAAATAAACAGATCAATATAAATCCATAAAACACAAAAAAGTAAAGTTCAAAGTCCACGCAAGTGCCGTATAAGTACATCCCAAGATCTACAGAAAAGTAATGGTGGCCAGTCCCCACCGACAATAACTTAGATTTTAATCTTACTGAATGACGCAAGTCTTAAAAGTAAGGCATTTCATCTTGAGGTCTTCTTCTTTAAGTGGATTGTCCTCCTCTAGATCGTCTCCCTTCGGATTGTCTCCTTCGGGCTCCGTATAGTTCGTCCTCCAAAAGGGTACCCAAATAACTAAGAAATTTCCTATAAAGGGCCTTTCTTTTTCTCTTTGAGTACCTAGTATTTGAGATGTCGTACTTTTAAAGACTTTCACAACTCGATGATAATTACATCAAATTATATTTAAAAAAATCTAGACTCAAACTCCTGCATGGTTATCCTAATAAAAATCTCAAGCAGTTCATATATAACATCTCAAGCAGTTAATATTTTGTATAGAAAATATAAACACACTTGGCCACACTCTTTTAATTTTAAGGGGGCTAAGCAGTCTCTGGAGCATATGTAGAAAATAGCATTAGTTTTTAAAGTTTTAATTATTTTGCCCCCTTTTTTTAGCGCTACATGAGCGTGGCCACCTGTATAAGACTAGATTAGTATCAAAGCGCCCCTAGCCCATGGGCAGTCTAACACACAAATCACATCACAAGAAAAATATAGAAAGCATAATAATGAAATAAGCATCATATCAATCACAACACATTAGAACAAACCAAGTCAACCAACACTCGTGCCACATGCAAAAAGTATCACATCACATAAAGCGGGAAAAGTAAAACACTGACCCTAATCCTAGAGCTAGAAGTGGTGTCCTAGCAAATAATTTCATATGTGTATAATAAGCTTGTGTGGCTTTAGATAGGTCTTATATTGGGTAATTGGTTCAAGTTGCTTTGTATTAGAGTTAGTTGAGGGCCAGAAAAGGAAATTTGATTAAGGTTTAACTAGTAATGGATTAGGTTCCATTTTATTTAATTTAGTTTATGGATCAGTTTCAATACTTAGGGTAGTCTTCTTGGAAGTTTAAATTGCATTAGCCAATTTTAGAAGGTCCGGGGTCCTCCTATGTGCTAGGCTAAAGGGGGTCCAAAAGGTCAATATTGGAAATAGGCTAGGTTTGGGGGTCCTAATATTTTAGTTAAATATTAGACCTTAAAAGGAGTAGTTAGGCTTTGAGTTTGCTGGATTTGGAGTTTTCTAGGCCAAGCTATGAATTTTATAAGTTTCGGGCCCTAGTGGAAGGACTACGGTTGATCGGAGAGTTAACTTTTTGACTTAGATTTGTTTCCAAGAACCTAATATTTTTAATAAATACTAGACCTTAATTAGAGTTGAATGCCTTTTAGTTTGCCCAATTTAAAATTTTTTATAATTAGTTATGAATTTTCAAATGTTGGGGCAATTAATGAATTATTAAAATTGTTTAAAGAAGGGGGATTTTATGGTTTTAATCCAAATCAGCTCCAAACTGATTGAAATCACCCCCAAAGGTCAGGAATGACCTAAAGGAGTGTTCCCAAGTATTTGGGGAAAATTTGGATTTTTTAATAATTTTTAATTATTTAATTAAGGCAAAAAGGTGATTTTTAATCCAAATTAAATTAAGATTTAAATTGAAGTCCAATTAAGGGACCCTAATCATTTAAGATTAAGAACTGAATTCTAAAGATTTTGAGGTATTATGAGGAATTTTCTGAGTTAAAATGGATTTATTAGAATTTTCTGAAGTTATCATGGCTTAATTATCGGGTAAATTAGGATTTTTTAATTAAGGGGTCTAAAGGCTCCTAAAAATTCCTAGAAAATTCTGGAAGATTTAGGATGTCACTAAGCTCAATTGTTCAAAGTTTCATGTTAATCAAGTTCTATCCTAGCTCCTAAAATTTTTCTAAGTTCGCTAGACGGGTCTTTAATTATTATCCTTAGGGTGTCGCTACGTTAAGTAGGATTGAATTGAGTTTTGGACTAACCCCTGAAATAATATGCAGGGAGTACATAAATAAAGTAAACACACCAATCCTAGGATCTAGGAGGGCATAAACTAGGTGCTCGTGCGTCCTACACATGCAAAAGACAATGAAAAAGAAGACTTATAAGCATGCTTAATGGTGTGATTAGTGAATGATCGGGGCTTAATCACCCACTAATCTCTCCCCCCATGAATATTATTCATAAGCATGATCTATGTTTAAAATTTCAAAGTAGATCTCTCAAAATTAGAGATTTAATAATATGTATAATTTGAAAATAATTTAAAACACACATATATTAAATGTATAAATTTAAAAGTAAAGTAATTAAAAATAATTCAATGTAAATGCATACATAAATATAGGAGAGATCTACTGGCCACCCAAGGGAGTTTCAAAAAGAGTTTAAAAATAATTATTAATTTAAAAATAATTAAGATATTAATTATTTAAATAATATTTAAATAATCAACCAATTAAATAATACAGAAATTCAACAGAAAAACATTTTGATGTCTGAAAATATTTTTAATTTAAAATACATATTTTTTTAAAAAAAATTAAGATATTATACTTAAAAATCTGATTTAAAACGGAAAAGATATAAATTTTTGAAGATTAATGTAATTAAAAGGATTTTTAAAATAATTTAGAATAATTAATATTTAAAATAATTATTAAATTAGAATAAATTAATTATTAAAGTTTCTAAAATTAGAATAATTTAAAATAACTTTAATTAAATAAAATTATTTAAATCTAACTCAATTAAATAGTAATTTAATTATTTAAATATGTAATTAATAAAAGAAAAGGAGTTATTTGAAATAATAACAAAATTTTAATTATTAAGCTTAATTTAAAATTAAATAAGAAAAAAAAATGAGTTTTCTGATTTTTAAAATAAATAGAAATGTATTTTATAAATAATAATAAAAGTAATAAAATAATGATAAAACAATTTTAAAATAACTTAAAAGAAAATGCTAATAATAATAATTAAAATAATAAAAAATTTTAAAAATAACTTAAAATAGAATATTAATAATAACAATAATAATTTAAAATAATAATAATAATAATAATAATAATAATAATAATAATAATAAATAGTAATAATAAAGTAAAATTAATAATAATAATAATAATAATAATATTATTATTAATATATAATAATAATTGTAATAGTTTAAAAATAATAATAATAATAATGAAAATAGTTTAATAATAATAATAATAATGAAAATAAATTAATAATAATAATAATGATAATTAAAATAATTTAATAATAATAAGAATAATAATAATAATAATAATAATAATATTGTTTTTAAATTAAAGAAAATACTTTTCTGAAAATAATAATATATATTATGTATTTTTTATTTCAAAAATAATTTATATTAATTATATATTAAAAATCTATTAAAAACATTTAAAACAAGATTTAAAATTAATTTTAAAATAAAAAGGCGGCGGAAAGTCTGGGAACGACACTTGGCACACTCAGGTACATCCCCGAAACCGCGGCCAATCATTACCTGGTAACGCGATGATTGCACCGCCAGCAATGATTACCGTAATCATTGCGGCGTAATTAACCGCGGTCGCAATTTCATTAGCCACGTCAGCCGAGGCTGACGACCGTCCGATCCAACGCATTTTCAGATTAATGGGTGAGATCGTGCCGGACGGGATGAGGGAAATGCGGGATCGAATCATCGGTCAGACGAGACCGTAGAATGACCAGATCTCGATCGTTGATCGCGAGATCAACGGTCCAAGGTTCGTCCTGCACATGCAAGCTCGGAACCGAAACCCTAACTTATTTTTTGCCTCATTTGATCAATTTGCTCAATCAAATGACTTAAAATTTTAAACATGAAACATAGAAGTGAAGAGCATTCATGGGGAGTGGTTTTCGCGGTCTAAAACACGCTTTTTGAAACGCTAGTTAACCCTATGTGTCCTAGGCTTGGGTTTGCAATTGCACCTTGGTTAATGGACGGTTTGACCCGTTTAATGGCTTGTAGCACTTGTAGACTGTCCACGCTCCTTGTTATAGAAGGTTCCATGAGCTCTCGATGCCTAGATCGAGGGTAAAAAGCCTTGGAACGGATCTACCCTTGGTTGGCCGGAGTTCTCATCGGCGGCGGCCTCGACCAGCAGGGTTCAACTTGGGAGATGTGGAAAGAAGGTATGGGAGCTCAAGCACGAAAGATTTTTGCTTGAGAGGGCTTGTAGAGAGAATAGAATACGGGAGCCCTCCTGCCCTAATACCCCTATTTAAAGCTCAAGGGTTTAAATCAACGGTTTAGATTGAATCTAGAGTCTAATAGGAGGGAAAAGAGGGGGATTGGGCCATGCTTTTGCATTGGAGAGGATTTGGATTGTTTTAATGGCTTTAAATAACATTAATTTGACCAAAATAGGTCAAATTTGACCAAGGGAGACTAGGATTGACCAAGTCAATGTTTGACCTGGTCAACCTAGTCAACTAGACCCAAGTGTTGAAGGGTTTGAGCCTAGGGTAGCCTTGAATTGATTTGAAATTGAATTAGGCTCAAATGGGTCTAAATAAGTCAAATTAACCCAATAAGACTTGGGTTGACCAAGTCAAAGGCTGACTTGGTTAACCTAGTCCATTGAGTCTAAGAGAGTGGGTTGAGTCCAAGAATAGGGCTTGGATTGGAATAAAATCAATTTGGGCTCAAATAGGCTAAGTGGGTCAACCTGGGTTGACCTGGTCAACCAGGGACCCAGGGCACAGGACTGGGCCCAATGGGTTGTGTCTAACCCACTGGGTCCAAGGAAGGAGGGAATTGAGCCTAAGAAGGGTTGAATTTGAGTTGAAGTCAAGAAAAGGGGTTTGGGTCAATTTGGATCAACCCAGGTTGACTTGGTCAACCATGTTGACCCAAGGTTTGGGTCAGGTCTCAACAAATTTGGCTTGACCCACTGAATTGACTGGGAGGGGTCATGGGGCCTAGCCTGGTCAATTTGACCAGGTCAACATGTTGACCCAAGAGTTTAGGCAAAAGTAAGGTCAACAGCCGCCGACCAAGTTATCGAGCGCCCAAGCCAGTCCATCTCTGGCCCTAGCCCGATCAGGCTCCTTCCCTCTCATTATATATATATGAAATAAAATAGGGAAAAGGGATCGACAATCAATACTCACTGGCAATCATTATTAAGCAATAATATACAACCAATTGTCAGCAACCAATAATCTACAACTAATAATCATCAATCAAAGCATCTGAAGGCCAATTCTGAGACCCGATAACATCCTGAAGCCCCTGGCCATTGATTATCTTTCCGGCCGGTCAGACTGAAAGGGCAAGTGCCCTCCCCAACCTCCCCATGAGGAGAGGGGGCGCTAGAAGGCTGTTTGATTTTTGAGGGGATTTAAAATTTTTTTAATCAAGTAAAATCAATAATCGGCAATAATCAGCAATCAGCAATCGTCAATTGGAGCTTCAGAACACAATTCTAGGACCCGACAACATCTCGAAGTGTTCGACCATTGACTATCTTTCCGACTGGGCGAACTTTAAAGGACAAGTGTCCTCCTCAATCTCCCCTCATGGGGAGGGGGTGCTAGAAGGCTACTGAATTTTTGAGAGGAATAAAAATATTTTTAAAAAATAAAAAAATTACTCAATCGATAATTATCTACAATTGGCAATCAATAATCATCACAAGGACCTCCGAAGACCAATTCCAGGACCCGACAACATCTCGAAGCCCTCGGTCGTTGACTACCTTGGCTGTTGACTATCTTTCCAACCGAGCGGATTGAAAGGGCAAGTGCCCCCCCTACCTCCCTTCGCGGGGTGGGAATGCTGGGAGGCTATTGAAATTTGGACTGAACGCAGGAGACATGAAGTTGGACCTGAATGAACTCAAAAGACTCAATTTGAACTGAAACATACATAAGGAACTCTAAATTAATAAATGCACAATAAAAATGAAAATACAAATGATAAACGACTGTTCGAAATAATTAAATGAATACTTATGAGCAACTACAAGTAACGAACACTGATTGATGTCTAATGTAGATGTCAATTCACCAATCAACACATATTTAGAGACGAGTAGTGAATGTAATACATCAACAATCTATGAATGCCTATAGAAAAATATACCAAACTCCTACAAATGATAACAGGGGGATAACAAGGGATATACAATGATTACAAAGATGTTCTCATAGTCAACATCAGTCGAGCATGTAAAAAGTGTGTATGAGCTCCTACGAACTATCGTAGGACATCCATCATATATCTGATATATTACCTACAAGCAAATACAAGAAGGACTATATAGACACAAGCACACGTTAGCATTAACGGGAGATTCGCCACAATCACAACAAACCTATGAGTGTTAATTGACAACAAGTAATGGAGTCTACGATACCTGTGCAGCCGATCTCCATACAATGTCAATCGAATACACTGATCCCTTACAAATAATGGCAAACAACATACAACAATTGTAGGCCTCCATGAATCATAGCAGGAGATTCGTTGATACACTACAATCTACCTGTATAGAGAAACAGGTAAATAATCATAGTACGATGTCACGCCACCGGATCTGCAACATGTGTACTAGCAGACAGAAGGTGTTTGTAGGCCCTTAAAAGAAATCTCAGCCATTTTCTAAATGAAATCACTTGCGTAATAGATCATATTTTAAAACCCACATTATATACTAAATATGATTCCCTAAGCTAAAATGCAATAACCGCATGTGCTCTGATAAATGCAATGAAGTTACAAAAGCCAATGTTTGAGAATGTTGCACGGGTCAAGTATTCAAGTCTGATTCTCCTCCATGAAAGGACCGAAGTTGATCTGACAAGAATAATAAAGGGCCCCCCAAATACCCGTATAGGCCCTGACGAGCGTGTTATGAAAACACACGTAACGTCCAGGGATGCTGCGCGGGTTAACAAGTGAAGTCAAGTATGAACCTGACCATGTGTCAGTAAGTTAATAGAGTTGACAAGGTTCAATCCACAAATGCAAATGCCCATAAGTCACCTCGATGATGGCCATGTTGATCGAAAATCTCCACCGGGAGGTCAAATCTCAAATCCAACAAAAATTTAAATCTCTGAATTCTTAAAATAAAATCTATCACTTAAAATTTTAAAACTAAAACTCATCCACCTCCCATAACCTTTTTTTGGGGGTAATAAATTTGAATTTAACATTAGCTCAAAAAGAGTGAATGCATGTCGGACGTATCACTAAGATTCATCCTCAAATAGTCTCTTGCCAGCATGGACATGACACGTATCCTCTGATCAGATAGCTTTGCCACAAAATAGCACCATTATATTACGATCACGGTCAAAGCCCGTTGTTGACATTATTTTCTCCAAATCCCTTGGTCAAAGGGTTTGACTTAGTCAAATTGGCCAAGCCAAGACCCAAGACCCATTCCACTGAGTTTAGTGGGTCAAGCCAAGTCTGTTGAGCCTAGGCCCAGGTCCTGGGTCAACCTGGTTGACCAGATCAACCCAAGTTGACCCAAATTGACATAAATGCTCTCTTTTTGGTTCCAAATCAAATCCATACTTTCTTGGCTCAATCTCACACCTATATTGGGTTCCATGGGCCAGACCAAGCCTCTTAAGCTCAGACCCATGCCTTGGGTCAACCTGGTTGATCAGGTCAACCCAAGTTAACTCATTAAGCCCAAATGAGCCCAAACCAAATTTCAAACCCCCTTGGCTTAGATCCCTCATCATTTGGACCCAATTGACTAGGTTGACCAAGTCAACCTTTAACTTGGTCAACCAAAGTCTTATTGGGTCGATTTAACCTATTTAAGCCCAAATGAGCCCAAAACAAATTTCAATCAAATCCCATAGCTTCTTGGACTCAGCCCCCTCACCCCTTGGGACTTTTTGACCAGGTTGACCAAGTCAACCCTTGACTTGGTCAACCCAAGTCCTTCTTGGTCAAATTTGACCTATTTATGTCAAATTAATGGCATTTAGTGCATTTAATCCTTTCCTATTGAGCTCCCTATTCAAACCATGGCTAATCAATCCTATTTCCCTCCTAATTATCCCTAGGATGGATCCTAGCCGTCGATCTAATGCCATGAGCTTTAAATAGAGAACCTAGGGCAACTTAGGGAGGACTTTTTGCAATTGCTCTCTGCCTAGAGTTTCTTAGCCCGAAATTTTTCGTGTGAGAGCTCTTCCAACCTCCTTCCACCTTCCCCGAGTCAAACCCACTGTTAAGACCTCGCCGGCGGTGAGATCTCCTGCGAACCGAGCCTAAAAGCCTTCTAAAGCTTTTTGTGCTCGATCCAGATGTTGGGAGCTCATAAAGTCTTCTACAACTAGGAGCGTAGACAGTCTATAAGTGCAATAAGCCCAAGTTCTCCCGAATCCACCATGTAGATTAAGTAAAATTATAAACCCTAGCACAGGACACTTAGATTTAAATAACTCTTCGCACAGTGTGTTTTAGAACGTAATTTTTCTTCCGCACGAATGCTCTTTATTCGTAGTACCCATGTTTAAAATTTCATCGAATTCTATCATGTGGATTGAGAGAATGAAATGAATTATCATTTTAAGGTTCAATTTATGTAACTTTTAAGTTACATACGATCGGAACCATTGATCTTATGATCAACAGTTCAGATCTCGTCGCTCCGCAGCTCGTTCTGATCGCGGATCTCGATCCTGCGGTTAATTCCATCGTCCGACATGATCTGGGCCATCCATCCAAATTGCGGAGAATCCGACGGCGCAGCGCTTTGCAGACCCAGATAAGTCAGTCGCCACGCCATCCGCACAATCATTGCCAATGATTGGAAAACACGTTCGCGGTTTGGGGTAGCGAATTAGAGCATGCCACGTATACCCGCCATCATTATTATTTGATAATTAGTTTTAAATTAATTTAAATGTATCTTTTAAAAATTATTTTAAAAATGTTTTTATATTAAAAATATTAGTATAATATATCATTTTCCTCAGAAAATTATTACCTCTAATTTAAAATTAAAATTAGCTTAAGATAACTAGTATATTTTAAAAGTATTTTAATTATTAAATATCTTATATTTTAAATTTTTAGTTAATTATAAATTATTTAAATATTTTATAAAATTTGAAATCTCATTTTAAAATGACATTTTATTATTTTACTAAATTATTTAATGTATTTTAATTTAAAATTAATTTAATATTCCATTTTTTTAAATAATTACCTTATATTATTATATAATATATATTTAAGTAATATTTTTTAATATTAATTATATTAAATAATAAAGAAAATTTTTTTATAAAATTTAAAATTGTATTTTTATTATTTCAGAGAAATATATGCTATATTTTGATTTTAATATTTAATTTAATTTGGTATTTAGTTATTTTAAATAATTACTCTATAGTATCATATAATTAATATTTAAATAATATTTATTAAAAATCAATTATTTTGAATAATAAAAAAATATATATTTTTTATTTATTTTTGAAAAATCAGAGAAATATTATTTTAATTATCTAAATTTAAATTAATAATATTTTCCTATTTTAAAGTATTTTTAATTATTTATTTTTTTAAATTACTTAATTAATAATTAATTACATTTAAAATTCAATTACTTTCCAAAATTTATAAAAAGGTTAGTTTTATTAAATTACCTTTAAATTTTAGAAAATCCTTAATTTGAATTAATTTAATAATTATTTTTAAATATTAATTATATTAAATTATTTAAAAATACTTTTTAATGCTTTAAACTTTAAAAATTTATAACAAATTCATTTTAAATCCAAAATTTATGTATAATACCTTAAAATTTTCAAAACATTATGTATTTTATTTTAAAGATATTTTTAGATATTAGTACTTATTTTTCTATAATTATTTATTTATTATTTAATCACTTAATTACTTAAATATTATTTAAATAAATAATATGTTAATTATTTTGAAATTAAAAAATTATTTTTAAGCCTCGCTTAGGTGACCAGTGGATCTCTCGTATATATGCTTACTTATATACATGGAAATATTTTTAATCATATAATTTTAAAACTTATATATATATATATATATATATATATATATATATATATATATATATATATATATATATATTAAATTATTTTAAAATTATATATACTTTAAATTTCTTTAATTTTGAGAGATTCACTTATGAAAATTTAAACATAGATTATGCATGTGAATAGCATTCATGGGGGGTGGATTAGTGAATGATTAGATTTCAATCATTCACTAATTGCATTGTTAAGGACGCTTAGTTATTATTTTTATCGTCTTCTGTACGTGTAGGACGCACAAGCACATAGTTTAAGCTCTCCTATAGCTATGAACATGGTGTGTTTATGTTTGTGTTTCATTCCTCCTTATGTTACCCCAAGGGTTAGTCCAAAATTCAATTGAAACCTACGTAACGTAGCGACATCCTAAGGACAATAATTAAGAACCCGTCTAGTGAACTTAAAAAAATTCTTGGAGCTAGGATAGATCCCCGATTAATATGAAACATTAAACACTTAAACTTAGTGATATTTTAAACCTCTCAGAATTTTTAAAAAAATTTTAAGACCCTTTAAAACCCTTAATTAACAAATCCAAATTTAACCTTTAATTAAGCCCCAATAACTTCAAAAAATTCTAATAAATTCAAATTAAATCTAAAAATTACCCATAATATATCAAACTCTTCAAAATTTAATTCTTAATCTTAATAAATCAAAACCCCCTTAATTGAACTTCAATCTGAACCTTAATTTAATTTTAATTAAAAATCATCTTTTTAATTAAATTAAATAATTAAAAATTATTAAAAATTCTAAATTTTCTCCAAACACTTGGGAACATCTCTTTAGGTCACTTCCAACTTTTGGGGGCGATTCCAAGAAGTTTGGATCTTATTCGGATCAAACCCCTAAAATACCCTTTATTAAACAATTTTAATAATTCACTAAAAATTCCGAACTTTGAAAATTCATAACTAATTCCAAAAAATTCCAAATTGAAAAAATTAAAAGGCTTTCAACTCTAATTAAAATCTAGTATTTATTAAAAATATTAGGTTTCTAGAAACCAACTTAAATAAAAAAGTCAACTCTCCGGTCAACCGTAGTTCATTAACTAGGACACGAAACTTCTAAAATTTATAACTTTGCCTAGAAAATTTCAAATCCAACAAACTTAAAGTCTATTTACTCCTTGTATGGTCTAATATTTAATAAAGAAGCTAGAACCCTAAAACCTAACCTTTTTTTAAAAGTCACCTTTTGGACCCCCTTAACCTATCGGGTAGGCTGATCCCGAATCTTTTAAAACCCGTTAATGCAACTTCAACTTCAAAAAATATTAACCTAAGCATTAAAACTGATCAATCAACTTAATTAACTAAAATGAATCCTAATCCATTAATATTTAAACTTTAATCAAAGTTCCTTTCTTGCCCTCTAACCAACTTGGATCACAAACAACTTGAACTAACTACCTGATATAGGATGTATCCAAAACCACACAAGCCTACTGCACACATATAGAATTATTTTTAGGGCACCACTTCTAGCTCTAGGTTAGGCCCGGTGTTTTACTTTTTTGCTTCTGTGATTGCTCTTGTATATGGCACATGTATTTTTTATTTTGAATTATTGTGAGTATTTATTTTATTATTGCACTTTATCTGTGATGTGATGCGCACGATAGATTACATATAGGTTATGGGTGATCTTGATACTGACGTTATTTTTTATATGTGGTCATGCTCATGCAATGCTAAAATAAAGGGGGCTAAAATCATAAACAAATTATATAATTACTTGATACCGGTGCTTCAGCCGCTTAGCCCCCAAAATAAATAAGAGTATGGCTAAGGGTGGCTGGCAATGAGTAATTTTATTTCCATATACAACTACTTAGCATTTTCTGTTAACTACAGGATAACCATGCATGAGAGTATAATTTGTCCTTTTTAAATGATGTAATTTGTAATTTGTAAAGTGTTGAGTTGTGAAAGTCTTCAAAAGTAGGGCATTTCAAACACGAGGGATCCAAAGGGAGAAAGAAGGGCCCCTCATAAGGAGTTTCTTTCTCATTTGGATACCCCTTTTGGAGGACGTACCTTACAAAGATCAAAGGAGATAATCTGAAGGGAGACGATCCATATGAAGGCCTGAAGATGAAGACGAAATGCCTTGCTTTTAGGACTTGCGTCTTTCAGTAGGACTAAAATCCAGGTTATTGTCGGTCGGGCCTGGCCACCATTACTTTTTTGCAGACCCTAGATTGTACTTATATGGTTCTTGCCATGGACTTTTAGACTTTTTCTTATTCTAGTGATTTTATTTATATTGATTTGTTTATTTTATTTATGCAGTAGAAATTACATACTTTTTTTAGGCTTCTTTCTTACATGTATATGGTATGATTTCATTAGGATCTCTAAGGACTAAAATATTTTCTACTCATAACTAATATTTAAAGTTTTAAGAAATAAATAACAGAGAAACTTAACGATCTAGGGAATAGCCGGAACTGTTCGGGGTCGCATGCATATCAATACATTTTCTCCCCCTTGCTATAAGACACTTCCCCGCCTATGGATAGAGTCTAGATAATCTGACCTATGAGGATGAGGTACTGGATTTGGAGAAGTCTAGTCTTTCTTAAAAAATTATTTGTATAAGCTTTTTTTAAAATTTCAAGCATATCTAATTTGGAAGCTTCAACTAGCATGCTTTGTATTAGAAACTAATTAAATTAAAAATTTAATTGCATTAGCTTTAGGAGCATTCACGCTACATAAGTCCAAGGCCAAGTAAGAAACTCTCTAGACGTCGGCCTTACTTCCAAAAACTTAGCCTCTCACTCACTTTCATAAAGACTGGACAGCATGAATTTTATACGACTAGGTGGTTAGCTGACTTTCCTTTCAAGCAGGATATAAGCCTAGGATGCATTAGTTAGGACACCAGTGTTAGTGCTGTGTGTAGAACACTAAATCCACCTTAGATATAGGATTCAAGGCTGCTACATTCGGTGTCTCATAGTATGCCTCATCGGTGAGTAAGTCCCCTATTCTTCAGGGGCTATAAATCTCACCTATATGTGTCACATGGATGACGTCACTTTCATCCTTCTCTCATGTATGCTTTGAGTGCATTGCTTATTTATTTCCTTCAGTTTCTTCTCACTATCATAGTCCCTCCTAGTGTTAGTGTGAGCCGTGCATGTTGACTAAACCCACTTTGAACCCTTCTTTCCCTTTGAGTAGGGCTTCTTAGTCTTCGCCCTATATGTCATTTCCAATTTGAAAAGGATAATGTAGGATCCTTAATCGAGAGTCTTCTCAGGCCCTGGCTTGAGATGTAATTAACCACGGGGGCTTACGCCCATGGGAAATCAAATTCCACCATCAAATAAATCCCACTCGAGCTGATGTATTGGGTGAGGGAAACCCGTTGTTCCGATCAGGTCGTGCAGATTATTACCCATCGAGGTGCGTTGGCGAGAGCCGATATCCTCAATGATTAGTCGTATGTATGATCTAATATGTCCTCCCATTGGCCTGCTTACGAAGAGCGTAAAGGTCTATGATCGTCTCATCCTATAGGATAGTGTGGAAGTACCCTTTGCACTCTGTCCCCCGCTGAGCGGATCCCTTTCGGAGGTCCACACCCGTATGTTCCCTAATGGCTTCAAACCCTTGAGTAATGAATGATATGATATATTCGGTAGGCATAAAGCCCTCTATCAGCTAAGGTGGATTCAAATCTATCCCCTTAGATAAACAACGCCTCAGGTCTACAAGGTATTTTTTGATGAAGCAACCCATGGTTGCCGATAAGGTGCCTTCAATCAGGTTGGGTCGACTAGCTCCTATGACTAAGTAGACCAGAGAATATGATAACCCAGGATGACAGAACCATGAGAACTTGATCGGGCTCGTCTTCATTCCCCCCACCACCAGTTTTAAGTTTATGGTGATAAACTTTAAGTTTCAAACTACAAAATTCATATCTCAAATTCAAACCCTAAAATTGTTGCTATTATACACTGGATTTATAACATATGCAACCTCTTTAAAGACTAGCCTTAATTGAAAGTTCTCTCTTGTTATTAGGAGGGGTAATTAACTATAGGGGCTTGCACTTATAGGAAACTAGAACTCATATCATAAAGTCCTCACAAAATGAGGGTGAAATCTCTGTGTAGTGTCTTATCTAAAACCCAATATGCCTTCTGAAAATTCACCCGAAACCTAAGCTTGTTAAAGCTCTCTGCCGTCATACACTAATAAGAAAAGAGATCGGCAGGGAGAGGCCGGGTGCGAACGACAATTGAATTTTCAGAGCCCACACACTTCGCTCGCCATTATTATTGATATGGATGTACGGGACTTTAATTTTGTATAGTAAGTAAATCTATCGCTAACCAAAACAAAATGAAAGAATTATAGTAGAGGTGTGAGAGGAGATAACAAAGTAATTGATTTCCGAGAACTAATGATTGATGGATGGGATCTTACGCAAATTGCATTCATCTTGTTGAACCACTCGATTTGACTATAACTACACCAGATTTGGAGACTATTTGATACTTAAATTAAAATCCATTATTTTTTAAATGTATTTCAAGTGCATGATTGTAATTCATTTGGACTTCTGTCAGATCACTTTTGGTATTGTTAAGTTTATCTTGTCAAATTGTTCAATTCAACTATAAGTTTATTTAAATCAAAATTTGAATGATTCTAAATTTAATTCTAGAAAATTTCAATTAAAATATAACATCAAAATTCATGGGACAGCCTTCTTAATGCTTTATAAAATAACTTTTTAGTATAAACATGTATTGAACTATAAATATTTGTACTAAAAAATTGATTTAAAAAACAAAAGAAAACTGACCCAAACGAAGCCCAAGTGTCACAATACACCACAAAAATTATAGCCAACAGCACAAAACAAGCACCATGATAGCCACATATTTAAATTGCCAAAAGAAGCCTTGTTATCATCATCACAGCAATTCTAGCTTAAGAAAAATGCCAAGCAGCAGCAACAACAATCCAAATGAACCAGCTAAAATAATACAAACCCAGCAAAAAAATTCATAGCCAATGCACCAATTCAAAGTAAGGCAAATCAATTTTATCAACTTTAATTAAACCTTTTAGTTCGTAAAGAATGTTAGCTCCCACAAAATCCACACTATTTGTTAAGTTTAGCAACAAAATTTGCTAATCAATCAGCTCATGAATTGCCTTCTTTGAGAATATGAGAAATAGAAAGCAGAAATGAATTAAGAAGTTGAGAAGTCTTTCTGAGAATACAAAAAGAAGTAACATTCTAATTCTTATGAATAAACATCAAACTTGTGTAAGACTAAGCAACTAAGAAGAAATTGAGAAATCAAACGCTGTAAAATGTTATAAACTAAAACTTCAAAACGAATTACAGCCAATATCATCTTATTTTGATGAGAATTTATTTTTAAGATTTAGGTAATTTTTATTATCTTATTTTAATTTCTCAAGTTTAGAAGCATTTATTGTGTTACCACGTTAAGAATGAATTTTATAAAGTTTGGTCTTACTATTCTTGGAATTATTTTTCATAAATTAAGAAATTTTGTTTTCATTTTCAAATGATTTAAGTTATTTGAATTAGATGGTATAAATGTGTCTATAATGTGATTTAACCGTATAAGTGATGAATGACACTCATCAATGTTGTTAGCAAAAAGTTTACAGACTATAATAGTTTGGTGACGGCCTTTAGACGATACTATT
Organism: Dendrobium chrysotoxum; assembly: GCA_019925795.1. Classification (NCBI taxonomy): domain Eukaryota; kingdom Viridiplantae; phylum Streptophyta; class Magnoliopsida; order Asparagales; family Orchidaceae; genus Dendrobium; species Dendrobium chrysotoxum. The sequence continues at coordinate 9,453,616 of CM034315.1, forward strand.
TAGATGATAAAAATCGAGCGACGGTGGTAAGGAAATAGCAATCAGTGGATGAAGCAAGGCACCGATGGTCGGGTTGATTGGCTTGCCTTGATCTTCGACATCAAATATTAGGTGAAATTCTAGAGTTCTTCAGATCTCTGCCTGTAATGCTAATTTTTTTGTGAGTACAATCTACAATACTACTAATTTAGAATCAAATAGTCTCCAAATTAGGCTAATCTATAATATTGTTAATTCAAGATCACTTTTTTTTATTTTTTTTCTTTTTTGTTTGTATTTTAATATGAGTATAGTGAGCTCATTCAATGAGGGATTCCAATCAAAGTTTTCGGTCTGTGAGGATTTTCCCTAAAAAAAAATTAGAATTAAAAAAATAAATCTCAAAACTATTATGGCTCAGTTTATATTAGGATGAACTTAATAGCCTTTGAATTTGCATCGAGATTAGTGCTTGAATATGATATCATGAATTACACTAATCTAAGCATAAATTCAATGGCTCTTGAGCTAATTCTCTTGCAAATTACTTCAGAATATCTTTACAGGATGAAGAGTAAAATATAGGATATGGAAAAATGTACATTAATTTACAAACTAAAAACAGGTTCCATGCTGGCAACTGATATTTACATTAATCTAAGGCTTCGTTTGGGTCAGTTTTTTTTACTGTTTTTCTAAAGTAGCTTTCTATTACAAAAATATTTTGAATAAGAAATGTTGTTCTAAAAAGTTGTGTTAGAAATTAGTAAAAAAAAATGTCCCAAACGAAACCTAAATATCAATAAATTCTCAAACTTCAGTGTCTTAATTCATATACAACCATCATTGTAGAATTAACAAATAATTTGATATTGACTTGGATGTGCTATCATTCTTCAGCTGACATCTACAACAAGCAATTATGCATTTTTCTGAGAGAGTAAATTGCAGCATCAGATTGAATAAAATTCTCCGTAAAACCCTTAACTCCACAGATTGCTGAGCAGAACAATAATACAAACATCTTCAAGAGGTTGACAACATAGCCAAGCTCCCTTCCATATTCTTCATTACAGTATTTCCTGCAATGCATGCCAAATTTGAGCTTAGCAACCTTCAATATATAATTTCAACTCAAATCACATTGAATCATCCTACCATTGTAATTTGTTTGAGAAAATGCTAATCATGCAAAGGCACTTCAATGAGGTTCACAGAATTCAGTGACTGAATTAAAGCAAGCTGCAGCACATTCTGTTGGCAAAGTTTCACAGGGTTCTTCAAGATGCCAATCTTCGCATTTGTTTGGCTTGACAATATTACCTGAGCAATGATGAATGATTCTTCCTTCTCTATGGCACACTGCCACTCATTTTTCAAAATAGGGAACTAGTTTTTGGATGCAAAAATGGTGCTTTTGACCTCTACATAAATTGTTTCAGATTTTTTCTTGATGATCAAATCATAGGGTAATCCCATCTCAAAATCTCTATTGACCCATTGAACTGTGCTTGTCAGTGAAGTTTCTGTAAACTATCATCTCTCCTACTCTGCTAGTTTTGTAAGATTGATCTTCTAAAGTTTCCAAACACAGAATGTCTTTATTCTTATCTGACCTCGTTGATTGCAAAGCTGTTTGAACAACCTCATCAATTGGAACTGGAACATCGTCAAAGTGAATGAATGCAGGAACTGGAATTTTCTTAGGAAAAGTATCTGAAGCATAGGGTAGACCTACTGAGGCCTTCAAATTTACTGGAGGCCAGCATAACTTTGAAAACTGGTTTGTTGCTAATTTTGTATATTGTTGCTTAGCTTTCAAGTGTGATGTGTCTCCGACATAGTTAAGGTCAGCTAAGACAGAAAACACCCAGAGAGGCTCCCCTTCAGCAAGGAAGGGCACCTGATAGCTACCAATAATAAAAAGGTTCAATTTGCTACTCGGTGTGGCCTAACGCAGTCTTAGTGGTGATGATATGAAGGAAATTTGCAATATGTAGATTAGGAAGTCCATGAAAGAAAAGTCGGGAGAGCTCCAAAAACAATTCATGAGAATCTGTATTCGGTGTTATGTAAAAGATATTCCCTGCAAATTTAGTTAGGAGAAATTGTTCTAAAAAAAAAACCCTGAAATAATTATCTTTTAAAGAAAACATTTCAAACTAATAAAAGTAGGAAGTTTTATTGATAAAGTATAGGATTAAAATAAAAACATTGCTTTCTTGCTTTTCCCAGCAATAAACTTGCCATGTTCTACTCACACAATGCTGAAAACCTTAGAATACAAATTTAAATAAGGCTTAAAAAATTTTAAGTTTCAAGAGGCAAGTTTCTTTTTAAATTAGTTCTAGCTGATTAAGCAAATGATGATTTAACAGAAGTTCAGCCACAAAATAGAACAAACATGACAAAAATCAAGGTTTGTGAATTGATTAAAAGAGAATCATTGCTCCGGCCTTGAACATTAACTTAATAGGTCAAACAAGTCCTATACAAGCATGCCTAAGGAGCAATGGTGATTTTTGAAGGTTTTTATGAAGGGCTATCAATCATATTGTAGTAAGCATTGGTACTTGGTACTAAAGAAACCTGCTTTATATTGCACTCTTATTTAATTATACACGTTATAGTATTGCAGAACGAGATTTGAAGGCATTAGTTTTCATCAATAGCTAAGATTTACTATGATTAAGTACTGCAACCCTACGTAAGATATCCATCAAATTAAACAAAAAAAAAAATCATAAAAGGGAACAAATGAGAACAGAGAATAAAAATACTAGATAAAAGCTAGAATAAATTTGGCTAGGTTCAATTCCACTTGCAGTTCTTCAACCTTTGCATGAGATCACAATTGGACTACACAATCAAGCATCCAAATACAAAAAAATATAATACATGAAAAAATCCATAATAAGTAGGAAAGCCCAAGCGCATATTGTGCCTCAAGCCAATGACTAATGATGTACAACATAATTTATGAGATTTTGTGGTGTACCTCACAATGACCACATCTTAAGATATAAAGTATTGAATATAACTTGTTCAACAACTAGAGGCTCTCGATGGAACTAAGAATGAGAAGTCTAATGAGATATAATATAATTTATGAAATTTTGACTTACCTTATGATTGATTCCATCATAAAATAAATTGCATAGAACTTACTTTACATTCAACAAACAGCGACTCCAGATGGATCCTAGGATGTTAAGGCTAATGAGGCACAACATAATTTATGAAATTTTCTGACATACATTATGATGAAGCCATCGTAGGATGTGTTGCATAGAATACCTTGAGTTCAGCATAGAGACTAATGGAACCAAGAATTCCGCAAATGATGTCCTATTGATGACTACAACAAAAGTTCAACAACAATACTTGGCAGAAGCCTTGGAGGTTCTCCAGAGCTGTAGCACTCTAACAGCATCATCAAGTGTAACTTGAACCTTTAATCCAATATCTTGAACAAATCTTCTGCTCGAAGCATAGTCTAACAAAACAAAGGTTAGACTGAAATTTGTTGACGACCAAAAGAAAGCTTACTATATTTTACCAAATCTGAGCTGTGAGCAAGTTCTTTTAAACATAAGAAATTTAGTTATAAGTTAAACCAGGGATCAACATCAGTCGAGGTTGGATCAACACAAATCCAGCCTTAAACAAAGACCAAACTGTCTTGATTCAGCTCCTAAAAAGCTATCTATAATAGAATCCAATGATAAGTTTCCATCTGTTTTAAGGTGGCATGGACCAGAAAGATCTTGAAGGTTTTTTGGTGTGTGTGTTCGTATATATATATATAAGAGAGAGAGAGAGAGAGAGAGAGAGAGAGAGAGAGGCCCAAAATGATCTCTCAACTATTTGTGAGAGGTCCTTTTTATCTTGATTATATAAAAGATCCAAATTAGTCCGTGGATTCCTCCTATAATAGGAGCTAAGATACTATCACAATCAAAAGTTATAAAAATTGAAGTTAATGGATATAAAACCAATATTAAAAAAAAATTGGATAAAAAATAATTTCTTAGGTTATAAAAATATAAATAATTTTTTAGGTTAAAAATTAATTTCAATAAAATATAAACTTTAATACTTTGAAGAAAATAGAACTAAATGTATTTCGTTACAACATAATCAAGATAAAAAAATGTCAAACAAAAATATTTTTTACAAAAATCATTTCGATGCGCAATCTATATGATCTTAGGTTATAAAAATTGAAGTTAATGGATATAAAACCAATATTAAAAAAAAAAATTGGATAAAAAATAATTTCTTAGGTTATAAAAATATAAATAATTTTTTAGGTTAAAAATTAATTTCAATAAAATATAAACTTTAATACTTTGAAGAAAATAGAACTAAATGTATTTCGTTACAACATAATCAAGATAAAAAAATGTCAAACAAAAATATTTTTTACAAAAATCATTTCGATGCGCAATCTATATGATCTTAATCCACTCGTGCTATGTGTGAAATCAACCATTATACATGAGAAAACAATGTAAGCAGGAAATTGGATTTTATAAAAATTTTAAGTAGATGTATATTCCCCCATAAATAGTAATGGGATCATTTTTTGTCATTCTTTGTATCTCTCTCTCTCTCTCTCTCTCTCTCTCTCTCTCTCTCTCTATATATATATATATATATATATATATATATATATATATATATCAAATTACTTAGATACTTATATGGATTGCGCTAAGTGCTTCCTTTTCCCCAATGATGCATTATAGAGCAGTAATTACTACCCTTTACTATTAAAGAAAAGACGGTAAGCATAGGTAGGTTTATTTGTTTTTGCTTAAAAAAAAAATTTGCCTGGAAGTTTTACTTATATTCTATTTAAAGAAACAAAAATAAAAAAAATCCATTTTTGGCAACCAAAAATAGAAACAAAATTATTGTATGTGCAAATATCATAACTAATCCCAAGCTGAACTGGTCCCTCCTGGACCGGTTCATTATTATATGAGGTGGGCCCATAGAGGGGGGCGGAACAAGGGTGGGGCCCAATCATTGATTGGAGCAAGGGTTTAGAAGGGAAAATTCAAAGTTGGTTGTTAAGGAGTTAATTAATTGAATTTTGCTTTAAGTAATTTCCTTTTGGCTAGGGTTAGGGTAATCTTGAATTTGGAGGCTAATTTGAGATCCAGGGTTTGTTTTTGTGCTCTAGGCTTTAGCTAGAGATTTGGAGAGTTGAATCTTCCTCTCGAATTGAAGATTCTTGTATCGTTTGTTATTTTTCTTGTTCTTTTGTTGAATTGGAGATTTTATTTTGTTGTTTTCTCTACTAAGTTTGGAAATTCTGCATCAACCTTGCTGAATTTTTCTGAAATTCAGCAAATTCCTGCACTGTGGTGGCAGTTTTCTATCTAATTAGTATCATAGCACGTCGATCTAAGGGGAACAAATGGCCAGAAGGAAAGTGGAAGTTTTGGAGGGAGAACTTGGGCAACTCAAATCAGATTTTGAGAAGATTCCTGATTTTCAAAATCAGATTGCATCCGTTAATGAAAGGATGGAGGGAAAGTTCACCGTGGTGGAAGACATGCTAAAGAAATTGCTTGAAGCGAAACCAAATTCAGCGACATTGGAAGCAAAAGAAACTACCAGTGGCCATGGAAGAGGTGGGAACCCTAACACATTTATGGGAAGGGAAAATCCAGAAGTGGAGATCTTAAAGAGAGAAGACAAAATGCCTCCTCTAGAACCACTTTCTAGGGAAGAAATGAGCGTTGGCTATGAAAGAAGGGGTGCTAAATTTGTAAGGAGAGGGGGTGATTTTGATCGCTAGGGTGCTCATTTGGAAGAATAAGATGAGATTTTGAGGAAGGATTTGGGTATGAGCACCGAAGGGAAGAGCGTGACAACTGGGGGGCACCTCCTCTTCGAGGAAGGGGAGGCTATGGAGGAATCAGGGGAAACGGGGGTGACCCGAAGGTAAAAAAACTGAAGATGCCCGTAGGGCGAGGATATACATGAGTGGATCTAAAAGGTAGAGCAATACTTTGTAGTCAACGGGTTGACAGGGGAGGAGAAATTGATAGCAGCAAGACTATGCTTAGAAGGGAAGGCACTGCATGGTATCAATGGAGGGATATAAGGAGACCCATTCAGAGTTGAAGGGAGTTCCAGGATTGTATATTAGAATGTTTTCGAATCAGTAGGGAAGGAGATTTCTATGAGCAGTTCTTTGCCCTGACATAGGAGGGGACTGTAGCAGAATACCGTGATAGGTTCAAGTACCTGGCCAGCAGGCTAGACTGACTTTTAGAGATAGTGCTAAAGGAAAATTTTATGAAGGGGCTTGAACCAGAGCTCCGAGTAGCAGTTAGAGTGATGAGCCCACGTGACTTGGGGAGGCCATGGAGCTAGCACAAATTATGAAAGACCAAAAGTATTTGGAGAGGGGGACTAGGGGAAGAAACTCGGTGGGGGGGGGGGGGGGGGGGGGTGGAGGGCATAGCTGTAAGGACCAAACTCTTCAGGTTCTCACTGTTTTTTATGACAAGGAGGCTGAAGAGGGAGGTGAGAGTGGGCTAGTGGCGAAGGAAGAGAAGAAGTTGCATCTGGATGTGGCGGAAGTCTCTTTAAACTCAGTGATGAGATTCACCTTGAATCACACCTTGAAAGTGAAGGGAGAAATAGCTGACAAAGAGGTGGTGGTGCTGATCAACAGTGGCGCAACCCACAATTTCATCTTTAATCAGATTGTAGATCTCTTAGGGGTGAAATTAGTGGATATTGGGGGCTATGGGGTGATGATGAGAACAGGAAAGGTGGAGATGAGTAGAGGAGTATGTAGGCGAGTAGTGTTGACTATTCAGGGGATCCAGGTGAGGGAGGACTTTCTCCCATTAGATTTGGGGAGGACTGATGTCATCCTGGGAATGAAGTGGCTACAAACCATAGGGTATACCAAGGTCAATTGGGAAGCACTGAGGATGGAGCTGGTGATAAGGGGAAGGAGGATGGTGATTCAGGGCGACGTCGGGTTGTCCAATGTTGGGGTATCTCTCAAATCTCTGATTAGGACAATAAAGGAGGTGGGAGGAGGATTTTGGTGAAGTTACAGTGCTTGGAAGGGGTCAGACTGGAGGATTAGGGAGACATTCCTACTTCAGTTCAGCCGCTCATACAGTAGTTCAGTGAGGTTTTTCAACCTCCCCATGGCCTACCTCTATAGAGAGAGCTGGAGCATGCCATTACCATTAAGGAAGGGGTGTCACCGATCAGTATTCGGCCATACCACTATCCCCAGATTCAGAAGGATGAGATTGAAAAGCTGTTCCATGAGATGTAGTAGGCGGATCATCAGACCATGTGTGAGTCCTTTCTCTAGTCCAGTCTTACTGGACAACAAGAAGAATGGGAGCTAAATGTTTTGTGTGGATTACAGAGCTTTGAACAAGTGGATAGTGCCAAATAAGTTCCCTATTCCTATAATTGATGAGCTCTTGGATGAGCTTTATAGAGTAGTGGTGTTTTCCAAGTTGGATTTGAAGTCAGGTTATCATCAAATTAGAATGAAGGAGAAGATGTTCAAAAGACGACTTTCAAGACACACGAGGGGCACTACGAGTTTCTAGTGATTCCGTTTGGGCTTACTAACGCCCATGCTACTTTCTAGTATTTGATGAACAGGGTGTTCCAGTCGTACCTTCGGAAGTTTGTCTTGATTTTTTTTTATGACATATTGGTGTACAACAAGACTAAAGAGGAGCATCTGAAGCACTTGAGGGAGGTTTTAGGAGTTCTATAGGAGCATCAGCTGAGGGCCAACCTAAAGAAGCACAGCTGTGCACAGGCTAGTGTTGAGTACTTAGGGCATGTGGTATCCCGAAAGGGACTGGCGGTTGATCAAATCAAAATTAAGGCAATGCAACAGTGGCCTCTACCTAGGAACTTGAGAGAGTTGAGGGGTTTCTAGGGTTGACTGGTTACTACCGGAGATTTGTGAGGGGATACAATATCATAGCTTAGCCAATTTGGTGCACCTCACCTCAATTTTGATGAAGTGTGCACAATTTAGAGTTAGGGTATATTTAAAAAAAATAAATGAGTAAAATAAACTTAATCAAATGCTTCTACTTGCCCAAGTAATACCATTCAACTCACATGATAACCATTACTCGTATGCCTCTTCTCTTATGAAATCCCTTCTCCTCTCCTCCTCATACACATTGCTAGCCTTCTCCTTCCTAGCTGGTCTTGCAAGTATATTTCTCCACAAGAAACTCTTAATTTGATATTTATGTAACACTTATTAATGTTTTGATGTTGGCATGTTAATTTATTACTTAATACTTAGAGTAATTTGTTACTTACAATATTAAGATGTTAATGTGTTAATATGTTAGGATGTCAATTACTTGTACTTTGATGTGTGTGTAATATTTTTTTAATTTGCATAATTTGTTGATTCTAAGGCTTACACCTCAAAATGCTTCGAGGTTTACAACTTATCTTACAGTTAGAAATGCCTCAATACCTAATTGCATAATTTTAAATCTTGGTATAGAGTGGTAGGCAATATATTTGTAGAGGTTATGTAGAGAAAATAATCTTTAAATCTCAACATTATTTATATCTAAGATCAAGTTAAGCCTTGGTTGGACCTCAACTTGACATTTCGATCTAGTTCAAACTGACTATACATGGCCAAATTCTTCTGCTCTGTGCCTTCTAATTGAATGAAATTTTAAATGGATTTTTATATTCAAGGCTTTGGAGGTTTTGTGCATCTTAAAAATAAAATATGCGCTTGAACTGATGGTAATATTTTTTTTCTGCTTGGCTTAGCTACTTTTGTTCTTATATCATAATCTCATTCTTAGGCGCTCCTGTTAGCGCCGAAGATATTATTAAGCAGATATACAACTTTATTGAACATGATCTCATACTTAGTGGAAGATGTATACTGCTAGAAAAGCAACTGGTTTTGGGTGCTTGTGAGATGTGGTTGAGGTTGCAATTTTTTGTGAAAGAATTACAATGCCTTAATCATGAGAATTTCTATGAGTTTATAGACGACTATGCATCTCATGTTCCCCATGACAAATGTTATCTTTTGGTCCGAGACATTTTCAAAAAGTTTGTCTGGAAAATTTCTATACATCAAAAGTAGTTTTTAGTTTGACAACTTCAAGCAAGGGGAAATATGGACAGGGAGATTGTTATAAGTTAAGAGGATATTTTCATGTTTCTAAGAAAATAATTTCCATTAATTGGTTTAATTGTAACAATACATGACCTTGACAAGAAGCTTTCAGATATAATTAACTGCCAAGAAAAATTTTTTGCCTCCTTAGCAATTTTTTTGCTACCTTGTTGGGGAACTTCTGTAGGGGAAGTTTATTTTTCCAAAGTGAAAAGTTTGAAAAATCATCCGGTGTGGTTACCGAAAGGGATACCATTTAGTTCATTTGGACATGTATCTGTAAAAGATGCAATTGAGTGCTTACTCAAGGCACCCATGCTATCAGAGCTGCAATCTTGGGCACATTGGGATCATGTATTTGCTTCAGCACTTGGTCCTCTTTGGGAATGGTTATTTAATCAAGGATTTATTGAGGAACTTTCAAGTATTATAACAAGTGATGGAAGGATCATCAGAATTGATTATTTAGCCACTTCTGATGAATTTTTAGAAGCTTCAATTCGAGGTTCATCATTTCAAGCAGCGTTGAAGTTGTTGTCTTTACTTCAGATCTATCGGGGTTCATATAAAGCTCATGTTTCACAATTAAAGTGTTATTTCCAGTAAGCTGTCGTAATTGTAACAAAAAATTTTGCTGATCATATAGAAGCTTTTGCAAATTCCAGCCAGACTATTCCACTTCAGAGATCTTCCTTTACACAACAGAGTAAGAGTACTGCAGAAAATAACTGGAGCATTTTGCCCAACAATCCTAACAAAATGTTAGAAATTGGATGAGGTAGAAACCTATTTAGTAAGATCTCACAGATGAGTAAAGCCTATTCGTACATATCTATATTTATCCTCGATTGCCTTGGCCATTTACCTTCAGAATTTCACAGTTTTGCAGTTGATATTTTGGTATCGGGCATGCAGTTTTCCTCCAAAAATGCTGTCACAATCATTCTAAATGAATGCAGACATGTCCATGAGCGCATAACTTCAGACATGCGAGCAACAACTTTAAAAAAAATCCTTGTAATCATTGCTCCATTCCATCATTTTAAGGGACAATCCAATTTCATGAAGCATTATGTGCTCATGGACATGTCTGCATTCATTTAGAATGATTGTGATAGCATTTCTGGATGAAAATTACATGCTTGATACCAAAATGTTAGGTGCAAAACTACAAAATTCTAAAGGTAAATGGCCAAGGCAATCGAGGATAAATAAAAATATGTAGGAATAGACTTTTCTCATCTGTGAGCTCTCACTAAATAGGTTTCTACCTCCTCTAATTTCTGACATTTTGCTAGGATTCTTGGGCAAAATGCTCTAGTCATTTTCTGCAGCATTTACTCTATTGTGTAAAGAAAGATATTTGCAGTGGAATAGTCTGGCTGGAGTTTGCAAAAGCTTCTATATGATCAACAATTTTTTTATTACAACTACAGCTTGTTGGAAATAACACTTTAACAGTGAAACAAGAGCTTTGCATGAACCCCCATAGATATGAAGCAAAGACAACAACTTCAACACTGCTTGAAATGATAAACCTCAAATTGAAGCTTCCAAAAATTCATGAGGAGTGGCTAAATGATCAATTCTGATGATCCTTCCATCACTTGTTATAATACATGAAAGTTCCTTAATAGACCCTTGATAAAATAACCATTCTAAAAGAGGACCAAGCGCTGGAGCTAGGGGTGTAAGTGAGCCGAGCCGGCTCGTGAGCCGGCTCGAACTCGACTCGTTAACGAGCTCGCGAGCCGAGCTTATCGAGCTTCGAGCTCGAGCTCGAGCCTATAATCGAGCTCGTATGATAAACGAGCTCGAGTTCGAGCTCAACCCGACTCGACTCGAAAGCTTATCAAGCTACTCGAATAAATTATATATATATATATATATATATATATAATTATATATGTATTATATTTATAATATTATTTTTTATAATATTTTAAAGCTTATTTTATAAAAAACCTACCCGTTGGCTTTCGAGTCGAGCTTTTCAAACGAGCTCGAGCTTTCGAGTCGAGCTCGAGCTTGGTATATTCTAAACGAGTCGAGCTCGAGCCCACTAATCGAGCTCGAGCTCGAGCTCAAGCTCATTAAGGATTAAACAAGCCAGGCTTGATAAGGCAGATACTCGACTCGACTCGACTCGTTTACACCCCTAGCTGGAGCAAACACATGATCCAAATGTGACCAAGATTACAGCTCTGATAACATGGGTGCCTTAGGTAAGCTCTCAATTACATATTTTATAGCTACAAGTCCAAGTGAACAAAATTGTATCTCCCTTTCTGTAACCACACCAGATGATTTTTCAAACTTTTCACTTTAGGAAAATAAACTTCCCCTACAAAAGTTCCCCAACAAGGTAGCTGAAAAAACTGCCGAGGAGGAAATAATTTTTTCTTGGCAGTTAATTATATCTTAAAGCTTCTCGTCAAAGTCATTTATCGTTACCATTAAACCAATTAATGAAAATTATTTTCTAAGAAGTATGAAAACATCCTCTTGACTTATGACAATCTCCCTCTCCATGTTTCTCATAGCTTGAAGTAGTAAGACTAAAAACTGCTTTTGTTGCATAGAAATTTCCCAGACACTTTTTGGAAATGTCTCGGACCAAAAGATAATGTTTGTCATGAGGAAGATGAGATGCATACTCATCTACAAACTCAAAGAATTTCTTATGATTAAGGCATTGGAATTCTTTCACATAAAATTGTAACCTTAACCACATCTCAAAAGCATACAAAACCAGTTGCTTTTCTAGCGGTATACCTCTTCCACTAAGTATGAGATCATGTTCAATAAAGTTGCATATCTGCTTAATAATATCTTCGGCACTAATAGGAGCACCTGAGAATGAGATTATTATATAAGCACCAAAGTAGCTAAGCCAAGCATACAAAAATATTACCATCAGTTTAAGCACAGATTTTATTTTTAAGATGCAAAAAACCTCCACAAGCCTTGAATATAAAAATCCATTTAAAATTTCATACAATTAGAAGGCACAGAGCAAAAGAATTTGGCCATGTGCAGGCAGTTTGAACTAGATCAAAATATCCAAGTTGTAGTCCAACCAAGACTTAACTTGATCTTATATGTAAATCAAGTTGAGATTTAAAGATTCTTTTCTCTAAATAATCTCTACAAATATATTTCCTACCACTCTATACCAAGATTTAAAATTATGCAATTAGGTATTAAGGCATTTCCATCTGTAAGATAAGTTGTAAACCTCGAAGCTTTTTGAGAAGATGCAAACACGATGTTTGGGTGTTCTACAGAAAGAGGAAGATAATTTTCTTTGTTATGTAAACTCTCTTATGTTCTTTTGTTAATGTTCTACAAGATAATTTTCTCATTCTTATAATCGCCATGGGCCAGCAGATGCAAGCGCGATGTTTGGGTGGAATCGAACGTGACATCTCGCATGAGTAAAATTTAATTGGCTCAGTTAGGAAGAGTCGAAGGCAGATGAGAGGAAGAGAGAAGTTTTCAAGCTAGTCATGTGTGGCTCATTGGGAAGAGAGTATTCAATGAAGTAGAATTACATGTATTTTTGTGAATTTGTTAGAAGAGATGGAGAAGAGGAGTTAGTGTGTTCTACAGAAAAAGGAAGTCGAAGGCAAAGGAGAGGGAGGTTCACATACAAATTTCTTTTGCATTCAGCAAAGTTGGAGACAGAGGAAGAAGATAGAGTTGCATAATAACAGTAGGTTTGCAACTTTGATAAAAAAAGCTGGGAGAGGTGCATACGGATCAAAAGAAAATTTGAAGTCGCTACGAGTAATATAAGGAGGTGAAGGCATAATTTATGTGACATGTCCAGAGACAAAAAGGTAGATATATTGAAAGTAAATTTCATATTTGATAAGTAATTTATGATTAAAATTTATTAAATTAACTTACACAATTATATTTGACAGGAAAGAAGAAGAATATATATTAATTTGTGTGATCTCAGCTCGATTATGGGGAGAATAATTGGAGGTAAGCAATGCAATTTAATTAATCATTTCGATTATTTTATAGAATATAATATGCAACGCAATTTGGAATATAATTTAATAACTTGGTACATTCAGCGTGTCTTAGATGCCATTTGATGCATTCGATATTCTCAATTACGATGTTCGATGCATTCGACATTGCCATGGATGATGTTTGATGCCTTCGATGTTATTTTGATGTTGATTAACACTGTTAATGTTGTTTTAAGTGGTTATAGAGTTGAACATTATAATCAAGGCAAAGTATATATTGAGGTAAGCAAATTTATTCTCGAAAATTAATGTAAGAGTTAAATTAATATCATTAATGTAATTGAAAATTTTAATGAAAATATAGGTCCAAATTGGACATATAAATTGATGTAATCATGTATATGATGATTAGGTTTTGCATTAAGGAAGGATAATTAGTAACTTAAGAAAATGTTGAAGTGGGAAGTTGATTTTCAAGAAGGAACTGCGATGCATCATTATATTTTTATTTTATAGTAAATATAGTTCTAATGTTAATTCAATGCATTTACTAATGCAACATCTTATATGTATATTTGTTAAGTTTAGTAATATTGCAACAACAACAACAACATCATGCCTTTATCCCACAACATGAGGTTGGCTACCTTAATTCTTTTTCTCCATTGTGTCCTGTTAAGAGTCAAATTCTCATTTAAATCTAATAAACAAAGTCATTTCTAATATTTTCTAACCAATTCTTTTTAGGTCTACCTCTACGTTTCTTAACATAGGCCAAATCCAATACATCTACTCTCCTAATTGGGTCATTTGAAGGCCATCGTTTTACATGACCAAACCATCTAAGGTGACACTCTCTAATCTTATCTGTCACTGGAGCTACTTCAACCTTTTCACGGATATGGTCGTTTCGTATCTTGTCTCTAAGAGTAAATCCACTTATCCACCTAAGCATCCTCTGTAATAATCCTTATTTTGATTCACGTAAATAAATTTTTTTTGGACTCAATATAAGTCAAAATTAAAATCCGTCTTCGCCATAACATGATTATTGTAGTGTTTTAACTACACAAATTTTTTCGTAATTTTTTGGTGCCGATGAAAATCTTTGAGAAATTGGTACCTCTCGGTACAATTGGAGATTTTGATACCGTCAGGTGTCCGTTTTGCAAACCGATTTTACCAACATTTTTTAAATAAAATAATTTATTTTATAGATATTTTTCTATAATTTTTAAAGCTTAAAATGATTTATATGAATTTTATATTAAAAATTTGATTAAATTAAATTGTTATATTATATTATTATTATATTCAAAATATTTTAAGTCATTAAGCCCTCTCTTCCCCCCCCCCATTGATTGGCCGAAATAGAGAACCGAAAAAAAAAAAAAATTAAGAGAGAAAAGAGAGGAAAGAGAAAGGAGAAACTCAGTATTGGAGGCCGTGGAGCGATTTTCGTCAATCAGCCTAGTTGGGAGATTTGCTCGTCTCATTGTAAGAAACATTTATCTTATTTCTGATTTTAAGGATTTTGTATTTTTGATATTTTTCTGATAAAATTTATTTTTCGTTACAGAAAAATAAGAATAATTTTGTATTGGTAAAATTTTTACTGTGTAACTTTTTATATGTTATAGAGATTGCGATTATTAACGTTTTAAGTATTTATTTGAGATTTTTTGACCAGGTGATTTTAAAAATACATCAATTTTTGCCTACTCAAAAATTTATTTTGACACATAAAAATAATGCTTTAGTTTAATTAAAGCTTCAGAATATTTTTTATATGATTTTTGATGATTTGGTAAATTTTTGAAAATATAAATTTTTGCTTAATAGTATTTTTGTTATCTACCATTAGGACATTTTGACATTTTTTGAATTAAGCCCAATTATGCTTTATTTACTATAATACAATGAAAATGAATGTGGATGTGTGATTGAGTTATAACTGATCGCTATAACTGTTATAGTATTGTGATAACAATGTGTGTATAAAAGACAAGTAAAAATTGGTTGATCCGTTGGTTAGAGACTGATTGACCTGTACAGGATGGTGGGTCGATGGGCTTCCCTTTAAATATTATGATTTGATGTTCTCCTTTACTGTTTCATGTGATATTAATTGGGAGTTACAAGGAGATGATTATTGTGCTGACGGGAAAAGAGTGACGACTTTGTTTACTGAGCCAACGATTTACTGATACTGATATAAGACTGAAAAACACCATGAGATACACGAGATGCAGAGCTTATGGGATCTAAATAGATATCCATTCTCAATGAGATAATCATGAACAGTGCGCTCAAGGCCTAAGGAGTGGATGGAGTAAATCTCCTTGAAGTCAGGGCACTATAAACATTCTTCCTTCAACTGCTCAAATCCAATAACATATGCCCTCATCTCGACAGTAATCATCATACGATGACTAAGGGCATCAGCAGCTTTATTCTCAACTCCAGCCTTATGCATAAGGGTATAGGTGTATTCCTGGAGGAATTCAACCCATCTGCCATGGCAGACATTCAGCTTCTTCTGGGAGTTTATATAATGAAGAGCTTTATGATCAGAGAAGATGACGAACTCTTACGGGAGAAAATAGTATCGTCAATATCTCAGAGATTGAACAACAACATAAAACTCCTTATCATATGTGGAGTACTGCTGGCGAATTTCATTCATCTTCTTACTAAAATAGGCCACAGGGTGACCCTCTTGGGATAGGAATCCTCCAATACCAACTCCCAAAGCATCACATGACACTTCAAAGACTTTAAAAAAGTCAGGAAGTCTCAACACAGGGGCTTCCACCATCTTTTGTTTAATCTCATCAAAGGCTCTGGTGGCAATTAAAGACCACTTGAATTCTCCTTTCATCATACAATTGGTGATGGGGGAGACAATCGAGCTGAAGTTCTTAATAAACCTCCTATAAAAATAGCTAAGCTAAGGAAGCTCCTAACTTCCCGAATGTTTTTAGGGATAGGCCATTCAGTTATGGCCTTCACCTTCTCGGGGTCAGCAGAGACCCCATGGGCTGCAACTATGAAGCCCAAAAAATAGAACCTAGTCAATGAGGAAGATACACTTCTTAGGATTAGCATATAATTGTTCCTTCCTCAGAACCTCACATACCTGGCTAAGATGGTCTAAGTGCTAGTCAACAAATTGACTATAAATAAGAATGTCATCAAAATAAATAACAACAAACTTACCCATGAAGGGTTTCAGCACCTAGGTCATGACTCTCATGAAAGTACTCGGTGTATTACTCAACCTAAATGGCATGACCAACCACTCATAGAGACCATCCTTGGTCTTGAAAGTTGTCTTCCACTCATACCCAAGATGGATCCTAATCTAATGATATCCACTCTTAAGATCAATTTTGGATAATATAGTGGCTCCAAACATCATATCCAACCTGTCATCCAGTCTAGGGATAGGGAAACGATACTTGATAGTGATTTTTTTGATAGCACGGCTATCAATACACATCCTCCATGTACCATCCTTCTTGGGGGAAAGAAGGGATGGTACAACACAAAGACTCAGACTCTCCTTGATGAAACCCCATTGTAGGAGTTCATCCACCTGCCTCTTGTGCTCAACATGCTCAATGGGATTCATACAGTAATGAGGCAAGTTGGGGAGGGAAGCACTGGGGACAAGGTCAATGGCATGTTATATATCCCTCAAAGGTGGTAATTGGTTAAGAAGATCCTCACAAAAAAAATCAGAAAAATCCTGAAGGATGGGCTGGACCTCCTGAGGAATGCGCATTTCAGGCTCCTTAGTAACCTCACGACCCTCTAAGGCATAAAGAGGTGTGCCTTGGGCTACACATGAATCAATAATCTTGGCAGATAAAAGGTTATGCCCTTTACTAGGTTTCACAGGATTGGATTTAGGTTCATCCTTAGACTTTGGCTGACTAGGCAAGAGCTTGATCTTCTTGCCACCATGTTCAAACACACAGATGTTTGAACGACCATAAATGTAGACATCAATATCAAAAAGCCAGGGGTGGCCTAACATAACCTGACCCACATCCATAACGAGGATATCCCACCAAATATTCTCTTTATAATCAGAAAAGGAGATAGGTATGAGGCTTTGTTCCTTTACCTGCAAGGCAATGGAATTGACCCAAGCTATCTTATAAGGACGGGTGGGGAACAATAAACAAGGCAAGGTGGGTCACTAAGCTGGAGGAGAAAAAATTTATACAACTACCACTATTGATGTTGATTTTGTAATTTTTATCTTTCAATCTTGTGTAGGTGTGAAAAATGGAAGTCCTACACCAGTCATCAACAGATCGGGAGTGTGACAGTGCACATCTCACTACACATAGGGGAGAGGAGTCCCATTTATGGATGCAATGGATGACATCAGTATCATCCTCATCCTCCTCAAAGAATTCACCATCAACATCCACCTAGTGAATGAGGTCAGCCTCAGGCTCAAGGTCTTCCTCAGATAATTCTTCAATAATGGAGACCTTATAAGGGCTAGAACACTGGGTGGCAATGTGGCCATACCCATGGCACCTCAAGCACTTAGTCTTAGGGTGAGATTTAGGTGACTTCACCATGGGAGACTTGCCCTTCAGATTAGACCGAGTTTTGGGTGTGTTAGAAGAGGGTTGACTGGGATGGCTAGGGATTGGCTGGGATGGCTAGGAGTCGGCCTAAGAGATGAAACATGTGGGTTCAATCCACCAGGAGGCCTAAATGGGGGTCTAGACTCATTGTGATGAATAGTGTGGTGTTGTCTAGATTCTTCCAGATCCAAGACTATGCTATAGGCACTCTCTAAGGTGGTGATATTACTAGCAAATAATTCGTTGTGAAGATCTTCATGCAACCCTACACGAAACATTGATAGTATCTGTGCAAGATTAGTGGTGGTCTATCCACTGCAGCGCATCATAAAATTATCAAATGCTGCGATATACTCTTTTACAATTCACTACCCTGAGTTAACATGTTCCTTCTATCCAACAGTCTCAGGAAATATGATGGTGGGATGTATTTCTGCCTCAGTCCCCGCTTCATAGTTCTCAGATCAGTCACGGGATGTTCACCTCGAGATTCCCTAGGATTTTCTAGATTAGTCCAAACTAACTAGCTCTCCTAATAAGCTTCATTTCAATAAATCTAATTTTTCACTCCTCAGAAATGTTATATCACTTGAAAAAACTATCCATACCCATGTCTAATCCAAAAAGATATGGAGATCCAAGTTTCCATCAAATGTGGGAGCATCAATGCTAATGTTTTTCAACAAAGGAGCTTCAGGATCATGACCACGGGGATGCTCACAGTATGGCTGACTAATATGGGCAGGGAGAATTCCTCGTGGGTGTTTACCATGTGCTGGGGGCACTCCCTAGCCGAAAATAGGGTTATGACCAGGAGGGGGGTTTTAATCATACCTAGGTTGTTGTGGAGGAGGGGTAACATGGGGGTATCCATAATTGGGGTTCATATCATTAGCAACAATTGAAGGAATTTTTGACGGAGTGTAGAGTGAAGACATACTCCTTGCCCTATCCAGATTGTCAAGCTTTTCCATTGTGAGGCGATGGAATTCGGTCGCATTGGCTTGGTTTTCCCTAACAACCTGAGTTAGGGTGCCAATTTTACCAACTAAAATGTCTAAGGTTCGCTGAATTTTTTTTGGGGTCCATGGGGATACACTAGGTGACACTTAGGGTTGTTAGGATGTAAAGGACAACACCTATATTAATGAGAAACACACTTAAGGCTTGCTATATGATGCAGGTTTTACTAGACAGCAAGCAAACAATAGGAAACACCCTCCTAAAATTAATTTTGGAGAGGTAGGATTACTGTAGTTTAAGGGGCAGCAGCACTTAAACATACATTTTCCTAAACTAAGCTTGAGGTTTTGAGCCTACTTCTTGTAGCTAATTGACATGGCATGCAGAAATTGTTGTGTAAAATGGGCAAACAAGTGATATACATGAAATGTTATGCAATTAATCACGCCTAAGGGCTGCTATGTAAAACTTTGGATTGAATTCTTGCACATGAAACTAGGCAACCATACTCTAATACCAAATGATGTAGGACTAACATGTGAAGACTTGCATTGTAAAATTATAGATAAGTTAAATTTAAAATCAGCAAGATATTAATTATGGGGATGCTTAAAATATGCTTCAAATAAGTAAGAAATGCAATTCACAAATAGCAATTAATCACAACCAAAATTCTAGAATTCAAGAAAGATAAATCAAATCAACAACTTAGCTAACATGGGTTGGCAAAAAGATCCAACATTTAACATAGATCAGTCACTACGAGAACAATGCACTCAATGATTTAAGAAGCTAGCGGATTTAAATTAACACTAAAGTAGTGATGCCACAGAGAATTGGACTTCGAAGCTATCTACTTAAATGTATGAAGTAAGAGTAGAAAGACTTAGGTATTTGCGTCGCAAGGAAGCTTCCTTTAGATGTGGTGGGGTCTCGGCCGGTTGATCTTTAAATGGTTGCTCCTTAGTGCCTTCCTTGTGTCTTACTTCACAGTGGAGAAGAAGAGATGTTGGCCGAAATTTGGAAGGAGGGAAGCCACAGTTTTTGCTATTTGTGAAAGATTAGGAATGGTATGAGGTTAATTAGAATGGTGGGGCTTAGGCAATGGGAGAGAGTGTGATTAAAAAAATGAAAAAAATATTTTTGGAAAGGGAAAAGATAAAGTTAACTTTGTAATTAATGGGTCAATTTCCCATTAATTAACTTGAAGAGTTCTAAGAGTGAGCTAACCATGGGAAAAGGGAAGGGGTTGTGGCTTTTCCAATTCCCAACTAGTTTTGAGAATGAAAATAAGGAGAGGCAATTAATGGGTCAACTTCCCATTACTTAACATGAAGAGTTCCAAAAGTGGGCCAATAATGGAAAAAGGGAAGGGGTTATGGCTTTTCCAATTCCCAAATAATTTTGGAAATGAAAATAAGGAGAGGCAATTAATGGGTCAACTTCCCACTAATTAACATAAAGAGTTTCAAAGGACAAGTGGGGTCCAATTGGAATCCCAAAGGTCAAAATTTCAGATTTCAGAAATTTTGGATTGGGAATTTGGATGGGGAGGTGGTGGTGGTGGGCTTGCCGTGAGCGGTAGAAGGGGAAGGGGGTTGACCGGCGGTTAGGGAGGAAGAAGGAGGTAAAGGGGAAGAGATACAAGGGGAAAACCAAGAGCTCACCTTAATGGGCTGCTGGGTACTTCATTTGCCTTCTCCTAAGGCTTCACCACTCCACCACACTCACTCTCACACTAGAGAAGAGAGCTAAAATAAGAATTCATTCAAAAATAATCATCATCCATACGAGGGGGGAGAGAGCCATATATATAGGCTCCACCACATGACAAGACAAAAGACACAAATGCCCTTGAGCTTACAATATAACATTAAAGAAAAGTTCACAAATGCCTTTAGGCTTACAACATAGCATTAAGAAAAAGTTGAGAAAGTAAATTTAATCACATATAACACACATAACAACTAATAATATAACGACTCAATCATGGCCGTCGATCTACAACCCTTTCTATGATAAACTGTCCATGCATTGATTTTCCCATCAACACACTTCTCCCACGTTAAATGTAGCAGGCATCTATAGCTATCACCCACCTGACAGTACGCACTTCATCGAAATCTCAGCGGAGTCGAGCTTCTCCGAACCGGGGGAGAATTAATGTGAACATCCTCTCTGTGAACATATCCCAATGAACACCACACTCAGCTCAACAGCCCACTACTACTACTACTATTTTGCTATTTTACCTTTCTGTTAAGCATAGTACAGTACTTTTCTATAGTTTTGTTTATCTTAATTAAGTAATTACTGATATTAGGCTAGTTTATGGATATATTGCCCGTTGGGAGAAAAGGCCAGATAGAATGAAAATTTTATTTCTCTAAACCGAGTTACTGTTTCATTGATTTTCCTTGTCAAGGATTCTTCCTTCTTGCAGCTGCTACACCACAAAAAGAGCAACAACCATTATACCAATGCCCTATTGAATAAACTTTTATACTTCCTACTTAATGTTACCCAGCCTTTTCCAAATAGAAGAATTAGCCATTTTATAAAAGCAAGATAGATGATATCTATCGAACAATATTTAGTATGCATTCTAAGAAGATAGCCCATAAGATGTCTTTCTTTCTGAAATTTCATCATATTTGAATAGAAAAAAATAATGAGATTATCAATAAAAAAAGACAAATATGAGATAGAAAAACCTTTCTTAGTTATATAATTCAAACGAGGGTAAACAGTGATTGTATAAATCAAATCTCTATAAAAATATTCCGCAGCAATAATAAAAAGATCAAATAATAGAGAATCCCCTAACCTAATCCCCTTGCCTAATATCATGATATAAATAAACATCAAACTTGGATTATCAAATGACATGCATTCAAACGTCTTCTTTTAATAGAATTCTTTTCTTCTATTTTCCTGCAAGAACTTTGTAGCAGTAATAGATTGGCTCTCAACTCATGATCAAACCTCAACAAGCTTATGTGTGAATAATCTCTTATAAATACAAACACAAATTTAGAAATTAGAAGGTTGTGATCATTGAGACAGGGACCGTCAAACATTCTAAGCTTTAGATGATCTCTAAAGATATTTTCCTGCATTTGATTCATCATTTCATAAGTTTTTACAGGCAATATATCTTAAACTTAAAAACATGATCTTAAAACTTACAAGTGGACTACACAATCAAGATAAAAAAAATTTATTCCATCCAAATACAAAAAATATAACACATGAAAAAATCCGTAATAAGTAAGAAAGCCTAAGCGCATGCTGTACCTCAAGCCAATGACTAACGTTGTACAACATAATTTATGAGATTTTGTAGCATACCTCACAATGACTACATCTTAAGATATAAAGTATTGAATATAACTTGTTCAACAACTAGAGAGACTCTCGGTGGAACTGAGAATGAGAAGTCTAATGAAATATAACATAATTTATGAAATTCTGACTTACCTTATGATGATTCCATCGTAAAATAAATTGAATGGAACTTACTTTACATTCAACAAATAGGGAATCCATATGAATATAACTTGTTCAACAACTTGAGCTTTATGAGGCTGGTTTTATTCACTCACAAATTGGTTTGATTAAAAATCCCCTATTTTTTCCCCACATTTTCCCCAAGAGATTGAGAATGTCATGATGCATCCTGTTTTTTAATGGTTCATATTAAATCACAAGATCATGACCGCCACATTCAGGATAGACTAAATAAATATGGTTGCTCAAATCCTGCTGTGAGTTGCAATCTTCTTCTTCTTCTTCAAATGTCATGGGTTCGATTCTGATATCCCTTTCTCCTTCAAACAATGTTATTGTTGGTATTGGTCTAGTCAGCGACTTCTCCAACAAGCTCTCGTCGCAACCTCCTCTCACTATTGTCAAAAGATTCAACAGTGAGCTCCTGTCCCGACTTACTCATGGTTGTCGGCACTTTCTCCACTAAACTCCTATTACGACTTCCTCACGATCCTTCTCAGAGACCTTGAACTCGAAAGTTAAGATCAAGTATGCCTTTAAAACAATGTGCCAGCACAAGGTATGCCCGCTCATAAACTGACACTTTCTTCTTCTTCAAGCATCACATGCACTGATCCCATAAGTGACTTCTCTAAAAAGCTTGCATCAGAACTTCCTCTCATTGTCATCAAATTCTTCTCCAATGAGCTCCTGTAACAACTTATTTGATACCATCGACACCTTCTCCACCTAACTTTCATCGTGACTTCCTCGCGATCCTTCTTAGTGACCTTGATTTCATAAGTCAAGCAAAAGTATGTTTTTTAAATGACGAGCCACAATATTTACTCCACAGTCTCACTTTGGAGGAATACATGCATATAATGGAAGAACTTTAAGTTTAAATCCAACAACTTTTAGGAAAGACTAGATAACAAAGAGCACCTATGTTTCCATCTTACTTGCAAATGATTGGTACTAGAAGATAATCAACAATAACAAATTTAATAATAAAAATGATAAAATCAACTAACAGAACTATCTGATCCAATGTTTATGTAATGAAGCACTCATAGCAAGCAAACAAACAACCTAATATTCATCGTAGTGCATTTATCACTTGTTGTGACAGTTAATGAATCAATAAGAATAAGAATCAAGAATAAAAAAGTATTTCTTAGCTGATATAACAAATGTAAACATGATAGGCATCATTACATGATAAGTTCAGCGAGTTGAATTACTAAACAACAGATGCAACAAGCCCTGCAAGTTTACACAAAATAAAAAAATAAACTAATAAAAATGAGGTATAATAGTCTCAAAGAATTGAAGATATTCATAACTATGAATTCACTGCTTTCAATAAGAAAAATAAATAAATTGAGAGAGAGCAAAAAATGGTTGAACATGAGGAATATGTATATATGTGCCTGTTTTGTATAATTTTCACAAAAACATTTTCTAATTTTGATCCCATTATAGCAATAGTTCATATCATATATAATGGTTGGCCTATCTATACGCGCATGGTCAGTTTGGCTTTTAAAGATACTCCGAAATGAAAATACAGCTTCATATGAGGACAATTTTTTTCAAAAGAGAATGGAAAAATTGAGCTGGTTTTCTTTTTTTCTCACCTTTTTTTGTGCGGGGAGTAAATTTTTATGCACCAAAAAACACCATAAAAATTCCACTATACTGGCAGGATAAGAGTAGAACCAAGATGTGTTAAATTCAATGAACTACTAGAGGTTTAAAGTAATGTAAAACACACATAGCTCACCTTGGTCTGTTGGTTGGAGCTTAGGTTATCAGGTAAGAGATCTTAGATTCGAGTCTTGTGTATGCGATGTGTGTGTGAGTCTGCCTTAATTGGCCTAACTATCAAAAAAAAATGTAAAACACGCATATACGGGCCATAAAAGGGAAAATATATGATATCATAATGGATCCCAACAATGATCTACAAGTAACATTAATTAACTTACGAGATAATGAAAGAGTTTGAAGATAATATAGCTTATGGAATAATGGAATAGTGCTATATTAGTATAATTAATTAACTTGCTTTGTAAGATCTTAGCATTTTCTAGAGGACATAGTAAGTAAGCAAATGGAAGCAATAGAGGATTTACTTGTAAGCTTTTGCCCAATTGCTCTTTCTGTAGATTTAGCATGGACTGAGCAGGTGCCTCATAGAGCATGTTATGTTCTCGATTTGAAAAATATTTTGTCCTTTAAAGAGAGTTTGAAATATATTCAATGATGGCAATTAAGATATATCTTAATGATTAGTTGTTTTCGGCAATAATTTATTTTAAAAATTTTGCAAATTTAGAATGTAATTAATAGATGATCAGGCAACTAATCGTAATAGTTCCTATTTGGATAATAAAGTGATATGGCTTGCACAATTAATCCTACCAATAATGAATTTCTGCCCAGTTTTTTGGATTAAATAACTTTCAAATTTTAGTTCAAAATTTAAAAAATTATTCCAGGAGTCATCTGAATTCATAATTTGGTAAATTTCCAATTGAGTAATATGCTTCGATTAGGTTAATCTAATTGGTTAATAGGACCTTCCTGTTCCTGTCATTGGTCATTGGTCATTCAATGGACGCACGGTCTACTTGTTCTCCTTGTGGTTTGGTCAAGATAACCTAGGGCAAGATCATCCTATTACTGTTTTTTTATCAGACGAGACAATGATATTGGATGCCAATCTTAGATTATTAATAAAACCAAACCTTCACCTTGATTAGCCTCGAACTCCTGTTAATCTCTACGAAGCCGAAGCAGCAATGAAGAATGGCGATGAGGATAAGCAAACCCTAGACAGGCCTAAGGCTCTAGGCAGAGCATAAAGATAAGATAAATTATGGAGATAGACAAGAAAAGGCAGAAAAGAATACCGCCAACCCTTCTCCCAACTCCTTTGTCCTTCAGCTCTAACTTACAAACTCCTCTTTTCTCCTTCGCACGCCTCTGGCACTGTCGATGCCTTCTCCAGCGATCCGTCTCGACTTGCTCCCATCTTTATAGTCTCGCGAGTTCCCGGAATCTGGGGGCTGTTATTGAGTTTTGGGAATTTGGGCGGGGGATCTGGAGAGAAAGACCAAGCCTCGGCCATCTGGGCGTAAGGAATCATTCTATGGCAGTTTTTTTTCTAAATTTTAATTTATTTTTAAATAGTAGTTTTGGTTGATATGAATTAAATAAAACATATTAATTGGAAAATTTAATATTATCTGTGATTTGATGTAATTAAATAAAATTTATTATATTTAATTAATTTTACCCATTTCTTATTACTAGTTTTATTTAATTAAATAAAAATTATAATAATAAAATTATTATTAATTGTTTGCCAAATATTAAAAGCAATATACTAAATCACGAGGTTGAGCAGTGAAATAAATATACTTATCAGAATGTTAAGTAAGGGTATTGACAAATAAATACACAAGAACTTCATATAACACAATAATCTATCAAATATATTTCAAAGAATTTTGACTCATATACCACCCAACATATAGAGTTTGATGCGGTGCCATAACAACATAAGGAGAAGAGCAGCATATCACGCAATACAACTGCTCACATGGCCTCACGCTCTGCGCATCATTCTGTTTTATCTGTTTCTTATTATTAGTTTTATGTAATATTTTACTTAAAAGTTGGACTTACTTATGCTTAAGGTAGCAGAACCATAGCATACCATATATATATAGTTTTGGATATAAAAAGAATGATAGAGAAGAAAGAAAACTTATTTTAGTAATATATCAAAATTCTGAGTTCTTGCCTACGTAGCTTATGTTCTTGCAGGTTTTTTCTTGATATCACATCAATTGGTATCAGAACCAACCCCTGGACCAGCACCGATGGCAAAGAGTAGCCGACGAGCAGCTTCCGACGATGATAGAAGCTTAGATGTTCTCTGGGCGATGCAAAATGCATTCTCCAAGCAGTTAGCAGAACTTTCTATTGATTTCAAGCGGTTTACCGTGGAAGTTCAACGGGACCTCCAAATCCGAGAAGGTTAGCGCCGCGGATGTCTTCGAACACCACTGGGTCTCCAAGCAGGTCAAATCAAAGAAGACATCGAACGCGATAGAGGGCAGAACCCAGTCCTGATTCTGGAACTCTCCGATTCCAATGAGGACAAAAATCATTTCTGACCGTTCCATCACTATGATTCGGAAAAAGGGAAAAGTGATTACATGCGTGATGTTGCGAGGGGAAGACATAGAAATCCAAGATCTTAATAAGAGTTTCACGCTAAATTAGATATCCCATTTTTTTAAGGATGGCTACACATCGAAGATTATTTAGATTGGGAAAGAGCGATTGAGTCATTCTTTGAGTACATGAATATTGCACCTGAAAAGCAAGTTAAATATTTTGCGAGCCGATTGAAGGGAGGAGCTAGCGCGTGGTGGATGCAAGTTAGAAAAAACCGCCATCGAGAAGGCAAGGGGGATGTTCGAACCTAGACACGAATGAAGCAATTAATGCGAGCACATTTCCTCCCAACTGATTATGAGCATCTCTTATATGTCCGTTATCAACAATGTGTTCAAGGCAATAGAACTGTCAATGAATACACTAAAGAGTTTTACAGGCTAAGTGCCTGCAATAACCTTCATGAATCTGACACTCAGCTTGTTGCCCGCTATACTGGAGGATTAAAAGACGCTATACATAATAAATTAGAGCTCAACCCCATTTGGACTCTATCACAAGCCGTCAATTTTTCCCTCAAGGTTGAAATTCAACTAGCGTGACACCTCTGCAGTTTTAATTATAGACGAACACTTAGTGAACAACCAACCAAAATTAAGTCCATTAGGCAGGCGCCAAGATCGCAGCCCACTCCTCTGCCACCTACTACCGGCCCGCCCAATGCACCTAATCCAAAAATGCCTCCAAGGCCAAGGTTACCTGCTAAGGACAACCCCTACACAAGGCCATCGACATTGAAATGTTTTCGATGCTTCCAAGTGGGTCACAAATCTAATGAGTGCCCTACGAGGCCACAGATTCAGCTTTTAGAAGGAGACACTGATGAGGCAGTAGATAATCAAGTTGATGATTTGGAACCAGAAATAGAGGACCTGCTAGAGGATGATGGTGACCAAGTCATTTGTGTTATGGAATGACTTCTTTTAGCTCCGCGATAGCTTAATCCTTCCCAACATAATGTCATCTTCTGTACTCATTGTACCATTAGTGGCAAAGTCTGTGAGTTGCTTATTGATAACGGATGAACTGAAAATATTATCTCACGATCACTAGTCCAAGCATTGCAATTGAAGACAACCCACAATCCATACCCCTAAAAAATAAGTTCGGTTTAAAAAGGGGTGGAAGTGCTCGTAACAAAGATGTGTAGAGTCACTTTTTTCCATTGCTCAGAGGCAGAGAGATGAAATGTATGTACTTATGGTGACCGAAGTTTCACCTAACGACTCTGTAGACACATTCCATGCACTGGTTTTACACTTACTGCAATAGTTTGAGGACATTCTACCAGATGAACTTCCATCAGGGCTCCCACAAATGAGATCAATTTAGCACCAAATCAATTTGATTCCTGGCACCAGTCTCCCAAACCTTCCCCATTATAAAATGAGTCCAAAGGAACATGAAATCCTTCAAGAGATGGTTCAAGAGCTACTAAACAAAGAGCTTAAGTCCCTACTCCATTCCCGCTTTACTTGTTCCAAAGAAAGACAACAAATGATGAATGTGTATATAGTCGAACCATCAATAAAATCACCACTAAGTTTTATTTTCCTATGCCCTTGCTTGAAGACTTGCTGGACAAACTTGCTGGTTCAAAATACTTCTCTAAGTTGGATCTCCGTAGTGGGTATCACCAGATATATATATGCCCCGACGACAAATGGAAGACAACCTTCAAAACCAGTCGAGGCTTATATGAATGTCGAGTGATGTCATTTAGGCTGTGCAATGCCCCTGCTACGTTTATGTGCCTCATGAATGAGGTACTTAAAGATTATATTAATAACTTTTGTGTTGTTTATTTCGATAATATTTTAGTTTATAACAAATCCATTGAGGACCATTTCCGGCATCTTACATCGATATTTCAAGCTCTACAAACACATCAACTGTTCCTAAATCGAGCTAAGTGCGAGTTTGCTGCCACTAAGGTTTATTTCTTAGGTTTCATCATAACGGGGGAAGGTATAGCCTGTAATAACCCGTATTTTGACTTTGCTAATATTTTTTTGGAATCATTATAACTCCAAATCACAATCTATCTTTGCCATAGTATTTTGATTGTAATATTTTACTTACATGATTTTTTTCATAATTTTTAGACACCAGCAAAAATCCTTAAGAAATGTGTACATATCGGTACAAGTTAAGATTTCGGAATCGTCAGGTGTCAATTTGCAAACCAATTTCTTCGATATTTTTTGAATATTATGATTTATTTTATGGATATTTTTCTGCAATTTTTTAAGTCCTAAAATGATTTATTTGAATTTTATACTAAAAAATTAATCAAAATAAATATTATATTAATATTATATTAAAATATGTAAAATCATTAATAAGTTTTTTGCTTGAAATACTTTTCCCTTAAGTTATTTCAGCAACAGACACGTATGAGAGGGAAAATTAGAGAAAAAGGTAAGATAAAGAAAAAGGAAATTGAGATTTGCAGGCCGTGGTGCAATTTTTGTCTGTTGGGCCAGTTGGAAAATTTACTCGTCTCGTTGTAAGGAATTCATACCTTATTTTTTATTTCAAAGATTTTGTGTGTTTAATATTTTTTGATCAAATTTGTGTTTCTGTCACTCAAAAATATGTAACTTTGTATTGGCAAAATTTTCACCTGCGTAACTTTTTGTATGTTATAGAGATTATTATTATGAGTATTTTGAGTATTTATTTTAGATTTTTCACTGGGTGATTTTAAAAATATAGCAATTTTTATCTACCTAAAAATTTATTTTGACGTCTAAAAATAGTATTGTATTACAATAAAAATCTTAAAACATCATTTTATACAATTTCTGATATTTTGGTAATTTTTTGAAAATGTGTATTTTTGTCTAATAGGATTCTTTGTTGTCTACCATTATAACATTTTGGCATCTTCTTAATTAAGTTAAATTATACATTAATTGCTATAATGCATTGAAAATAGATGTGAATATATGTTTGAGTAATAGCTTGTCACTATTACTATTATAGTATTGTGATAATAATGTACATGTGTGAAGAAAACAAGTAAAGACTGGTTGACCCGTTGGTTGAAGACTGATTAACCTGTACAGGATGGTGGTCCGATATGCTTTCATTTAAGTATTATGGTTTAGTGTTATCCTCTACTAATTCACATTATAAGGAGATCATTACTATGCCGACGGGCAAAGAGTGACGACTCTATTTACTAAGTCAATGGTTTACTAACACTGATACTAACATTTAAAAACACGGTGATTGCTAGGACTTCTACTTGTTTAGTGTGACTACTGAAATGAATATTTTGAGGTATTATTCTTATTATTATATAGATTTATTATTACTGCATAAATTTATTTTTATTGCATTATTTTATTGCTCCTGCCACTTTAGTGTTACTGATATAGATACTGATACTATTTGACACTAATGATTCACTATACTGATATTATACATGTGATATTCTAAGCACATGATATAGAATACCTAGATAGTATATTTACACTCTTATATGATTTTACTGCATCGAAATGATTTCAATAGTCTTAATTGATATTTTGATTTGATGCTTTATACGATTTATGTATTATTTGGTATTATGAATATGATGATTGCTTTATAGATTTAATATTCATACTAATTTATTGCTTTACTAGCTTTCGTACTATAGTGTTTTACTATTTATATATTATATTACTCATGCATGTGAATTATACTATTTCTGCACTAATTCAATGATCATATGAATGTAATTGCTATGATTTGATTGTTGACAACTTGACATGCATATTGCTTTATTGTCGTGCTTTGAATTCAATTATAAATTTTAGTGACCTGCTAGGCTTTTTAAGCTCATTATATGTGATTAAATAATTTCATGTTACGACATGGGAGTAGGAGTGTGAGGCTGATCAGGATTCTTTAGGTTTTATTTATTTATTTATAATTATTCATTTGTACTTAGTATAGAGTAATTGTGATATGACTATATAGATCCTGAATATTATATATAATTTTTGGGAATAATTATAAATGTGTACATTGGTGTTTTACATAGCTCTGATTGTTGTTTATTAAAAGAAAAATGAATAATTCTTCTAATTTAGATTCTGGGGCATCACATAGCTATAGATTCTCGCAAGGTTGAAGCAATCGTCGATTGGCTGCGACCTCATTCTCTATTTGATGTTCGAAGCTTCCATAAACTCGCAAATTTTTATCATTATTTTATTCATGGCTTTATCATCCTCATGGCACCTATAACTGACTGTTTAAAGGTTAAATAGTTTTTATGGGATGAAGAAAAACAACGTAGCTAGGAATCTATCAAGCAAGCACTAACCTCCGCTCCTGTATTGACATTGCCAAACTTTGATCTATCATTCCAAGTGGATTTAGATGATTCTGTACTTGGCATTGGAGCCATGTTATCACAATCAAATAAACCAATTGAATACTTCAGCAAAAAACTAATTCCGACAAGATAAAAGTGGATTGTATACAAACAAGAATTATATGTTGTGGTTCGAGCCCTCAAACAATGGGAGCATTACCTGTTACATAGAGATTTTGTTTTGTGCAGCGATCATCATGCATTACAATTCATCAACACATAAAAAATCTTAATCTAATGCACGCCCATTGGGTCTTGTTCCTTCAAAAGTTTACGTTTATTTTGAAGCATAAATCTGGAAGCCAAAATCGTGTAGCCGACGCGCTTAGCAGGAGAACAGTGCTTCTAACTCAATTACAAACTAAAATCACAGGACTAGACTTTTTAAAGGAACTTTACTCAACTGATCCAGATTTTGTAAGTATTTGGCAATTATGTTTTTCAAAGCAGCCCAAGGAAGTCAATTCACTTCGACACGGCTACGTGTTTAAAGGCAATACCCTGTATATTTTTAGCTCTTCGTGGCACCACCAACTGATCCAAGAAGCTCATAGCGATGGCTTGGCCGCACACTTGGGCCGTGACAAAATGTTCAATCAACTTCAACCAAGATTTTATTGGTCGAAACTACATCAGGATGTTGTTCGTCTAGTGGAACGTTGTTTTATATGTCAAGATTACAAGGGTAACACGCAAAATATAGGTTATACACCCCCTACCTCTACCTGAAACCATCTGGGAAGATATTAGCATTGACTTCATTTTGGGGCTTCCTAGGACAAAGAGAGGGTCTGATTCTATAATTTTCATGGTGGACAGATTTTCTAAGATGGCCCATTTTATTGCTTGTAAGAAAACTTTAGACGCTGACAATGTGGCTCGCCTGTTCTTTCACAAAATAATTTTCCTATATGAACTACCTCGTAGCATTACTCCAGATCGATATGTCAAATTTATCAGTCATTTCTAACGGGAGTTGTGGAAACGCTTATGCAAGGCCATCAATCTTAGCTCCACATACCATCCACAATCCGACAGCCAAACGGAGGTGGCTAATCGAACTGTGGGCAGCATGCTCCGCTGTTTCGTATAGAGCCACTTGAAGCAGTGGGAGGAAATTCTTGGCCAAGCAAAGTTCGCTTATAATTCAATAGTTAACCGCTCTACCTGAAAGTGCCCCTTCAGTATTATTTATACAAAAGCCCAAACCATATCTTTGATATTATTGTTTTACCTAAATATTCCAATAAAACTGCAGCCCAATTACTTGATTAATACTCTGATGTGTTACAACATTTCTGAAACAAGTTAATTACTTCCAATACAGCATACAAACATGCAGCTAATATTCACCGCCAAATCTAGATCTTTAATCCAGGTGACCCTGTCATGGTTCGCATGCAGAAAGAACATTTTCAGTGGGCACCTATTCAAAACTCAACCGTCGTAAGCTTGGGCCAATTCCAATTCTTCACCACATCAGCGACAATGCTTACATCATGGAACTAGCAAATCACATACACACTTCAGCTACCTTCAATGTTCCACCAGATGCCTCCACCATTCACGTGGACCATGAATTTTCTGAGCAGGAGGGACTTGATGCGGTGCTGTAATAGCATAAGGAGAAGAGCATCATACCACACAATACAACTACGCGCATGGCCTCACGCTCTGCGCAGTCGTTCTGTTTTACTTGTTTCTCATTATTAGTTTTATATAATATTTTACTTAATTGCAATATTCTATTTCTATAAGAAAGAAGAAGTGCATTTACCATACATAGTATTTGTCGCTAACGATAGCATTTTTAACTTATTGCCTCCATTCTCTTGAGATAGAAATCAGCTTGGGTTTCTATTCATCTAATCGTTCTCTTAGTTCCCAATTGATTAATTGATTGTGATGTTATTAAAAATAAATATAAATTTTAAACTTTGTAAATATTTTTAATATATCTTAAAATGTATTGAAATATGTTTTTAAAGATTAATAGATGTTAGAAAATATTTTTAATAAAAGTTCTCTTTTAGTTTCAAATTGATTAATAGAAGTTAGAAAATATGTTTTTAAAGATTGTGATGTAATAAAAAATAAATAAGAATTTAAACTTTATAAATATTTTTAAAATAGCTTAAAAAGGAATGATAATGATTTTTATCATTACCAATAAAATAGATAATTATAAAATCATTATTTTCAAAATATATTTTTTTCTACTTACCATAAAATAAACATTCAGCAAAATTTTCCACCAAATGACATAATGACAATGCATGAAAATGATTTTATATAGTTAATGCATCGTCTACAGAACCAAAAGCTATGGCAGCTTAAATAAATATAAATTTCCATAATAAGAATACTTGTTCCTATCATAAAAATCATCCCTTAGAATAACAATAATAAAGTCTCATCATAAATAGTCAATTATGCCGCACCGACATGTACAACCTCATTGGGGATGAACTTTCCCCAAAATAAATGCTTCTTCCATACAAATATCATTTCTTTGATCGCCACATTCTTCATCTTCGGAAAGAACAACCAAATGAATGTTGTCATTATGATAACAAAACCAACAAAGAAGTAGAAGAGTCCGAACTTCATGTGGCAAAGCATGTTAAGGAACAGTTGAGCGATTATGAATGTGAAGAACATGTTCACAGACACATTGATGCTCTATCCAGCTGACCTAGTCTCTAGTGGAAAGATCTCTGATGGCACAATCAACTCGAGCAGTCCCCATGACCATGTGAATGCGCACACATAAATGCAAATGAAAGCCACCACTAAACCGGCGTAGCTGTTTAACTATTTTATGTGCACGCCAGTCACTCCAAACCTAATGCAATGAGCGTGCCCAAAATGATCTGACATATGAACATTTGAATACCGCCTTCTAAAAATAGATTGCATCGCACCAGCTTATCTATAGATGCAATTGATACGAATGTGGTAACCATGTTCACTGTGCTAGTAATCACAGCTGACATGAGTGAAGCATGGTCGCCGAAGCTAATAGTTTTGAATAGCTTGATTGCCGAAGCTAATAATTTTGAATAGAATAGGGGCGTAGAACATGATGATGTTGATGCCGATAAGTTGGTTGAAAACGGAGATGATTATTGACATGATGAGTTGTGGTCTGTATCAGCGTTGTATGATATTTCTCCATGGGTGATTCATGTCCTTGGAGTCATTGCTAGTGATTACTAGGTCTTCATAATCCTCATCAACGTGATCTGTTCCTCACACCTTATAGAGCATCACCTTGGCGACGGCCTCATGTCTGCGCTCAATTAGTGAGTTGGGGGTTTCAGGGAGTACAAAAGCACCAATGATGATGATGGCACCAGGCACCGTGGCGAGGGCAAGGCTCACGCGCCAACCCTAACCCCCTTTGATTTGTACTGTCCAGTAGTTAATGAGATTTACAAACAAGATGTTGATTGTGATCATGATTTGGAAGCCGATGTTGAGCATGCCGCTGAGTTTAGAGGGAACCATCTCTGAGAGGTAGACGGACATAGATTGGTTGGCGAAGCCGATGCCGATTCCTAGGAGAAAGCAACCAAGGATTAGCATCAAAACATTCACTGCAATGCTGTTGATCGTTGCTTCAACTAAGAAGGTCAAGCCACCGAAGAACATGGACCATTTGTGACTGAACACCCTTGTAACAGTCGAGGCGAAGAAAGAGGCAATAAGTGCAGCTAGATACAAGGATGACGTGAAGAGCGTTAAGAGCTCACTGTTAAATTTACTATATTCATTGGTTGAGTGGCTCTCTTTTTCCTTGTGGAACACTGATGGGAAGAATCGAGCGAGAAAATAATCAATCGATGTAACTCCACCGGAGATTTTGAGATCATACCCAAAGATGAGGCTGCCGGTGGCAATGAGTGACAAGTTAGGAATACAAAAATTGTTAACTTGCCAGGGTATTCCTTCACGGCCACTTTGTTGACTGTAAAGTTAAAACTCAACCCATGACCCCCCCCCATACTACCCATAGTGTCCCTCATGTAACCTCTCACTCGTCTCAATAGAAAACCCCCCACACATGACAAAATAGAGCCCAAGCATTCAAACTCTGGCGCTCTCAGAACTGAAGAAAAAAAAAAGAGACTTACATAGATAGAAGACAGAGTTCGACCTTTAGACTCGTGCTCTTCATCGTTGACTCGCCATCACGACACTGGCCAACTCCTGCACCCGCTGACTCTACCTCGTAGGCCAACTCCGACTTTCCATGCTTCCTTCTTTCAGCCCAAAGCTGACCGAACCACGTCGTCTTGACGTCTCCACTTCGGCCGAACCAAGCCGACCTAACTCATACACCCGCCGACTCTACCTCATCGGGCCAACTCTGATCGTCGTAGCCCATCCAAATCCGTCGAAGCCCTAGCCGAAGCAACACGCCAGCCCGACCACCAGCGGTCAATCCCGACATCTGGTCCGTCGATCCCACGAAACCTCATGCACCTGCCAATTTCGATAACATTGGCCACTGCCTCAGCCGCAGAGCTAAATCCGACACCGCCGACTAAGGACCCCGCCTGACTCGCCACCGACCAAGCTACCGAGCGCCCTAGCTCATAACACTTAGATTTAAATAACTCCTCGCATAGTGCATTTTAGAAAGCAATTTTATTCCCCATGAATGCTCTTCATTCGTAGTACCCATGTTTAAAAATTCATCGGATTCTATCGTGGGGATGAATTCTGTCGTGTGGATTGAGAGAATGAAACGAATTATCATTTTAAGGTTCAGTTTATGTAACTTTTGAGTTACGTACGATCAAAACCGTTGATCTTATGATCAACGGTTCAAATCTCGCCACTCCGCGGCTCATTCTGACTGCAGATCTCAATCCCATGGTTAATTCTATCGTCCAGTGCAATCTAGGCCATCCATGCAAACTGCAGAGGATTCGATGGCACAGCGCGTTACGAACTCGGATAAGTCAGTCGCCGCGTCGTCAGCGCAATCATTGCCAATGATTGGAAAACACGTCCACGGTTTGGGGCAGTGAATCAGAGCGCGCCACATATACCCGCTGTCATTATTAATTAATAATTAGTTTTAAACTAATTTAAATTGTTTTAAAATTATTTTAAAATTAAAATATTAGTATAATATATTATTTTGTTCAGAAAATTATTACCTTTAATTTAAAAATAAAATTAGCTTAAGATAACTAGTACATTTTAAAATTATTTTAATTATCAAATATCTTATATTTTAAATTATTAGTTAATTATAAATTAATAAAATATTTTATAAAATTTTAAATCTTATTTTAAAATAACATTTAATTATTTTAGTAAAGTATTTATTGTATTTTAATTTAAAATTAATTTAATATTCCATTTTTTAAATAATTACCTTATATTATTAAATAATATGTATTTAAGTAATATTTATCAATATTAATTATATTAAATAATAAAGAAAATATTTTTTATAAAATTTAAAATTTTATTTTTATTGTTTTAGAGAAATATATGCTATATTTTGATTTTAATTTTAATTTAATTTGTTATTTAGTTATTTTAAATAATTAATCTATTTTATCATATATTAATATTTAAATAATATTTATTAAAAATCAATTATTTTTAATAAAAAATAAGTATATTTTTACTTATTTTTGAAAAATCAAAGAAATATTAATTTAATTACCTAAATTAAAATTAATAAATATTTTTCTATTTTAAACTTTTTTTAATTAATTATTTATTTAAATTACTTAATTAATAATTAATTACATTTAAAATTCAATTACTTTTAAATTTTATAAAAAAGTTATTTTTATTAATTACCTTTAAAATTTAGAAGCTTTAATCCTTAATTTGATTTAATTTAATAAATATTTTTAAATATTAATTTATTTAAATTATTTAAAAATACTTTTTATTGCTTTAAACTTCAAAATTTTATAACAAATTCATTTTAAATCCAAAATTTTTGTATAATACCTTAAAGTTTTCAAAAAATTATGTATTTTATTTTAAATTTATTTTCCAATTTTAATAATTATTATTTTTCATTTATTTATTTATTATTTAAGCACTTAATTACTTAAATATTATTTAAATAAATAATATGTTAATTATTTTGAAATTAAAAAATTATTTTTAAGCCTCGCTCGAGTGACCCGTGGATCTCTCATATATATGCTTACTTATA
Source organism: Dendrobium chrysotoxum (assembly GCA_019925795.1). Lineage (NCBI taxonomy): Eukaryota > Viridiplantae > Streptophyta > Magnoliopsida > Asparagales > Orchidaceae > Dendrobium > Dendrobium chrysotoxum. Next base: position 9,490,643 of record CM034315.1, read on the forward strand.
TACATGGAAATATTTTTAATCATATTATTTTAAAACTTATATATATTTATATATTTAATATATATGTATTTTAAATTATTTTAAAATTATATATACTTTAAATCTCTTTAATTTTGAGAGATTCACTTATGAAAATTTAAACATGGATTATGCATGCGAATATCATTCATGGGGGGTGGATTAGTGAATGATTAGATTTCAATCATTCACTAATCGCATCGTTAAGAGCACTTAATTATTATTTTTATCATCTTTTGTATGTGTAGGACGCACAAGCACTTAGTTTAGACTCTCCTAGAGCTAAGGACATGGTGTGTTTTTATTTGTGTTGCATTCCCCCTTATGTTACCCCAAGGGTTAATCCAAAACTCAATTGGAACCTACTTAACATAGCGACATCTTAAGGACAATAATTAAGGATCTGTCTAGTGAACTTAGGAAAATTATTGGAGCTAGAATAGATCTCCGATTGACATGAAACATTAAACATTTAAACTTAGTGAAATCTCCTAGAATTTTCTAGAAATTTTTAGGACTCTTTAAAACTCTTAATTAACAAACCCAAATTTAACCTTTAATTAAGCCCCAATAAATTCAACTTAAATCTAAAAGTTACCCATAATATATCAAACTCTTTAAAATTTAATGCTTAATCTTAGAAAATTAAAGCCCCTTTAATTAGACTTCAATTTGAAACTTAATTTAATTTTAATAAAAAATCACCTTTTTAATTAAATTAAATAATTAAAATTATTAAAAATTCTAAATTTTCCCCAAACACTTGGGAATATCTCTTTAGGTCACTTCTGACCTTCGGGGGTGATTCCAAGCAGTTTGGAGTTGATTCGGATCAAAACCCTCAAAATATCCTTTATTAAACAATTTTAATAATTCACTAAAAACCCGAAACTTTGAAAATTCATAACTAATTCCAAAAAATTCATAACTAATTCTAAAAAATTCTAAATTAAGCAAACTAAAAGGAATTCAACTCTAATTAAAATCTAGTATTTATTAAAAATATCAGGTTTCCAGAAACCAACTTAAATAAAAAAAGTCAACTCTTCGGTCAACCGTAGTTCATTAACTAGGGCTCGAAACTTCTAAAATTCATAACTTTGCCTAGAAAATCCAAATCTAGCAAAATTAAAGTCTATTTACTCCTTGTAATCTTTAATATTTAATAAAAATACTAGAACCCTAAAACCTAACCTTTTTTTAAAAGTCACCTTTTGGACCCCTTTAACCTATCAGGTAGGTTGACCCCGAATCTTCTAAAGTTCCTTTCTTGCCCTCTAACCAACTCGGATCACAAAGAACTTGAACTAACTGCCTGATATAGGATCTACCCAAAACTACATAAGCATACTGCACACACATAGAATTATTTGCTAGGGCACCACTTCTAACTTTAGGTTAGGCCCGGTGTTTTACTTTTTTACTTCTGTGATCGCTCTTGCATGTGGCACGTGTATTCTTTATTTTGAATTACTGTGAGTGTTTATTTTATTACTGCACTTTATATGTGATGTGATGTGCACGATAGATTACATATAGGTTATAGGCGATCTTGATACTAATGCTATTTTTTACATGTGGCCATGCTCATACAGCGCTAAAATAAAGGGAGCTAAAATCATAAATAAATTATATAATTGTTTGCTACAAGTGCTTTAGCCTCTTAGCTCCCAAAATAAATAAGAGCATGGCCAAGTATGGATGGCAATGATTAATTTTATTTTCATATACAACTGCTTGGAATTTTTTGTGAACTGCTTAGGATAACCATATAGAAGAGTCTAGATTTTCCTTTTAAATGATGTAATTTATAATTTGCAAAGTGTTGAGTTGTGAAAGTCTTCACAAATAGGGTATTTCAAACACTAGGAATCTAAAAGGAGAAAGAAGGGCCCCTCATAAGGACTTTCTTTCTCATTTAGGTACCCCTTTTGGGGGATAAACCTTATAAAGATTAAAGGAGATGATCCGAAGGGAGACGATCCGAAGGGAGATGATCCATACGAAGACCTGAAGATGAAGACTTGAAGATGAAATGCCTTGCTTTTAGGACTTGCATCTTTCAGTAGGACTAGAATCCAGATTATTGTCGGTGGGGTTTGGCCACCATTACTTTTCTACAGACCCTGGATTGTACTTATATGGCACTTGCCATGGACTTTTAGACTTTTTATTATTCTAATTATTTTATTTATATTGATTTTTTTATTTTATTTGTGCAGTAGAAATTATATGCTTTTTCTAGGTTTATTTCTTGCATGTGTGTAGCCTAATTTCATTAGGCTCTCTAATAACTAAAACTTTTTTTACTCATAACTAATATTTAAAGTTTTAAGAAATAAATAATATTGAAACGTAATAATCTAGGGAATAGCCAGAACCATCCAGAGTCGCATGCATATCAATACATTTTCTCCCCCCTTTGCTATAAGACACTTCCCCGTCTGCTGGTAGAGTCCAGATAATCCGACCTATGAAGATGAGGTGCTGGATCTGGAGAAGTCTAGGCTTTCTAAAAAAAATTATTTTTATAAGCCTTTTTAAAAATTTTAAGCATATCTAATTTTGAAGCTTGAACTAGTATGCATTGTATTAGAAACTAATTAAATTAAAAAATTAATTGCATTAGCTTTAGGAGCATTCACCCTACATAAGTCCAAGGCCAAGTAGAAAACTCTCTAGACGTTGGTCTTACTTCCAAAAACTCAGCCTCCCACCCATCTTTCATAAAGACTGGACAGCATGAATTTTATACGACTAGGTGGTTAGCTGGCTTTCTTTTTCAAACAGGATATAAGCCTAGGATGCATTAATTAGGACACGGGTGTTAGTGCTGTGTGTAAAACACTAAACCTACCTTAGATCTAGGATTCAAGGCTACTACATTCGGTGTCTCGTAGTATGCCTCATCGGTGGGTAAGTCCCCTATTCTTCAGGGGCTATAAATCCCGCCTATCTATGTCACATAGATGACGATACTTCCATCCTTCTTCATATATGCTTTGAGTACATTGCTTATTTATTTTCTCCAGTTTCTTCTCACTATCCTAGTCCCTTCGGGTGTTAGTGTGAGCCGTGCATATTAACTAAACCCACTTTGAACCCTTCTTTCCTTTTGAGTAGGACTTCCTAGTCTTCGACCTATATGATATTCCCAATTTGGAAAGGATAATGTAGGATCCTTAATCGAGAGTCTTCTCAGGCCCCGGCTTGAGATATAATTAACCACAGGGGCTTACGCCCATGTGAAACTGAATTCCACCATCAAATAAACCCCACTCGAGCTGATGTATCGGGTGGGGGAAACATGTTGTTCCGATCAGGTCGTGTATATTATTACCCATTGAGTTGCGTTGGCGAGAGCCGCTATCCTCAATGGTTAATCGTATGTACGATCTAATATGCCCTCTCATTGGCCCGCTTACGAAGAGCATAAATGTCACACCCTAGTTTGGCCCACCCCTTTATAGTCAATCTAGAGTATAACAGAGAATGAAAGAAATCTATTTACTCGCGTAAGACTTCAGTATATCAAACTCCACACTTAATAATATGAAGCATATAATGTACCTTAAGTAACATCAAATATAATCAAAGTAAATATAGAGCTTTACTAACACTTTTAAAATTTACTTACATACCCAACAGTCTACACAGTTATCATTCAGATCTCTTTTTAGCTTTCTATAAATGTTCATTTATTCCTATTTTTTTTTATTTTAAGCATTTTGACATCTAGAAATCAATGTACAAATTGTATCTGTATAAATACTAAATGCATAACTATTTAAAATTTCTAGATCAGTAATGAAAACTAAGTTAATTATTAAGTTATATTAGTAGCTATCATTTATTTTCATTATTTTATTTTATTTGTACTGTAGCTTTTCCACTTAGCATAACATGCAAAGGATTTGATGAGATCTGATGGATGGAATTAGCTAAAGGGCACTAGTGGATTTAGATATATATTAAATTAATATATAGTGGAGGGTTCTTGCCTTAAGCTCTTCATTTCATCTCAATTTTTCTACCTGATAAAAACCTCTGGAGCTGAAACGGACGGGGAGAAGTTGGGAAGAAATTGTTGATGCTAGAGGCTGCTGGAGAAGAAAATAATTCAGCAACTAAGGTAAGAAATTAGATAGATGCTGGAATTACGTACTGTTTGCTGGAATTAAGTTTGGTTAGCTGAAAGCTGCTGGAATTAAATGTCGTTTGCTGAAATCTACATGAACATGTTGATGTGATTGAAATTCAGGTGCAGCAAACAGTTGGGAGCTGCTGTGTGGTGAAAATTCAGCTGTTGTAGACTGTTGTGGCTGCTGTAGGGGAAGACAATTCAGCAAAAATACGGTAAAGAAATTATATAGATGTTGTAATTAATGTCTAAACATGTTATTTAAGCCATATGTTGAGGAATAAGCCTGCACGAGTAAAGGCGAAAGACCTGACAAGGTAAACCTATACTCTCAATTCTAGAAGTTGGGAATATAGACCCAACCCTGACTGAGAGAGTAGCTTCAATTCTAAAAGTTAGAAAGCTGGACCCAACCTTGAATTGGAAAGCTAAAAAGGTGCAAAAGCTTATAGCCATTATATGACTTATTTTAAACATGTGTAACAGATAGCAAGTTGGAAAGAAATGATATGAATTTCTTATGATCAGTATGCAATTTTAATCTATTTTAACCATGTGATTAATAATTGTTAAATAATGTAATTATTATTTCTTATACATTGCTTGTATATTTCATTGGGCTATAGCTCATTAGTAGTTATTATACTGCAGGTAAGGGAGAGGAGCCTGTAGGGCATTAAAGGGGTGAATGTTCTTTTTGGGTGTACATATGTTTTGGATGTATGAATATTTTGGGTATTATAGTAAAGGTCTACGATCGTCTTGTCCTACGGGATAGTACTGAAGTACCCTTTGCACTCTATCCCCCGCTAAGCAGATCCCTTTCATAGGTCCACACCCATATGTTCCCTAATGGCTTCAAACCCTTGAGTAATGAATCATATGATATATTCGATAGGAATAAAGCCCTCTATCAACTAAGGTGGATTCAAATCTATCCCCTTAAACACCACCCCAGGTCTACAAGATATTTTTTGATGAAGCAACCCATGGTTGTCGATAAGGTGCATTCGATCAGGTTGGGTTGACTACCTCCTCTGACTAAGTAGACTATGGAATATGATAACTCGGGATGACAGAATCATGAGAACTTGATCGAGCTCATCTTCATTCCCCCACAACCAGTTTTAAGTTTATGGTGATAAACTTTAAGTTTCAAACTACAAAATTCTTATCCCAAATTCAAACCCTAAAATTATTGCTATTATACGCTAGATTTATAACCTATGCGACCTCTTTAAAGACTAGCCTTAATTGAAAGTTCTCTCTTATTATTAGGAGGGATAATTAACTATAGGGGCTTGCGCTTATAGAAAACTAGAACTCAGATCATAAAGTCCTCAGAAAATGAGAGTGAAATCTCTGTGTAGTGTCTTATCTAAAACTTAATTTGCCTTCTGAAAATTCACCCGAAACCTGAGCTCATTAAAGGTCTCTGCCATCATACACTAATAAGAAAAGAGATCAGTGCAGAGAGGCTGGGAGCGAACGACAATTGAATTTTCGGAGCCCACACACTTCGCTCGCCATTATTATTGATATGGATGTACGGGACTTTAATTTTGTATAGTAATTAAATCTATCGCTAACCAAAACAAAATAAAAGAATTATAATGGAGGTGTGAGAGGAGATAACAAAGTAATTGATTTCCGGGAAGTAATGATCGATGGATGGAATCTTACGCTAATTGCATTCATCTTATTGAACCACTCGATTTGACTATAACTACACAAGATTTGGAGACTATTTGATACTTAAATTAAAATCCATTGTTTTTTTAATGTATTTCAAGTGCATGATTGTAATTCATTTGGACTTCTATCAGATCACTTTTGGTATTGTTAAGTTTATCTTGTCAAACTGTTCAATTCAATTATAAGTTTATTTAAATCAGAATTTGAATGATTCTAAATTTAATTCTAGAAAATTTCAATTAAAATATAACCTAAAAATTTGTGGGACAGCCTTCTTACTGCTTTCTAAAGCAACTTTTTAGTATGAACATGTATTGAACTATAAATATTTGTACTAAAAAATTGATTTAAAAAGAAGAAAGAAAGCTGACCCAAACAAACCCCAAGTGTCACAATACACCACAAAAATTATAGCCAACAGCACAAAACAAGCACCATGATTTAATATACTTCATAGGCACATATCTAAGTCTTTCTGAGAATATCAAAAGAAGTAACATTCTAAAGGAGAAGTAAAGTATTGCATAATCTGACCAAAATCAAAACTTTGAAGAAGATTCTGTTTGAACTGTAGGTTTTCGGCGGCCAAAAAAAAAAAAACAGGAGAGAAATAAATTCCTCAACTCAGAAAATCAAGGGAAGGGAGCGTAAGGTAACTCCGATTCAGATCTAGGGTTTCTGTCGCATGAAAAATTGTAGAAATGGCAAAAAAAATTTGGACCATTTCTCGATTTATGTGTCATCCATGTGCAGGGGCCATGCTAATCCAATTTTATCAGATGCCTCCGAGGAGACAACATAGTGCAACGAGCAACCATTTAAGAAGAAAAGTAATTGCTACAGTACAACCAATGTGGGACTATAGGCAGATATCATCTTATTTTACTGAGAATTTATTTTTAAGGTTTAGGTAATTTTTATTATCATATTTTGATTTCTCAATTTTTGAAGTATTTATTATGTTACCATGTTAAGAACGAATTTTATAAAGTTTGGCCTTACTATTCATGGAATTATTTTTCATATATTAAGAAATTTTATTTTCATTTTTCAGATGATTTAATTTATTAGAATTAGATGATATTGAGTTAAATTTGGGCAAATCAGTCTCAACTCAACACCGATAATATTTATTTTAGTTTTTAGATAATTAAATTCTTATTTTTAAATATGATCATTGTATTGTTGGTCTATAATTTGATAAAATAATTATTAATATTATTGATGATAGGGAGAGAAGAAGTCATGGGGGTTGGCATTTGGGTTGGTAATGTGCATAGGCCTTTTATAAAATTATGTGCGCTAATATTATTGATGATAGTGGGTAATAAAGTCACCCAACATCAACGTTTGTATTAACACCGTACATTGACTTTATAAGTATGGTCTGCATAGACATGATAGCATTGGTGGGTGATGAAGTATGTGAATGTTGACATTTGTGTCTACAATGTGATTTAACCTTATAAGCGATGAATGACATTCATCAATGTTGTTACCAAAAAGTTCGAAGACTATAATAATTGGGTGACGGTGGTTGGATGATGGTATTTAGATGATAAAAGTTGGATGACAATGGTTAGAAAATAGCTATCAGTGGATGAGGCAAGGCACCGATGGTCGGGTGATGGGCTTTCCTTGATCTTCGACATCAAATATTGGGTGAAATTTTAGAGTTCTTCAGATCTCGGCAAAAAACTATAATCTACAATACTTTTAATTTAGAATCAAATAGTCTTCAAATCGGGCTAATCTACAATATTGCTAATTCAATATCACTTTTTTTTTGTATTTTAATATGAAATAAAACATATTTAATATTTAACAAATATATATTTATTTATACGATAATTGTAATATCAGTTGTCTATAAGATGATTGTAGTGGCTGATGAGATGATGATAACAACGACAGTAGTGGCAATAGCCGACATTGGCTGCATATGAGACGACGAGCGACAATACCAATTATTTAAAAAAATAAAAATAAAAAGCAATTAGGATACATCTATACCAAATATATTTAAATAAAATATCCCAAACATACTATTGTAGTTGTTCTAAAGTCTTCCAAGGGTATTTTTATGATTTGGAGAATTCTTTGTTCAAGTTTTGATGAAGTTTAATAATAATTCAATGGAAAATAATGTCAACGTATGATTTGATTAATGATTTTATGCACTATTGGCATATTTGTGTATTGATTTTGGATATCATTAAATTTAAACTAGTTTAGATTAAAAATTTTAGCATCTTATTGTATTATAAGCTGTAATTCTATTACATTGAGCTCATTCGACGAGAGATTCCAATCAAAGTTTTTGGCCTGTGAAGGTACACCTGATCAACGTCTCATAGTTCCGTCTTCCAGAATATATCATGGTTTCAGTCTACCAACACTAACAACCATTGATTGTAGTATCCGGAGAATCTAATTAGCAGCCATGGGCTGCATCCTCTCAGGGATCCTGAGTAAACTAAAGTGGAGATGCGTGTGGATTTTAATTTAGTTTAGTTTGAGTTGGGGCTTATGGCTTCCTTAAATGTTGCTCATTAATCTATTTAGTTTGGGGCTTACTGCTCCAATTAGGAGTTGCCCGTATAATTTTTGTTGTTGTATTTGGATAGGGACTTATGACATTCATTTAAAATTAGCCCTAGTGGGTCTTATTGCCTCTATTAGTGGCGGCCTGAAGGTTTTGGTTGGATAGGTTTTATGGCTTTCTTGAAAGTTGCCTAATGACGGGTCTTACGACCTAGCCCCATAAGCTAAATAGCCCGTAGAGGTGGGTTTTACAACCTAGCCTTATAAACCAGGATGCCCGGGTGAGGGATCCAGGGTTATGTTATCACCAAAATATTTTCCTTGAGGTCAGGCTTACGGCTTTTATTAGAAGTGGCCAGGTGATAGGTCTAGAGTTATGTTATCGCCTAAACATTTTCCTCAAAGGTCGGACTTACGACTTCTATTAGAAGTTTTTGGTGGTTAATTGGGGATTAGTGGTTAGGTCATTTTAACTTAAAGATTTCTCCTAAAGTTGGACTTACGACTTTCATTTAAAAGTTGTCGGTTGGTGGGTCTTATAACCTAATTCTTAAAAATAAGGCTACCCAAGTGAGGGGTCTTGGATTTAGGGTTCTCCACTTAGAAGTTCCCTAACATACGTGTCTTACTACTTCGCTTAGAAGTAGCCAAAATGATGGGTCTTACAACTTAGTTCTATATGCCAAGATGCTCAATTAAGGGGTCTAAGTTTAGGTTTCTTCCTATCTATTACCCCTAAAGGTTGGACTTACGTCTTTCATTAAAACTAGCCAGCTAGTGGGTCTTACAACATAGTTCCTACAAACAAGGCTACCGGTATTTGAGTTTTGGATCTAGGGTCGTTCATTTATGAGTTCCCTAATACGCAGGTCTTACTTCTTCGCTTAGAAGTAGCCCAACTAGTGGGTCTTACAACTTAGTTCTATAGGCTAAGATGCCAAATTAAGGGGTCTAGGTTTAGGTTGCTTCCTAGCTATTACCCCTAAAAGTTGGACTTACAACTTTCATTGAAAGTAGCCAGTTGGTGGGTCTTACAACCTAGTTCCTATAAACAAGGCTGCTCGGGATTTGAGTTTTGGATATAGGGTTGTTCATTTAGAAGTTCCCTAATGTGCGGGTCTTACTGCTTTACTTAGAAGTATCCCAAGTGGCGGGTCTTACAACTTAGTCCTATAGCCTAAGATGCCCAATTAAGGTTTGAGTTTATTTGATAGTATGACACTGGACTATAGCTTTGACACTTACTTCTTAGTAATTATCTTCTATCTTTTAGTAGTTCTTGTTGTTTTGTGCTTATAGCCTTTTTTGCTATAGTAGTTGCTAATCTATTTTAGCACTTTGTTTTGCTTGCAGTAGTTAGTTTACTACTTTCAGCATTAATTTAATTATATTTTTTGATGCGCTGACTTTTGACTCTTTGCTTGTAGTTTCTCGTAGCCATCAGTTTAGAGAACTATCAGGTGGATGCATTTTAGACTACAGCTAAGGGTTTGAGTGAGCTTGAGCTTATTTCTGAGCTATTTGTTGAGTTGTTTGGAGAATACTTTGTTTTTGTTCATAGAGTTATTGTGTGAGCTGTCACTTGTTGGAGAGCAGTTTGAGTTGTCTAGTAGTTTGGAGAGCTGCTCTGTTAGAGAGTAGTTTTGAAGAGCTCGTATGAGTTGTTTGTTAGTTTGAGAGCCTTGCAGCTTGAGAGCCGTTTGGAGAGCTACCAGTTTGGGAGTTTTTACATAAACTGGATTAGTGGAAACATTTCATTCATGTATTTTATTTTAATTGTATTAATTAATTAGTGAATTAAATGAATTTTAATTGAAATTAAATTTTAATTTAAAAATCAATCGCTTGATTTATTAGTTAAATGTATTTTAAAGTTAATTACATTAAATTTGATTTAATTATTAATCACTTATACGAGTTAATTAAAAGTGGATTTGAAATTTAATTTGTTCAATTTGTTAGCGTATTTTAAAATTATATGTATGTTAAATTTGATTTGTTCAATTTTTTTAAATGTATATTTTGACATTATTTAATTATTTAGACTGAATTGACTTGCTCATTAGTTAAAGTAATAAAATTAAGCTGATTATTTCATTAAAGTTAAAAGTTTAGAAATAACTGCTTAAACTTTAATGAATTAAATATGGTTTAAGTGAATTAGTTTAAATTTCAATTTAATGAATTGAATTAATTATTTATGTGAATATTACTTTTATTCTTAGAGGTTTAATTTGATTTAGTTTTAAAGGTTTTAACTTTAAGTTAAAGTTTTAACTTTAATTAAGATTTTAATGGTATTCTGAATTAATTAATTGCTTAACAATTTGGTATTAGATTTTAATCAGTTTATTATTTAGTTTAATTGATTCATTTGGTTATAATTAATTGAGTATTTATTTCATTAGTTTAACTTAGATCAGGTTAATTAATATAGAATTTTAATTTCATTTCTAAATTTAAGTGAGTTAATTAGTTAATTAGGTTAATTGATTACCATATTTTAATTGCAATTTCTCTTTTAATTTCAATTAAAGTTTTAATTTTAAAACTAATTAATTTTTTTTAATTATCTATAGTTAATGTTGGATTTTAATCTTAAAAGAAAAGCAGCATTATTTAATTTGTTTGATTGATCACTTAAATTTTAGTTGTGAAGTTTCAAATTAATTAAATATTCAATTGAATGTTCTCTAATTTGTCTGAGTCCAGAATTTTGAGAAAATTTCGGCAGCCTCCTAAGGTCCCCTCTCTGCGAGGGGATGTAGTGGAGGGCACTTACCATTTTGGCTCGACTTGGCATGAATAAATCGACAACGAGGAGTATGAGAGAGCGAATCAATCCCAGAAATGATCTTCGAGTCTTCGATCCATTCGGCCGGATTAGTTCGATCGAGGGCTTTGGGAGATCGTATCAACCCTGGAACTTCCTTCAAATCTTGTAATTTGATGACGATGACACATGATTTTCTCTTATTAGTAATTTATAACAATTATTATTAGTAATAAAAATCATAATTTTTATTTATTATTAACACTATTCTGTTAATAATAAATAATTAAACATATCCCTTTCTTCTTTGTATTTACTGTTTGTTCAAACGTCTCTTGCTCAAATGGCGGAATGAAGACTGGATCGTACAAATAAAGTGGATCAAGCGGCTGAGGCTCTGAGATCAGACTCTCCTTCACCTGAAGGAGAACGGACAGATGAGGCGGACTTGCGAGGCTCGTTCGCACGCAAGAGGGGCAGTCGGATGTGCCAGGCGAAGGCAGGTTCGGCTCCGGGCTTGATCAGCCTGAGTTCGTGTGATGGAGGCCGGCTGAAGGCAGAGTGTCGCTCTCGGTTCGCATAGGTGAACCTGGACTCGGTGCATGAGGCGGACGGTAAGATCCTTTCGTACGGGTAAGGCGAGCAGCTGGGCTCCGTTCGCACGGAGCCAAGTTCTGTTCACGGGAATCGGTGGCCAGGATCGGAGGCCGACGGAGTCGTTTGGCTCGTGATCGGAGGCCGACGGAGTCGTTTGCTCGTGTGGAGGGGAATCAGCGAGTGCTTGAAGAAAGGACGAGAGCCAGAAGACCATGAAAAATCCTCCAATTCAATTCCTTCTCCCCTGCGTCTGTAAGGGTCCAACCTCTTTTCGATCATTTCGACACTTCTTATGCATATATATTTTCTAGAGTATAAGCAGCAACCAATTACTTAGGTAGCTATCTTCAATTTCATAATTGAAAGAGAGGAGCAAGCATGTTCCAAGGTGACTATATAATAATCTCCATTGGCGGCATACAAGATATCCCCTTTCCTGGACTTGAGTCTCGCATCTGTAGCCACTGGGTATGTAAATCCATAAATGTTTAATGAAATAGTTAGATTATTTCCATCTGCAACCCATGCTTGATCAAGTTTCAATTGAATTTTTTTTTCATGTAGACTTGTCTTTGCACTAGAAGGCTGATATTCATTTTTACATTTTGGGATACCTGCATTGCACACCTTCTTCTTCTTCTTTTTTTATTCGAACACGAGTCTCATTAAGATTTCATTTGGAAAAGTTTTCTAACTGTTTTTCTAAAGTAGCTTTCTATTACAAAAATATTTTGAATAAAAATGTTGTACTAAAAAGCTATTTTAGAAAGTAGTAAAAAAAACTATTCCAAATGAAACCTAAATATCAATATATTCTCAAACTTCAGTCTCTTAATTCATATACAACCATCATTGTAGAATTAACAAATAAATTGATATTGACTTAGATGTGCTATTGTTTTTCAGCTGACATCTACAACAAGCAATTATGCATTTTTCTAAGATAGTAAATTGCAGCTACATATTAATTAAAATTTTCTATAAAACCCTTAACTCCGCAGATTATTGAACAGAACAGGACAATAATCAGAACATCTTCATGAGGTTGACTACATAGCCAAGCTCCCTTCCATATTCTTCATTACAGTATTTCTTGCAATGCATGCCAAATTTGAGCTCAGCAACCTTCAGTATATAATTTCATCTCAAATCACATTGAATCATCCGACCATTGTAATTTGTTTGAGAGAATGCTAATCATGCAAAGGCACGTCAATGAGGTTCATAGAATTCAGTGACTGAATTAAAGCAAGCTGCAGCACATTCTGTTGGCAAAGTTTCACAGGGTTCTTCAAGATGCCAATCTTCGCATTTGTTTGGCTGCACAATATCACCCGAGCAATGATAAATGATTCTTCCTTCTCTATGGCACACTGCCACTCATTTTTCGAAATAGGGAACCAGTTTTTGGATGCAGAAATGGTGCTTTTGACCTCTACATATACCGTTTCAGATTTTTTCTTAATGATCAAGTCGTAGGGTAATCCCATCTCAAAATCTCTATTGACCCATTGAACTGCTGCTTCACTTAGCTTCTCAGTGAAGTATCTGTAAACTATCATCTCTCCTAATCTGCCAGTTTTATAAGATTGACCTTCCAAAGTTTTCAAACACAGAATGTCTTTATTCTTATCTGACCTCGCTGATTCCAAGGCTGTTTGAACAACCGCATCGATTGGAACTGGAACATCGTCAAAGTGAATGAATGCAGGAACTGGAATTTTCTTGGGAAAAGTATCTGAAGCAGAGGGTAGACCTACTGAGGCCTTCAAATTTACTGGAGGCCAGCACAACTTTGAAATCTGGTTTGTTGCTAATTTTGTATATTGTTGCTTGGCTTTCAAGTGTGATGTGTCTCCGGCATAGTTAAGGTCAGCTAAGACAGAAAAAGTCCATAGAGGCTCCCCTTCAGGAAGGATGGGCACGTGATAGCTACCAACAATAAATGGTTCAATTTGCTCCTCGGTGTGGCCTAACTCAGCCTTAGTGGTGATGATATGAAGGAAATTTGCAATATGTAGATTAGAAAGTCCATGAAAGAAAAGTCGGGAGAGCTCCAAAAATAATTCATGAGAATCTGTATTCGGTGTTATGTAAAATATATTCCCCTGCAAATTAAGTTAGGAGAAAATGTTCTCAAAATAAAACCCATGAAATAATTCTCTTTTAAAGTAATCATTTCAAACTAATAAAAGCAGGAAGTTTTATGATCAAGTGTAGGATTTTTTTAAAAAAATTGCTTCCTTGCCTTTCCCAGCAACAAACTTGCCATGTCCTGCTCACACAATGCTTAAAACCATAGAATACATATTTAAATAATGCTAAAAATAAATTTTAAATTTCAAGAGGCAAGTTTCTTTTTAAATTAGTTCCAGGTGATTAAGCAAATGACGATTTAACAGAAGTTCAGCCACAAAATAGAACAAACATGACAAAAATCAGGGTTTGTGAATTGATCAAAAGAGAATCACTGCTCCAGCCTTGAACATTAACATAACAGGTCAAACAAGTCTTATACAAGCTTGCCTTAGGAGCAAGCAATGGTGATTTTTGAAGGTTTTTATGAAGAGCTATCAATCATATTGTAGTAAGCATTGGTAATTGGTACTAAAGAAACCCACTTTACATTGAACACTTATTTAATTATACATGTTATAGTATTGTAGAACGAGATTTGAAGGCATTAGTTTTCATCAATAGCTAAGATTTACTGTGATTAAGTATTGCAACTCTACGTAAGATATCCATCAGATGTCATTGACTTAACACCAAGTGCGGTAACTTTCTTTGCTCTACAAGTGTTTCTAAACTTTATTATTGTACGTCTATTCAGTTTCTCTCTAGCATCCTTGCCATTAGATAGCCTAAGGATCATTCCATAGATATCTCTTATAACTTGGGTTGATCGATTTTGCCTGTAAGAACAATGATACCAATGTATTGAAAAAATGGCAAAGAATTATGCGGGAATATGAATTGAAGAGCAGTAGTACTCATAATCAGTGGAAGAAACTAATTTTTGCACAAGATCCAGAAAATGAAAAATGAAAAAATCAACATCATTAAAAATGATTTGCAAGAGCCGATGAAGAACAGGAGAAATAAATGATTTACAACATTTATCTAATATCACGTACCTCTAGAAGACAGTTACATTCAAACCGTTTTGCATTTGAACTATCACGTCCTTTAATAGAATTTTTGTAATATAATTTCTCGACAACAAAAACCTGAAGGTTGATAGTTTTTGCAAATTCAAGCTCCTTTAGGTGCAAATATAGGTCAGGATGCATCTTATATAGGTACCGTTGAGCATAGGGAAGAATCCAATTAATTAAAGAAGCTTCATAATTGTCGTCTGCAATACCATATGAAATGGCTTCACGAGATATGACCTGAGACATAGAATGCCACTCAATATTTAAAAATTAGAACATTTTTTATAACTCCATTGAGAGTCTTCAGAGAAAGCACTATGTGCACTTTTGAAGTATCAGCAAAATTCTTTGTTAGAATGGAAAATTGATAGGTCTGGTTGGAATGAGTAGGAGAAAAGAAAATTAACAAGATAAAACAATATAAAATTTTACCTCTGCAAGTGCAGGAATACCTATGTTTTGCATAAATATGGAAACCTTTCCACAAAGCATTTCCCTCTCACTGGTAGTAAGTTCACCAAATTGTAAAATGTGAACATCATTGACATCTTTGAATTGCCCCATTCTTTCGTCATCATCAGTCCAACATACGGTACCAAATATTGGATTAAGGGAAACCCATGTATCCTGCATCGTTGGAAGCACTGTGTTTTCTAATTTTAAAAGAAAACATTTTAAGTCATTTATTTCATCATAATTGAATAATCCAGATTTCAAGTCATCAGCCCACTTGAGAAATACTCGAAAAACCTGAAAAATGAAATGAAAGAAAAGAAGTAAAACCAAGTACTCAACTTAAACCACCATCAATAAGTGACATCTGCATGCACAATTATGCATATAAATTATGCATTTGCTAAAGTAGCATCTTGAATTACTATATGGTTTTGGAATGCTTACTTCATGAGCAACCTCTGAAGGTAATGCAACATCTGATAAATGACGTAGTATTGAAAGGTAACCACTAAACGAAGGTGCTTCAGGTACACCACAGTCAATCACAAGAAAATCATGAAGACCTGGATATAGAATGGATAGTGTCAAGCATGCTGGAAGCTTTGTTGCACTTGCTGGGTCATGCGAATGGGTTATTTCCCTCAATCTTCCCACACAACCAGTTGCATCATGCCAGCATAATTTATCTGGAAGCATAAATGTACCAGGCACAATATCCTTGTTTTCAGATTTACATACTGATGGAACGAATATGACAATATCTGATTTCACATTGGCGATCTTTTCCTTTGATTTAGTCAATTCTTCTTGAACAAAAGTATAAATTTTATTCATCTGGAATATGCTGGAAAAAAAAAGATAGCTTGCTACAGTCAACAGTTTTACAATGACATGGGGTAACCTATCATAACAATTTTTTGGCACCACAGGCCAGAGAGCACATGAAAATGAGAATTCATACAAATTCCAGGTATTCTGATAAAGAGATGAAACAAAGCGCATGAGCCAAAACGCCTACATTGAAGAAATCTCAAAATTGCCAAATAAAAGTCAAAAGGGTAAAATTAGCGAATTGGTATCCACTTATATTAATAACTAAAGTAATACCTTAAACATAAACTTTTCTGGTAATTGGATGTTGTATTTTTCTGAGGATTAAAATCATGGATTTTGTATCACACATATCCCACATGCCTATCAAATTTAAACCAAAAGCTGGTGGCAATTGATCAAATGAGGTTAGACCCTTTCACGAGGAATATGAACGCTTTGTTTGGGATGTTTTTCTTACTATTTTTTATAGCAGCTTTCTAGTACAAATTTTAAAAAAAATGAAAAAATAGTGGCAAAAGGCTGTCCCAAAAGAAGCCGAACGTAACCAAGAATTCTGCAAACATTGCCCTATTGATGACAAGAAACAAAAGTTCAACAACAATACCTGGCAAAAGTTTTGGAGGTTCTCCAGAGCTGTAGCACTCTAATCGCATCATCAAGTGTAACTTGAACCTTTAATCCAATATCCTGCACAAATCTTCTGCTCGAAGCCTAGTCCATCAAAACAAAGGATTAGACTGAAATTTGTTGATGAACAAAAGAGAACTTATTATATTTTACCAAATCTGAGCTGTGACCAAATTATTTTAAACATAAGAAATTTAGTTATAAGAAATTACTACCATTTACCATTAAAGTAAATACAAGAAGCATAGGTAAGCTTATTTGTTTTTGCTTAAAAAATCTGCCTGGACGTTTTACTTATGTTCTATTTAAAGAAACAAAAATAATAAAAAAATCTTGGCAACCAAAAATAGAAACAAAATTATTGTATGTGCAATTATGATAACTAATCCCATTTAAGTATTAAGTATCCTAATTAAATTTATTTAAGACATATCTAATCTAAGTTGACATCATAATCACTGAATACTAGCTTATTATGTTAATTCATATTATATTATATATATATATATATATAAACTAAATTTAATGAGTATTTTAATTATACCATCCTTAAACAAGCATAAAGCATTACTATGAGCTTAATGGTCAAAATTAAAATACTAATTAGTCCCAAATTAACCATAATAAAAAATTATTTATTTGCTAAGGTGATAAATTCATTGATTAATTATCATATCACTGATGCATAATAAAATAATAACAAAATCGTAATGATCTGAATCTTAATACAAATTAATTCCTAATTATCCAAATTAGCCCAATTATTTTAATTATACGAAACAACAATTTAGAAATGCTTTTAAAATAAGTGAAAACACTCTTATAAGAATCACAATTTATAAAATAAATTTTGTTTCAAAAATTAAGAAATGAAGCTTCCATGCTTTTTTTTTGTTTTTTCTTAGTTAAAGAGACGATTGGTTCGTTGATATCAATTATATAATTATAGACCTTTACACAAAAGCAAGAATAAATAAATAAAAAATAAAATACTTGCTCAAATCTCTGCACAAGACTCGCGATAGTGCCCATGTAATAACTTGTATTTTGACCCAAGCAAATAATTTTTTTAGGAGCCATTTTAAGCCAAATTTGAAAATTGTTTTCGCCTTAGCATTTATATTATAGCATTTTAATTACATGAATTTTTTTTTATAATTTTCAGACACTGGTGAAAATCCTTTCAATTTTCAAACACTGGTCCTCCTCTGACTAAGTAGACTAGGGATCATGATGGCCTTAAATGATGGAATCATGGGATCTTGATCGGGTCTATCATCACTACCCCCACCATTCGCTTTAAATGAAAGGTGGAAAATTTCTAATTTTAAATATCAAAATTTCAAATACCCAAATCATTATGCTACTATACACCAGATACCATGTATCTATTTGACGACTAGACTTAATTGAAAGTTCTCGGGAGGGATAATTAACTATAGGGGTTTGCACCTTTAGGAAACTTGAACTCAGATTATAAAGTCCTCGCAAAATGAGGGCGAAATCTTTGGGTAGTGTCTTATTTAAAACTCAATCTGCCTTCTGAAAATACCTCGGAACTTGTTAAAACTCTCCTTGACGACCCAAAAATAAAGAAAGGGGGGTCAAGGAGAGGTCAGCGCACGGATTTTTGGATCCCACAATAATGCTATATTGAAAGCAAATG
The DNA here is from genome assembly GCA_019925795.1 of Dendrobium chrysotoxum. Lineage (NCBI taxonomy): Eukaryota > Viridiplantae > Streptophyta > Magnoliopsida > Asparagales > Orchidaceae > Dendrobium > Dendrobium chrysotoxum. The sequence continues at coordinate 9,509,152 of CM034315.1, forward strand.
CAAGTTATTTGATTTGATGACATCTTTAAATAACAATTTAAAAATATCATTTTAATCTTATTTTAATGATAGCTAGATGCTAGTCAAATCTACCTTTATCTATATATGTCAGGCTATTCGATACCTAATATAAATGATAACAAAAATAAAATTTATGAATATTGTTGATCATCTTAGATAATATTACATTATTTATTTAGAAAGGTACCATTAAACTAAGAACATTGTATTAAACAAATAATATTGTTAACTATATAGCACTAAAATCAAGATAAAATTGAACCAAACAGCACCTAAGTGGTAATATTGTTAACTATATAGCATTAAAAATGGTAATGCAATGCTTAACAAAAAAATTATGAATATAATCATTCCAAGAACTCAGGAAAAATGCACTAACCTTTGGAACAGCATATGGAGCAGCATTTCCTAGAATAGATTGAACTGCCTTGCAATTATAGAAAAGATCTTCAGGGTAGTGAAGTTCATCGTCAATGCTAGAAGCTACCCATTTAAATTTACGTATACATCTCATGAATGAGGACGCAAAGTTCTTCAGTTGCACTCCACATTGAAAAGGATTATAACATGTAGATTTCAAGATATAAAAATCATCCCACATTTTATCAAAAACTTCCAGCAGACATTTAAACTTATCCAAATGTTTCTTTGTTGAAAGTGCAGATAGTAAACTGACTAACTCAGGCGACTCCCAATCTTCAATGATTGTTTCACTGTTAATAGCATCACCATAAACTGGCATGCTTTTTGAATCCATGTCAAAAACCTCTTTTGCTCTTTTTTCAACGCATCTTACTTGCACAAAATCAGTGATGCCTAATTCCAGGAAAAATTCCCTCCACTTGTTCAACCCATTAGATAATGACTGGGTGCTGGGATGTTGCAAGTAACTATTGTCTAATTCATTCCACTCAATATCGATATCATCTATCAATTTTTTCATGTCACAAGGATTGCCAAATTCTTTGCTGAAATGTATTGGCTTTTCAATAGGGCATATGTAACCATGATTTGTTGATATAATTGACTGTCTCTGTAGTTCGGAGATGATGTCTCTTCTTTCTATATCACAACTGGAGCAGGCAGATTGAAGATGAGTCATTATATAAAAGAGGTACTCAGTCATCAAGTCTGTGGACACATCGGAAATTCTTCCATAAGAAATAGATGGAAAAATGTGATTTTTGATGATGTCATGTGAAGACAATTGCCGCACACCGATTTTCAATAGTATCCGGATAATATTGCTCACTCTATTCTCCTCAAAATTGCTACCCTCTGCAAATTTTGTGGAAAATAGGAGGGGTGTTACAGTCCTCAGGTTGGAATAAAAAACAGGAAGATGCTTTAGAACATTTCCACTTTCATGTTTCAAAGTGGAAACATCACAAGGCAACCAAACTGGCCCTTCAGCTACTGAGACATATGAATCATCAGATAGTGGAATAAATGAAATTCCTTTTAATTTTTTGACAAGGTTGAATTCCATTTCAGTATTTGCTGATGCTAAATTCTTGGAAGCATTAGATGAAATGGAAATACAAAGAGCATTAAGCCAACAAGACAACCACTCTAAGTTCAATAAACTAGTCCCACCTGAACGACATGCAGAGGACTGGAGTTCAACTAAAAATTCAGGTCCATATTCTTGAATACCCAATTCTCTAGCTAATGAATCATGTAGGAATATGTCCCTATGCAAGTAACCAAGACCTAAATGCTGCTGAAGCAAACTATTTGGCAAAAAGTTTCGAAGCTGCTCATCACAATTTTGAAGCACTCTACAAGGAGGAACCCACTCCACACTGGATCCATCCAAAAGTAAGCATTTTGACTTGCGTAGTTCTTTTGAAATCATTCGTGGAAGATCTGAGAAAAAACCATGAACTTCACCCATCAAAGGAACAAAACTCATGAATGTTGTAACTGCTTTCCCTAGATTCTCCTGAAAGCAAGGAAGTGTGCAGAATGACTCCTCTGCAGAGACAAAAAGTTCGGGTATCCTTGATAACAAGTACTGGTTCCAAGCACTGTTTCCATCAACTTCTTCCCTAGAAGAAGGCAAGATAAAATCACCTTGCAGAATGAATTTAAGGCCATATTTTCTTAAAGGAAGAAAAGCAAAAACATGCTGTTGATCAAGCTGCGCTTTGTATTTTGAAATTTCTGACTCTTCCAGTGGGAAAGCTAATGTGATCTTTGTAGTTTGAACCTCAGGACGGATCAAAGCTGGTTTTAGATTTCTGTTAACCAACAGCCAACTCATTTTGTTCTTTCCAATAGAAACCGTAACCATGCCATTTTCATCACTTTCCCTTCTGAAGACAACTAACTCATTGGAGATCATGTTCTTGTATCTGATACACTTAAGATGCCGAAGAAAAAGTAACAAGTGAGGATGAATATCTGAAAACATTGAAAGAATCGGACTCATACCCTTCCCTCTTTTAAGCTCTGGTTTGAATGGAAGCACAATGCAACTGTTCCAGAAGGTGGCATGTGGTTGGTCAGAATCACACATCATTTGCCTTCTAAAAAGGTCAATGTCGCAAGGGGGTATTATAGTTGGTAGGACAAAACCAATCTGGCCATCATTAATATCAAACTTGACATGAAAACCATTGGAGTGAATTTCTGGAGCATCTGTTACCTAAAAAAACATCAAGTTCATTGACATAATAACATCTGAATCAGGTCATCACCTTGTTTTGCTATATGGAACGGGTTTATATGTTTACTAAATTATAGTTCAGATGCGTTAAGGCTTACCCGAAAAACTGATTTGAAGCCAATGCCCTTCTGCCCAATGTAGCCACCACTTAATCCCTTCTTTGTTGAATTTCCAACATCACAAAGTGCCCTCATATTCTGAGCAGAAAACCCCACCTCGTTGTTTAGGACAATAACTCCGTTTTCCTGAAGAATAAAGACCAGCGTAGGCTCCACATTTTCTGGATAGCTATTATCATCAGCATTTTGTATCTGGGTATTAAAAAACAAAAGAAATGAAGAATAAGTTCATTGAAAAAAAACTTAGAAAACCCAATAAGTTAGAAGCCAAGAAAAGATAGATGCAAGATATTATGACAGAAAAATTTCTAACTTTCCACAGAAATGGTTGCCAAATATGCTAGCCTCACTCACCAGCTCTAGGATAATATGTGAATCCTGTGAATACAGCTCTTGTGAAAGACAATTGAGTGCTCTTCCTAAACGAGCATGCTGCTTCTTTAATAAGTCAGTATCTGCAGTATCTGGATCCAAACCAAATTCCTCCCTTCGAATTTGTTCAATAACAGCAGCTGCATCCCGGAATTGAAAATCTTTATTTTCGAGTTGTGTAGAGGTATACATCGATTCAGTGCTCAATTCCTTGCAAAAACTTTCACAAACTAATGCTTGTGGAAGACCTGACTTTTGAAGTGGTGTTTCTATGTTCTTCTGTGCTTTCCCATCTGAAGACAATATTGTTTCAAAGACACCAGGCAGATGATTACTAAGTTCAGGAATGGCGCATTCTTCAAACCCCCTTCCTTGAGTTCCAAGTGGTTCAGACATGTGAGCAGTAACTTTTGAAAAAAACTCCTTGTAATCATTGATCCATTCCATTATTCCAAGGGACAATCCAATTTCATGAAGCATTATGCGCTCATGGACATGTCTGCATTCATTTAGAATGATTGTGACAGCATTTCTAGAGGAAAACTGCATGCCTGATACCAAAATGTCTGCTGCAAAACTGCGAAATTCTGAAGGTAAATGGCCAAGGCAATCGAGGATAAATACAGATATGTACGAATAGGCTTTACTCATCTGTGAGATCTCACCAAATAGGTTTCTACCTCCTCCAATTTCTGACATTTTGCTAGGATTCTTGGGCACAATGCTCCAGTCATTTTCTGCAGCACTCTTAATCTGTTGTGTAAAGAAGGATCTCTGAAGTGGAATAGTCTTGCTAGAGTTTGCAGAAGATTCTATATGATCAGCAAAATTTTTTGTTACAACAACGACAGCTTGTTGGAAATAACATTTTAATAGTGAAATAGGAGCTTTGCATGAACCCCCATAGATCTGAAGCAAAGACAACAACTTCAACGCTGCTTGAAATGATGAACCTCGAATTGAAGCTTCCAAAAATTCATCAGGAGTGGCTAAATGATCAATTCTGATGATCCTTCCATCACTTGTTATAATACATGAAAGTTCCTCAATAGAACCTTGATTAAGTAACCATTCCCAAAGAGGACCAAGTGTTGGAGCAAACACATGATCCCAATGTGACCAATATTGCAGTTCTGATAGCATGGGTGCCTTGAGTAAGCACTCAATTGCATCTTTTGTAGATACAGGTCCAAGTGAACCAAATGGTATCTCCCTTTCAGTAACCACACCAGATGATTCTTTAAACTTTTCACTTTGGGAAAATAAACTTCCCCTACAAAAGTTCCCTAACAAGGTAGCAGAAAAAATTGCCGAGGAGGTTATAGATTTTTCTTGGCAATTAATTATATCTGAAAGCATCTCGTCAAAGTCATTTATTGTTACCATTAAACCAATTAATGGAAATTGTTTTCTGAGAAGTATGAAAATATCCTCTTGACTTATAACAATCTCCCTGTTTGTGTTTCCCACAGCTTGAAGTAGTAAGACTAAAAACTGCTTTTGATGCATAGAAATTTCACAGACAGGCTTTTTGGAAATGTCTCGGGCCAAAAGATAACGTTTGTCATGGGGAAGATGAGATGCATACTTGTCTACAAACTCAAAGAAATTCCCATGATTAAGGCATTGGAATTCTTTCACAGAAAATTGCAACCTCAACCACATCTCACAAGCACGCAAAACCAGTTGCATTTCTAGCGGTATACCTCTTCCACCAAGTATGAGATCAGGTTCAATAAAGTTGCATATTTGCTTCATAATATCTTCGGCGCTAACAGGAGCACCTGAGAATGAGATTATGATATAAGCACAAAAGTAGCTAAGCCAAGAAGACAAAAATATTACCATCAGTTCAAGCATAGATTTTATTTTTAAGATGCACAAAGCCTCCACAAGTATTGAATATAAAAATCCATTAAAATATAATCCAATTAGTATGTACAGAGTAGAAGAATTTGGCCATGTGCTGGCAGTTTGAACTAGATCAAAATATCCAAGTTGAGGTCCAACCAAGGCTTAACTTGATCTTAGATATAAATCATGTTGAGATTTAAAGATTCTTTTCTCTAAATAACCTCTACAAATATATTGCCTACCACTCTATACCAAGACTTAAAATTATGCAATTAAGTATTGAGGCATTTTTATCCATAAGATGAGTTGTAAACCTAGAAGCATTTTGAGGTGTAAACGTTAGAATCAACAAATTATGCAAACTAAAAAAATTTTACACACACATCAAAGAATAAGTAATTGACATCTTAACATATTAACACATTAACATCATAATATAGTAAGAAGTAACAAATTACTCAAAGTATCAAGTAATAAATTAACATCACAACATAAAAGCATTAATAAGTGTTATATAAATATCAAATTAAGAGTTTCTTGTGGAGAAATATACTTGCAAGACCAGCAAAATTTGAAGTTAATTTGATCAAGAATTTTGATATGAATCTATTAAACGACAGTTGAAGCACAAAGGCTTACCTTTCTCCACTGCTTTAGAGCAATTATCATCATCTGAAGCTAATTTTCTCTCAGTTGAAGGTTCTATCTTGAATATTTTTGTTGACCAGGTAGAATTTTCCTCAAAACTTGTCACCTCAGCAACATCTCGTCTAATCGGTATCTTTTCATTCCCAATTATGACTTCATCATCATCCAACTTAGTAACCATATATAGCTCTTTTTCACTCAAATTTGCATCATTAAAATGTGACTCATTGTTGTAATGAGATGGCTCCTGTTTCCTGGCTTCTCTATTGATAGAATTGTTAGCATAGTCAACATCATCTAGGGGAACAAATTGCTCGCAGTGGTCACCTCTTTCATCATCTATGAGAGAAGTTAACTTAAGATGACCTGGAATTGATTGTGATGGCATTTCTGGCTCTTCCTTTGGCAATCCTCTTTCCTGAATAGATTTAACAACAGCATTTTCTGCTCTTCTCCCTGCCTTAATGTACTTGATAAACAATCTGCATATGGATTTCAAAAATAAATATTACAAAAATGGTGTTGCCAAAACAAAAATATTGTTGATATTTCAAACACTACAAACCCCATGCTTCGAATCCGAACACCCAGATGCCCCCTTGAAGCAACTGAGCACTTTAGCACCAGAAAATCAAGGAACTCCTCCAACTTGATTTCCTCCTTTCTCTTTTCATGCAGGAATGCAGAGAGGTGGCTGACTAATCCCTCAGTTGTGATCTCACAGATTTCCTGTGCATCAGGAGACACTGAAAAGTAGGCTTGAACTAATGGCTGCCGCAGTAGAGGCCCAAGCCTTAGCTCATCAAACTTGTCAACCCCTTCATTCTTGCAAATATCCAATCCCAGTTCATATATCGAAGTCATTTTCCGAGTATGCACAAAGCAGTGGATGAATGCATTCACCTAGTTGGAAGGAGCAACAAAAAATGACACCAACTTTAAGCAATCAATAGTCCAGAGGTAAAATAGACGCGAAGAAGAAAGAAAATACCTTTCCTTCAATTGGTTGGAGATCACGGAGAGTAGGTGCATCAACTGTCCTAAACCCTAGAGCCTCCCAAGAGCTCACTTTCAAAGAGCGAGCTACAGATTGGGAGATCTTCCACACTGATACATTCTCTCCTGACTCTAGGAGCTCCTTATGAGCTTTAACAACGGCTGATTCAACCTTTTCTATGGAGAAGTGCTGGGACTGATTTATGTAGTTCCCGTTTTGTGGGAATTGAGGAGAATAGAACCTAGGATTTTGGAAATTAGAATTTGCCCTCTGCCAATAGGGAGAGTTTGAAGATGAGGCGTACGGCGAGAAGTTAAGATTTTCCGGTAAAAAATCTGCTAGAGAACCAATTGGAGGGCCTTGGCCGCCTCGAGGCCGGAAGTTCGCCGGAGAGCCGTACATGTTGATGAAGGCGGGAAGATAATTGTGACCGTTGGAGTTCTTCGGATTGGAAAACAATAACATGATGCCCGGTTTAAATATACAATCATGCGAGAGGACCACTGGTCCTTGCCAATTTGCCATCCGTGTTTTTATCGTTGCCATCCGTTTTTTTTTTTAATAGAATAATATAACAAATAAAATTTAGTAATTAATTAATGCCAAATTTTTGACGTTTTAAAAGATTAAGCGCTGAATAAATCTTCCGGTTCACGTTTACTGGACGAAGCCCTCGCCTCCCCCTTTCTCTCGCGCGACGCGAAGCCCTCGCCTCCCCTTTCTCTCGCGCGACGCGAAGCCCTCGCCTCCCCTTTCTCTCGCGCGACGCGAAGCCCGCCCTTCCGCCGGCCCTCTCGTTCGCACGCCCCACGCCCCACGCCCCACGCTCCAGACGGAATGAAGCCTCCGCCTCCCCCTCTCTCGCGCGACCCAAAACCCGCCCTGCCGCTGGCCCTCTCTCACGCACAGGTAACTTCTAACCATTTCTTCTTCTTGCTTCTTCCTCTTCTTCCTTAATGCTTTTTCTTCCTCCTCCTTTGCTTCCTCATCTTCCTCTATTTTTTTCTTCTTCTTCTTCTTCTTCTTCTTTATTTTCTTCTTCATTCTTTACCCCTGATTTTCTCTGTTTTTTCCTTGCTTCCCTTATTCTTCTATGTTTTTTTTTTCTCTATTTTCTTCTTGAACGTGGAGAAAAGTTTTCTTTTTTCCAGCTTCAATTGCCTTATAATCATTGCTAGACTAACCAGTTAACTTTTCCGGTTCCCCTCAGTTAGTTTTGTTTTACATGACACAAACCCTTGCAGTGTTTATTGTTCCTAGAAATATTAAATGCAATACTATAACTAGCAGATAATACTGATTAGCGTATTTTTATAATTATTTATTTACTACTAGAAGTGATGGTTTTTGTGCTTCCCATGAATGGTGTATGCAGCCTTATCTGTATCGACCAAATAGGTTTCCTCTTATGATTTAAACCTGTTTGTCAAGTTCATACTTGAATCAACTAAATTATTGCTACCATGTCAACTATTCTTCTCAAGATGTGCAAGTACTAAGGAAATCTATGATGATAGCTTTAGTCAGGGGATATGAATATTGAGTGCTGGCTTATAAATGATAGCTTACAATCCCGAAAGATGATTCCAATTCCTGAATTTTTTCTAATGACACAAAAAAGTAATAGAAGAAAAAAATAGCATGAGGAGTATATAAGAAAAAGTTCTTGCACGGTAGAAAGATATACATGTTTGACAATATAATTTTGATTATGGAATGAAAACCTCTCCCACTACTCTCACTCTACCGCGCCCTTCTCCCTCTTGTTCGCACTCCCCAGATGGAACGAAGGCCCTCCGTTTCCCCCTCTCTCGCACGACCCGAAGCCCGCCGACGTCCTTACCGACCTATTTTTTATCATGGATATTTCCTAATGATCATGGATATTTCGAGTCTGAAGGTCTACAAAATTCATTGAGGATCAAACAAATCAGCTCTGTTTAATTTATTATTAGCTCAGCAATAAGAGACTCAATTCGATTTTCATCTTCTATTTGTTGTTTTCTTTTAATCTTTTGAAGGAAATGAAACATTGTCGCTAAATAGGTTCATGCTGCATTTCTTATATATATCAGAAAATGAGCATTACAAATATTGATTGAGTAAAATTTGAATCTTTTGCTTGTTGAAGTAAACATATGGAAGATATGACTTGCTTGTTTTCTTTTTCTCCAAAGGAAATTTTATGTTTTTCTTCCATTTGGTATGACTGTTATCTAGCTATTATTTTTCTCAGTGGAAAATTAAACTAAATATACTATTTTGATATGTCTATGATTTATGATTCTTTTATTAATATGATTAACGGATACTCATTGTTAAGAGATCCACACCACAATAAAAGGTTTGCCTTCACTGAGAAGGAGAGAGATGCACAGTATTTGTGATGTCTCATACCTCCATCATGCTTATTTCATGAACTTCAGGTAGAAAATTTATATATCACGTACTCCTGATATGTTTATTCAGACTGACAATTTCTTATTTTTATTGAATTTACTTCGCAGGTGAAGAAGCTCATGCATAATCTTTGCCAGTATCATGTTCCCCTTCAACATTACATGGCACTAATGGACATTCTGGTACATCTTTGGCAACTCATTTATGTTGCATCTATCTTCTGCATTCTTTCATTTACTTCCACTTATGAATCATCTGGATCAAAGACGTGCTAAGCAATAGAATGGTGTGGTTTTTTAATTGCATGAGACAAATGAAATGTTGTTTTACAAGCTTTTGATTTATATTTGTTTGTATCTGCATTTTTACATGTATAATTTTTTTCATAATAAAGAAAGAAATTTTGGTTGGTCGTCACCCACTACTTAGTGTTGTTGTTTTTGAGAAATTAATTTGGGAGAGTGATTATGAATCTCGATTGCCTTACTTATTTCAATAAAGATCTAAACACTTTTTTATAAATGCCCGAACATCGTTAAAATAATTTCTAACAAGGTTGTTGAAGATTTGATTAATTTGATTAATAATCAATCAAAGTTAGAATTTATTATTTTCTTACTCTCTTTTGAGATAGACTCATTTTATTTGTTTTGCTATGCATGCAAATATTTATTTTAATTATATCTGTAGTGATACATTATACTGATTTGTTCACATATAGAGCCAAGGTCCTGATAGATAAATTTTTTAGGAGATTTAATCCATTTTCTGTATGATAGAGCCTTCTATGACAATTGTTCATATATTATAAACAAGGAAACAATATTTATCTTTGTTGATTTTTGTACTAATAAATAATTTCATGTGCTAAATGAGATAATTAATTAAATTGTTCAACACATGAGTATTAACCGGATCCTGTATCAAATTGTTAGTTTTATTGATAACTGACAACCTTTTTAGGATGCTCATTGTATGGCTTGTTTAATCTTCCATCATTCTTAAGATGTCTAACATTAATTGCTTCGGTAAATGGAGATGTGTTTGAATCACATGATGAAACATCATGTTTTTTTTTTCTTTGAACTTTATTAACTTCATTAATTCCTTTAACTATTGATGAGTGCACATATTGGTTGGGAAGTTTTTCAATTCTTTCTACTCAATTTTTAAACTATTTATCTAGAAAGAGTTGTGGAGGCGGTTTCCGAAGCTAGAAAGCTTTGTCTGCAACGTAAAGCTTTTTCTGATACTTATTTGTGAAGCTTTGATTCAGAATGATGTGTTTTGATTAGATCTTGGTTTGCCCTGTTGCAGGACAACAAAATCACCACGCTTCTAAACATATATCAATTGATGGTTTGTTTGCTTATAAGTTCGGTTTAACTAAGTAGGATTTAGTAAATGTTGTAAAATCAAATTTAGTTAACCTTGAGACGGTTAAAACTTGAAACTTGTTTGGCACGACAACCGTTAATCTTGCTAAATTCTAATAAATTACTTAGCTATTTGTTTCTTATTTAAGATTTGTAAGTGGGAGAAATATTGATATCTTTTAAATGCTATGAATGATGAGATTTAATAAATGCTAGTTTAATAAATTATGATGCTGAAACATGATTTATCAAAACAGTTGGATTTAAAATTCTTAAAATTTTGTTTTGTAGGATTTAAGCTGAATTTGCATAAATCCTTCTTATTTGCCTAAAATAGGATGTTAAAAAACCCATTTAGATTTTGATTTAGTTGGTTTATTGATTGGAGAGATTTCTTATTGGCATTATGTGCAGGAGGCAGCCTAGCATTGATAGGACACTCAGTTGGGGGATGTCTGGTGTGAATCTACATGGAAGAATTTGGATGGTCGGATATCTCTTTGTTGATCACCCTAGGGACCCCTAACCTGTTTGATTCCATTATGATAACATGTATGCCTCTCTTCGGTTACACATTAAGTGCTTGCCTTTTGACACTGGAAATATTTTTTTTTTGGACATTTAGGCCAATTAAGGCAGACTCACACATACATTGCATACACAAGTCTCGAACTCAAGACCTCTTGGTTGGTAGCCTAAGCTCCCAACCAACAGATCAAGATGAGTTGTCATTGCAAATAATTAACTTGCTAAGAAATTTACTCATAATTCAAATGGAAATAATTGTATTAAAATATGTCAACCAAATTTGGTCATTTTGTGTCTCAAAATTGTTGGATTTATTTTGAGGTGAGTGCAATATATGAATAATCAATTAAAATATGTATTGTACTCATCTCAAAACAAATTCAATGAATTTGAGAATCTTCTTGACTAAGGGCCTGTTTGGTATGCAGAATTAGGAGTGTAAAGTATTATAATTACCTGCATTTGATAAATTAGATCGTTTGGTTAAATTTGAGCGGAACGAATGGAAGTCGTCCGAAGCATCCGCAGGGTATAACATAACGCCTTTCCTGCGACTTCGAAACCCGCTCAAATTGAGCGGGTTAGAAACCCTCGTGCAAAAAATGGCAAACCAAACATGCGTGATGGTTTCGAAGCTTATAAATGATCCATTCTTCTCCGTTCTTCCCACGCGCTCTGCTTCGTCGTTGTTCGGCTTCGGTCCTTCGACACCGTTCCTTCCTGTTTGAGCGGAAGTTACGAGATTTTTTGATCGGAAGCAACAACGGGATATCGCTTGCTGTGAACGTAACTTTCTCCCTTCCGCAAGCTTCTTCGGCCAATTCCCGTTAGCTGCTTCGTCGCTGTTCGGCTTCGGTCCTTAGACAACGTGCGGACGTTACGCCATTTCTTTATCGGAAGCAACAACGGGAGCTCGCTTGCTGTGAAGGTAGGTTTCTCCCTTCCGCAAGCTTATGCGGCCAATTCCCGTAAATCCGGCGAAGCAAAGGATTTCGTAAATTCGGGATTTACCACGCATAGATGGTATTTTCCGGCATACCTAGCCTTAGATTTACCGTTAGAATATGTTTTGCTTTTTTAGCCTTTTAGCTATACTTAGCTCAAATCCGCTTACAATCAAACCTAAATCCTGCATCCAAACAGCATATTTTCAATTTTTCATCATTATCTTATCTTCAACCAGCTTTATTCTCTCAATTATATTAAGTTCTTCCTCAATCCTTTTAGATTTTTTTAATTTCATTTTAACAAACTCATTTCTCCATACTCAGGTTGCATATTAAATTCTACATACAATCCGATTCATTAAAGAAATGCAAAATTTGGATGGTTGAAGTGGAGGAATGCATCGGGCTTGTTGTGTGATAGAAAAGTCCCCCTCAAACTTAAGGGAAAATTCTATAAGATGGTGATGCGATCTACATTGCTTTATGGTGCTGAATGTTGGCCATTAGAAGAGAAGCATAATACTAAGTTAAGTGTTGCAGAGATGAGGATGCTCAGGTGGATGAGTGGCTTTACCCTTAGAGATAGGATACGAAATGAGCATATACGTGAAAAGGTTGGAGTAGCTCCAGTGGAAGATAAGATTAGAGAGAGTCACCTTAGATGGTTTGGTCACATAAAACGACGGCCTTCCGATGACATGGTTAGGAAAGTAGAGGTATTAGATTTGACTTATGTTAATAAAGGTAGAGGTAGACCTAAAAAGACTTGGTTAGAAAATATTAGAAATGATCTTTCTTTATTAGATGTGGAACCAAATGGTTAATACTGGAAGTGCAAGGAGCACTGGAGTAGAGTTGGCAGCGTTCATTGTGCTTATCAAACCCAGAAGTAACAACTGCGCTATTATCATTGCAGTTATCACACGTCTCTGAACATCCGGCCAGAATGCAGCTCCACTCTCATATTCTTGGTTGTACACATTTATAATCTAGCAAAAGCATACAGAACTTTCAATTTATCAACACCTGTCGGTAGATATTATAGAAATTATCTGCTAGCTGCACATTATGTTTTTGGAGGATGGTTTTCTATTTCATTAGTTTTATTGGGACTACAGGTAGATTACGGAGATATTGGAACAGGCAAGTCGATTATAGTATTGCGTTTTATTAAGGTCAATTTGTTGAATTCCAAGTTTGTATACAATGGCCTTCAGTGCCTTAACAAGGAATTGAAGTTTTTGGGTGGTTTATTTATGTTACTCACATTGGTTTGCTGACTTTGTAGGAATCAACAATCGGGGTAGCTTTTTTTTCACAATCTTTGGCTGTTAATGATGAAACTGTGAAATTTGAGATTTGGGATACTGATGGACATAAGATATATCATAGTTTAGCTCCGATGTATTATCGGGGTGCAGCAGCAGCTATAATTGTGTATGATGTAACGAATCCGGTAAGATATACGGCGCTTAGAGTTTATTTTTCTACTTTTATGTTGTAAAATTTAGTTTCAGACAATAAATATTCTGTATCCTTCCGACTGGCAAGAATAAAATTGTTTAGAAATTGGCGACCAATCTATTCATTAGCATGTGCAAGAAGTCTATGGAGAGTATGATGAAATTAATTCTACCTTTAGCATTTGCTTGCCATGTTCTGTAAGTTTTGCTAACTTACCAGATAATTTTAATGCCTTTCCAGGCTCATATTAGAGTTGCATATGTGGCTGCTAGGAAGTTAGCTGCTGTTAAAGCCTGGCAAAAATCGGAGACGCTTCGTCGTAGTAATGGCAAGCAAGAGGTCACATAGTCCGAGTTCCCAACCTCAGGACGGCATGGTCTGGCAAAATATCAGTACTGTGAAGGCACATGTGCAGGATTATGGGCGTGTACTGGAACAAGTATGGCAAAAGACTGAGGCTCATGGAATTCCAAACATATGCAAGATATAGTTATTTAAATTTTATAAAACACCGTACTGAGGCTGAGGACGGTGCATGTTATTCCTGAATTTTTTTGTAAAGAATGAAACTTTTTAAAGAAGGAATCATTAGTAATAGATGCAAATCATTCTTTTTATTATCTCACGCTATTATGAGGATCAAGGTGAATATTTCTTGTCGATTATTTTTTGGCCTTTACATTTTTGTGTGTGTTGCTGAAAGGATTCAGCTAACGAAATTATTAAATCAATAATACTATTTGATGAACTATTCTCACTATGTAGAGTATGCCTAAATTTTGTATCAAAAGGACAATTAAACTTAATGACGGAGGTAGTGCTACCACTATTGACTAATGTTTGTACATCAAGAGTTTGATGGTTTTCAAGGATAATTTTTGCAGAAACAGATAAAAGAGAGGTTGGATTTGCATTAATTACACCAAGAATTTTATAATCTAAGGATGTTAAGGATTTGGGTAATTATTTAAAACTTCCTGAAGCATATTGACATAATTTTTCTGTTGATACAGTAAAAAGTACATCGATAGTTATCCATCCAGGTCATAGTTATCCTTCCATACGATTTTTCAAATTGTGTAATTCTACTTCATCCATATTATCTAACCAGAATCGATCTTCAGTTTCTGAGTATATACTTTCTTCTAATGATAGCGAAGTTACATTATTTTATAAACTTGTACTAGTTGTCTTCCCCTCTGATGCACAAAATGAGCAGCTAAGCCATCGCATTATCAAGCATTCAGTTTTGTATTTTTGATATTGTATTGATACTTTCTTATACATTTCTCATCTTGTAACATATTTAACCTTGGCGTTTGTCATTAGTAATTGATGCAAATCATTTTTTTTATTTTAAAATTTTTTGTATTAAAAAATTATTTCACAAAACATAAAGTTATTCCAAACAAATTAAGCCCAACTCAAAAAGCAGTTAGCTTGACAAGATATAGTACGCTGATATATCAATTTACAATTTCTTGTAGAATTATTCAGTCATTTATTTCTTGTAGTCTATAATCAAGTTTTCAGCATTAACATTAAAATTTCTCTCTATCACAAGTATATTTACGTCTATTGCAGCACACTGCTAAATTAATACACAGCAGAATATTATATCTTATAATCTCAAAAAAAATTTATAATAAGATAGAGCAATAAATAAATATATTGGTTTTATTTTATAACACCAAATAATATTAATTATTATAAATACACTGCTTTTATAAATACACAAATTATAATGGAAAAAAAAATTATTACAAATACACCGCTTTTACTTTACTCTGGAAATACCTAACCAAATAAGGAAAATAGTTCTCCTGCGTTTACTTTACAGACAACCAAACAGGCTCAAAGTATTCAGAATGCATTACATTTATTTTACATTGCATTTATTTTACACTGCATTTTCTTTTCATGCAACCAAACAGCCCCTAAAAAAATGTCAAAGAATTGTGACCCTTTTTTTCCCCTATTTTAGATGTATTCCTACCAACTGAAATAGAGCGCAGCAGTGATAACTTTTGTTTTTGCCATTAATATGCTATGCTCATTCTGCTTCAAAGGACCTTTTTTCTTCGGATTGATTTATTCATGCATGTATAGTTTAAAGAACGATCAGGGATGCTTTGTTCGTTATTATCTCAGGCATTAAATGCTTTCTTTCTAAACAATTAGGAACTAAATGGGTTGCATGCTAAACGAATTTCTTGTATTTGTCTTCACTTCACTTAAGTTAAATCAGCTGTGTTTTCTTTAAATGAGTTTTTTTTTTTTTAATGTAACACAGCAAAAGCTATCCTGCCTAGCAAGTGGTTTATTAGCAGCAAATTAGTTCAACTTTTTAATACCATATGATACGATAACTTTAATGAAATGAAGGTAATCTCAGTCCACCTTGGGTTGGGATATGCTTGGTGTTGAGGACCTTTTAGTAAGTCAAGCTTTACTGTTATTAGCCATCATCCCTTACCTTTCAGTTTGCAAGCCAACTACCATGATACCACCTGTCTTACTCTGATTGACTTCAGCTTTGTCGTGCCATATATCTTGCAATCATAATCAATGAAATAAACATGGCCTTTCCGAAGTTTTCTTCGGTGACAAGCCATGGATCTTGTGGTGCTGATAAATCAATTGATTGTTTGATTTTGGAAGTTTTTTGTTTGAATTATCCTCAAGTTGGATTAAGTCTTCGAATTAGCCAAACTGTGTTTGGATGAGGGATGAGCAAATGCGAAATATTTTTTTTTGTTGCATATGATTTGAGTTATGCTGCATTGCTTCTATTAATTTTACTCATGAAGATGTAATCTTCTATCAATTATTTTAAATTCTGTAATTTACTCATTGCATATAAATGGCCCAAAATAAGTATTATGCATGGCTTGGGTAAAAACTAATCCTATAGAGATGCAATTTGGAGCCTTCAGAATGATTGTTTGTGAATGCTTGGGGTTATAAAATGATAAATTTTGTCAGGTAAAGTTCTAGCATTTTTTTTTTGGAACGGACATAATTCTATGATTGATGGGCGTGTTAAGAATGAGAGTTTTGTTGATGTGCGCAAGGGGTTTGACAAAATGCCAGGAAAGTATGTGGTGAACTACATGGCACTAAAGATCTATTTTGGATGATGCTTGAGTGGGATGTGGTGTCCTGGAACTATTTTATTGATTTGTAATAATACATCATGTTTGTTGCATCCCAGGTTTCCTAATTCTTATAGGTGCAATTAGTCAAAGAACGTCATGATTGTGACCAAAACCAAGCCAAAAAGTTCCATTTACTTTGGCATGAAATTTTCATTCTAACGATAGATTATATTTATAAGTTAGCTACACTCAAACCTTCTTGGCAAGGTTTTTGTTATATGTGCAAAGTTTGACTTTTCTATGGCTATGAATTATTCTGCCTCTAAAAATGATGACTATATTGTTGTAAATAGTGTAGGCCATATGTTTTGATATGAGCCTTTCTTGTCTAACCCCACCACTCAATAGACGCTTGAGAGTTCATTCCTTCCCTGCGGTCCAGGCTTTAAAAGTAGAAACATGTTAGATTTTCCCATGACAGAGGTTTTAACCTCAGAGGAGATGAACTCTGAATAATTAATATGATAACATTTCTATGTTGGAAACGGGGCTCCCATTACTATCTAAATGCTAAATGTGAATTACACAAATTCAGCTTCTCTGATTTTATTTAGGGATGTGTTGTTCATCTTTTTTTAGCCTTTTTTCATGTGCTAAATGACAAATCTTGCCTTGATAAGCATTGATGTTCTTTTTGGCAATTTTTTTAGAGTTCGAGTTATTTTAATTACAAATACGCATCTACACATACATTAAAAGCCTCGAATGTGTGATTACTTTATTATAAGTCAGCTTCCAATCGATAGATTAAGGCTTCGTTTGGGACGTCTTTCTTTGACATAATCTTTGATTGCTATATGACTGAATTTTATTTGGACTTTTTGACATAACCTACGGACTTTTTGATCTTATTTTAGCTTAAATTATAAATTTCATATTTTTCTCATATAAATTTTTTTCATAAATAAAAAATACAAGCAATAGTCTCTTCGCTATAAAAATTATTTTAGTGGAAATCAGGAAGATTCGCCAATTACATTCCGTAAATCTTCTCCTCGGCCCTTCTCTCGTTTCCTCACCTTGTCACTTTACTCTTCTAATAGATATTATATTTATCACATAATGATCAATCGATTAGGAACACTTGCATTTCACATTAACACATTTGTTAATTTTCATATACTTTATTGTATATGAAGAATAATATAAGTTTATGTCTATTAAGTATTAATTATGTATAAATTATATGTACATATATAAATATTGAATGTAATAATATCAATCATATAGAATATCATAAATTAAATCTAAGTTTTATAATATAATTTTTTTATTTTTAAAAAATTTATTCACGTGCATCATGTGCAATGCAAGCAACATAATTCTCTTAGTTTACTATCATTTAAATTTAAAAAAAAATATATTGACATGATTTAGTGCTATTTACTAAATAGCCAAGTAAAAAATATTGACACCAGTGTTGAAAATCCCAACGAGATTGTTCCATTGGCTGTGGAACCCTGTTAATAGTCAAATAGAAATTACATAAAAGTGGTGGAAGGGAAAGGAGTTTAAAAGGAGAGGAGATTTCCTCTCAATTTTTCCTCAAACTCATCCTTCCCTTTTTTTCATCTTGCCTGAAAAAGTTTTCCTAAGAGGCACTGCCTCACCAGTCACCTCTTCACACTGCTCATTGCATTCTTATTTAGATGGATGGGACTGGTTGTGTTCGAGTTGGTGCACCCTAATACTCCTTTTTTCAAAAGTTAATACGATTTACAAATATATTTTATAAAGATCTTTCCGTCACCTAATAAATTTAGTTACCTCACACTAATCTAAATCCTTAGAGGCATTGCCTTATCTCTAATTGAAATATCCATTGCCTTGATAGATTTAGGGAAGAAGTGTTACTGCTCTTTTATTTTACATATATTATGGGAGTTAAACTTTATCTTAAGAAAAAAATTATTTTTGAGTGTTGTTTTGTAGTATAAAAATGCAATCTTTTTATATATTAATGCTTCTCGTTGTCTCAAGCAAACATTTTCAAGTAAATGTATACTTTTGATCTGTTTTATATGAGCTCTTGATACAAGTATCATCCATGTGTATCCTATACAAATTTGTTCATAGGAAGCCCTTCTTTGTACATGTTTAAATCATATTGCTGATATTTATTCAATCTAGCTCATATAATTACTGGAAAAACATCTTAATTTGTAACAGGTACATTCTAAACCTTCCTAAAGTTGAATTTCAATCCTCAAATGCAGCGTGCTTCCTAATGATGATTGGTTTATTGATATTGCTCAAGAAAATATAAGCAAGATAAGTGGAAAGGCTAGAATGGGCAATGGAGAGAGAGACCATAATAGCCCAACAGCTTCAGTGTCTACAATATCTATGTCATCAGTAAGATCACATGGAAGCTTCTAATCTAAATTTTCTCTTGTTTACAGATCCCTGTATAATTAGCTGTAATTTGTTTCATTCAATTTCTTCAACTGTTATGTTGCATTTCAACATTAGGTTCTGATTTATTTTTGATCCAGCAAATATGCTGAAATTTTCTTCTTTGTTGTTTGGGTTTGTATGTGGTAAGTTTTCCTACATCATTTCCAAACTCGAAACTGTATAATTCTTTGAATTGAGCACATGAGATTCATTTTCTGCTTCTGCAGAATGATGATCCATAAGGATGGAAACTTGCAAAGTTTTATTAATGAATTTGAAGTTCTGTAGTTGGTTTCTGTTCAATAGTTTCTTCTTATGGATCTTACTTTATGATTTGCTATGATTGATCATTCAATTTCTGTGTAAAATATATAATGAAAATTTCATGTATTTATTTTAATATAATTTAGATATTTTTATTTCTATATCTCTATTACTAATTTAGTGTTATTTAACATAATATATATTTTTTAATTTATTTTAAACTTTCATTATATATTTTTTATTTTTTATTTTTTATTCACGTGTATCATGTGCACGTGCATTTATACTAGTATATAATAACTACATTAATAAAGAAAACATATTGATTTCTTGGTAGAAGACGAGTTCAAATTTTAAGATGCATTCATACTGATACGAAGATACAAATATTATATGACACATACATGCGATATATCTATTATTAAAATATAGAACACTAACACACAATAAATATGTCATTATTATATCATATCTTAAAATTTTAAGAGATTACATATAAACTATAAATTATATAAATATAAAATGAATTCATATAATATTAAATTTATTTCAATTACTCATAAATTAAAATATATTTATTGCAGACAAAAACATTCAATGTGATAAAGTGAGAGTTTTACATTCAAGCTTTGCATGAGGATCTAACACACGATAGATAAATAAAGAAGGCACGAGAGATACCAAGTTTTATGTCAAAAATCAAAGGAAAAGAAAAGACATCAAGGCTCTGTGTAGTTAAAATGATTCTACTATATGAGCATTGATTATAAATATTTGTCTACCCCTCACTTTGGAGGCAACAATATTACAAGAGCATGAGAAACTTGAAAAAAATATTGTGATGTCAATATATGAAGAAATGTATTCAAATGGTTGTAGTTAAGTAACAATGATCCGACAATTTTGATTAGATAGCAATAACCCAATAATGTTGATTAAGTGGCAAATCTGAAGACAACAGTCTAGTGATGATGGTAGCTAGATGGTGGTGTTAGGCTAACAATGGTGGTCAAGTGGCGATGGTTTGACAACGGCAGTCGAGTGTGCTAGAGTTCGAGAATGGTGGTCAGGTAGCAGTGGTTCGATGCTGGTGATCCAATGAGAATAGTCGGGTGGTAGCAGTCCGATGATGTGGGGTTGAGTGGAGAAGATCTAAATGTGATAGTTAGGCGATAGTTCAACGACAATGGTCGTGCGATGAGTTGATAGTGGCACTCATATGGTGAAGGTTTGATGACGGCGGTTAAGTGGTGGTCCAACAATAATGATCGAGTAGTGGTCCTACAATGATGGTCAGGTGATGAAGGTTAAATGACAACGGTCAAAGTGGTGGTTTGATGGGGGCGATCAGGTGATGGTCCGACAATGGCAATGGAACAATGGTCTAATGGTGGCAGTCGAGCGATGATTCAACAACAATGATGCTATGGTGGACCTCTAGCTTTCTTCAAACATGAATTATATTGAACTCTAGCAAGAGGTTCTCTTTATGTATAGAGTGAGAGCTTATTTATTATTTTTTAAAAATGCCATGCCCTATAAATATGATAAAAAATCACAATACACTATCAAATGTCCGGTATGGATTCTCTTAATCATAGAATATTCATTCAACATTTTAAGTGCCTTCATGTTGTCGAAATTAAGTGATATTGGGCTTGTTAGATTTGTCTCATCTAGGCACTAGATTTGACTAGAAGCATGTCAAATTTGGAGATTATTTAGTCCTTTATTAATATTTCAAAATTTTCATAACTCTTCAAGCTTTTGATATAAGATTATTTAAACTTGGATTGGATCATGTTCAATATCATTGGGTTTATCTTGTCAAGCCAATCAATTTGATTAAAAATTTTCATGAAAATTAGAGTTAGGATGGTCTTGAATTTAATTTTAGAAGCTTTCAATTGGAATGGACATCAAGATTCGTGCATGATTAATCCAATTTTTAATCAAGTATCAATATTTAAGTTTATTAAAGATCTAATACTCAATTAAAGAAGTTATTGTATGATATTAAGGATTGTTACTCCAAAGTTTAAAAAAAATTAATTCTCTTATAAAAAATAAAAAATAAACATAAGAAAATCATTAAAATAGAGCAAACCAAAGAAAATAAATTTTATGTAGCTATTAAGTTATGTAATAAATTTTAAAATTAAAGAGATGAGGCAGCTTAATTTAAAATTTTTATATTCTTATTTTAATACACTTTTAAAATTAAAATTACTATTCACCATATATGTGTCAGATACATCATACAAGCGTTAGCTAATTTTCTTTATTTTTTTTTATTGACACATAGATGATTTATTTGATATAAAATTGCATGTTTTCCTAGAGTCTTATTTTTTAAATAATATATATTAATCATTTTCAATCAAAAGGCCTATTTTTTAATATTTCATTTTCTTACCTTCAGCTCCCTCAACTTTATTTTATTTTTTCCCATCTGATAATAGAAAATTTTTAACTAATTATTACAATGCATATTTTCCTCAATTTGATTATTATCTAATTACATCTTGTTAATTAAAAAATATACTTAACCATTATTCAAATGAGTAATTATGAATCAACAATTAGATTAAGGTGGGAAGGCAACTTGATCATATAATGAGGGAGCAGGGGTGTCAAGATGGGTTGATGAGTCAGGTTCAAGTTTAACCCAAAATTGACTCGACCATAATCCAGTCAACCTGAACCTGACCCGCTAGTAACCCGAATGATCTGAAATCGACCTGTTAACTTATTTTTGTTAAATTTTTTAAATAGCTTATTTACTATGAAATCTAAGATATTTAATAGAAAATAAGAAGATTATACCCGTAAGTAAAAAAATTAAGAAAACATGATATTAAACATGTCATTTTCGGGTCAAAAGCGGGTCGTGGGTCAACCTAAACCCAACCTGCTTATTAAATGGGTCAACCAAAACCGGAATTTTTTGGGTCGGGCTCAAATATGGTTGGCAGGACAGGTCATTTATTGATAATCCTAGGAAGGAGAGTTTAAATTAGTGCTTTTAACTCGAAACAAGCGAATAATGAGACATATAATGATATATTTAATATCACAAATTGTTATTTGATTAATTATAAAATTTAATTAAATAAAACTAAAATAACAATTCAAATTTGTTAAATTAAAAGAAAACTAATAAAAGATCACTTTAATGACCTTAAATAACTCCTTCATTAAATTCTTATTGTTGGGGTGGAAGTAAACTATGCAACGAACACAAAACAAGAAATAGAAAGCAATGGAAACAAGAGGACAACAATATTCAACATAGAAAAACCTGAAATAAGGAAAATGCCACAGAGCCACACCACACAAAAAAATCCACTATAAAAATTGGGAGAAATTTGTACAGATTTCTCTTCTCTCTTGCTCTCTCTTTACTTCTCTTCACTCTTACACCGTTCTTACACACAAAATAAAAGAGAAAGTCAAGTAAAATAACACCAAGGGACACCACTCATAAGAATAAAGAGAAAGAAAACCATCAAGTTCACCTCGAAGTGCTAGGTATCCTCCCAGCGAGCATGACAAATTGAACTGAGGTCCGAGATAACATTACAACTCGATTGATATACATATGCACATTCAAATTCCACACAAACTAATACTTATGTGAGAAGTGTATATATAAAGATATATAAAGTATTAATTTCAAAATATAATAATTAAGTCTTAAACAAAAGATAAAAATAGAGATCATTGTTGTAAAACTTTACTACAACTCGATCACACGAGCTTTGAGATTGTCGGGAAAAAAAAAGATTTCGATAAGATGGACGTTCAAACATCACTGTTGTTGCGGGCTAGAATATATGCGGCGGTAGAGTATTAATCCAATGTCTTAGCGTTGCACGAATATCCAGCTCACACACAGAGAACACAAGATTTTTACGTGGAAAACCCTGAAAAAAAGGGAAAAACCACGGGGCCTGGCCCAGTTGAAATGATTCCACTAGAACTTGAGCAGATTACAGGGGACTGACTCGCCTCCAAGGACGATCAGATTACAAGTATCACCCGTAGGGTGAAAGTTAGAGGCTTTTGAAGGCCTAAGGTCGCGCTGGCAGAACTTCGGGGTCTCCCGGCGGTCTGGCAGAATTTTGGTCCCTAGGTAGTTGTCGGGCAGAATTGAGGATGTTAAATGGTGGTCCGGTGGAACTCCGACGTCAGGCGGTGGTCCGGTGAAGAGCAGGGCCTCAGGTGGTGGTCCGGCGAAGAGCAGGGCTTCAGGCGGTGGTCCGGTGAAGAGCAGGGCCTCAAGCGGTGGTCCGGCAAGAGCAGGGCCTCAGGTGGTGGTCCGGCGAAGTGCAGGGCCTCAGGTGGTGGTCCGGCGAAGAGCAGGGCCTCAGGTGGTGGTCTGGCGAAGTGCAGGGCCTCGGGTGATGGTCCGATGAAGTGCAGGGCCTCAGGTGGTGGTCCGACGAAGAGCAGGGCTTCAGGCGGTGGTCCGGCGAAGAGCAGGGCCTCAGGTGGTGGTCCGGCTAAGTGCAGGGCCTCAGGTGGTGGTCCGATGAAGAGAAGGGCCTTATGTGGTGGTCCGGCGGAACTCTGGCGTCAGGCGGTGGTCCGGCAAAACTCCGGCGGTGGTCGAGGAGGAGCGAGGGGGCAAGAGCTCTCTCTTTTTCTCCTTAGGAATAGGTGTCCCTTTTCATGAGAAATTGGGTCTCTATTTATAGAAATTCGTGAGTGGCATGGCCCGTAAATAGGAGGAAGATCCATGGTAGTTAGGGAGTGATTGAATGGACGGCCGATCTTGAATCCCTTGATCATAGACCGTTCGCTGGACATTTGAAGGTCTTAATGATGTTAGAATCTGGCGATCTTGGGCTCGTTGGATTCGTCTCGTCGAGACGCTCGATTCGACTATAAGCATGTTACATTTGGAGACCGTTTGGTAATCCAAATTATGGTTTGGATCTTCCAACAGCGCTTCAGAATCTTGATTTGGACCTCTTTGGGCTCGGATTGGGTCGAACTTGGTGTCGTTGGGTTCGTATTTCCGAGACGCTCGGTTTGACTATAAGTTTGCTGAAATCGGAGTTTGGATGGTCCCAAAATTAATTTCGGAAGTTTCCAACTTGGTTTTGCCTCGAGATTCGTGCCAGATTAAGATAATTTTTTGAGGATGTATCAACTGTTGTTCGAAATTTTGGCTGCCTCTTTATTCAGAAGTCATGAGTTATATTTTTATATAACATTATGATCATTTCGATCAAAAATAAAATTTTATGCATAATTTTCCAAGAAAATAAACATGGGAGATATTCAGTCAATATATAAAGTCAAATTTTCCCATAGTTAGAACGGTACAAAATATTAAAATCTATAAGATAAACGCATATATGCATAAAATTAAAAAAAAAAACATTATGAGAAAAAGAAAATATAATTTTCTCTCTTAACATGTTCTGTAGAACAACATAACAGTTCGTCCTTATGATGCTACCAACAACTTCGCCATTAAGCCACCATTATTTCCAATTCTCTCTGGATTTTTTTATCCTTTCTACTCTAAACCTTGGTTCATTATACGGGTTAATTAGGTCAAGCCGTTTGTCATATGGGTCGGATTCGGATTCAACAAATCGACCCGTTTCAAAAATCAAGTCGAGTCCGGGTTTGAACTTTCGACCCGTTTATAAAAGCGGGTTGGGTTAGAGTCAACTCATTTGAACACGGGTCAATTCCGGATTCGACCCGAATCTGACCCGAAATTCAATTTTGACACCCAAAAAATACAGCTCACCTTGATATGTTAGTTAAGAGCTTTGACTATTAACTAAGAAGTTTTGAATTCGAGTCTGATAAATGTGATGTATAAGTCTGATAAATGTGATGTATATATGATTTTATCTTAATTAATCTAAATATTAAAAAAATATAGTAAAAATTCTCAAACGAATCCTATATATTCAGCTTGCAGCGTGTAAGAAACAAAAGCACTAAAGCAGTATAGGATTTGACGTTGGTTCTAAAGTTCAAAAGAGAAGAAATGTAAGCAGAAGTGTGCATCCTTCAGCTGCAAGCAAACTCCTTCGCTTGATTTTTTTAAGAAAACAAAAAAAAATTATGTTAAAATATTTTGATACAAAATATATAAAAATGTGCTTTAAAATTATTAGATTTTATTAGAATTAATGACAAAAATGATATTATAGAATTTTATTAATTTTAAGATTTATTATAATATATTTTACATTAAGATATTCTAATAATCTTTTTTTAGATTTTTAACGTAAGCTTAAGCCGAATATGAGACCTAAAGAAAGTTAAAGATTCCTAAAGCACTATGTCGCTTTCTAAGCTTTATTTTTTTGACTTCTAAGCCTTCTTTGGTTTGAGAAGGACTAAGCTGTTCATCTTTTATCTGTCGGTTGAGAATTTTGATTAACAATCAGGGGCGGAATCTGCTTTAATTTTCAAGGGGTGATGATATGGGTGGAATCCCAAGCCACACTTATATAGTAGTATAAATTTGTTAGCATGAATTATATTGTAGGAGGTTTGCAAAATTAACTTTAAATAGGCATTAATCAAATTTCAGGTATGTATAAATAGCCCTTTAGCCAGCCATATAAACAGGACCTACTGTGTAAATAGGCATGGGACAAAGTACCTTCAACTTTTCTTATTATCACACTTTCCTCCACAATTCAAAAGCCAAGCACTATACTGACAGCATTCCAAGTATGGCAAAAACAATACAATTTATACTTGTCATGTGGTCTTAGAGAAACCAATCATCTCAACAAGTCTTAAGAAAGAGATAGTATGATGATATTTGCTCTCTGAGGGAACCTAGAAAGCTTATAAATGACATTTCCTTACACCAAATTTATTTCTATAGCGTTTCTAATATGGCAAATACAATATAATCTATGCATTTATATGATCTTAAGAGCAATCAGTCAAGTCAACAATCCTCAAAAAGATATGAAATCATGGTATTTGTTCTTAGGAGAAACCTGCAAACTTATAACTGTTTTTTATCTGTAGCATGTTTCTTTCTATAGCATTTATAATATGACAAGTAAATTACAGGTTAGCAAGAATATGGCTTCAGATCAATCCATCATCTCATTAATTTCATAAAATAGTTGTTGGAGTTGCCTCGAATATGGCTCGATTCTTATTTGTTCATGTCCTTGATCATCGTACGCTTCGCAGATATGTCGAGGATCCAAGGGGGCAGCGCCCCCGATGGGAATTGACCTTTTTGTACCCCGTCTCTTCTCTAAAGTGAAGTCGTTCTCCTTTCTCCCATGTGGTTTTCCTCATATTTGAGTTTTCCACGTAAATCTCTTGTGTTCGTTTTTGTTTTGCATATCATAATTTATTATTTCTCTTTGTGCTTGGTTCATTGTTCCCTAACACAATTGTTACTTGGTCTCCATGAAAAATGGCCCTGAAATCTTTCACATTTCATTTCACTGTCCCGTCACAATTTTTCAAGAGAGCCATTGTTTGTGCCTTCAATATTTATTATATCATATCATTTTAGCAACAGAGATTAGTTTTCACCCACATCTTTCAAATAAAAATTTAATAACAATCAAGGGCACGAAGTAGGTCGACAGTGCAGGTCAATCGAGAGGAGCGTGGCCAAGTCGCAGACAGAATTTGGTCACGGATGAGTGGATCGTGCGTGGAGATGTCTGACAGTATGTTTGCCATCGGAGGATTCATTCTAGTATGGTTGCCAGACAATTGATGTGTAGAATCACCAGTATCGTTGACGACTGGTGGAGGCTTAAAATGTCGTCGACAGCCCAACTTCAACCATGGTTTCCCCAAAACATCCAAACCCCAATCGTCGTTAAGGGTTAACGTGGCTCTGATATCAACTAATGTAGGGAGAAAATATTGAAGGAGAGAGATCAAAGAGCTAAACAGCTCAAACACCAAAAATAGTGAAAATACTATTGTATTCCAAAACTAAATTTCATATATATCTTCTTCCTACCACCATTCTATTTATAATAATCCACTAGAAATCCCTAAAACTTTCTAGAAACAGGTAACAAACTAAATTAGTTATCCCCAATTAAGGAACATTTTATCTAAGATGCTCTGCATACAATAATATCAAGCCTTTATATCACTATGTGGAGCCAACATATTCATAAGCAAAAAACAAACCTCAACAATAATAAATATCTGCATGACTTATCTATCACAAAAGTTAATATAAGCATAATAAATATTTGGATATTTCTTTATTTATTTATATAGTGATGACAACAATCACGATGGCAGACGAGACAATGGTGATGATGATGGTGGTGGCTGCAACCAATATCAGTCGTATGTGGCAACAATGACAAATGAGGCGACTAGGGGTGATGGCTGTGACAACCAATGCGGGTGGCCACCAACAATAATAATCATTAAAAAAAACCCTAAACAAACATATTAAAAAAAAACCCTAAAAAGGCCCTTAGAGTTCTCCAAGATTTGTCTTCAAAGTATTTTTGTTATGATTCAAGCTCGTTGATTTGGAGAGAATTCTTTGTTGCTGCATTCAAGTTTTGGTGGCATTTAATATTCATTCAATGAAAAATAAAATCTACATATGATTTTATTAATGATTTTATGCACTATAGGCATATTTTTTTTATTGATTTTTAGATCATTTTAAGGAAATAAAATTTAATTTTTGAATTTCAATAAATTCAAACAAGTTTACAGCTTGGGCATTATTGTTTGCCCATAACTTATTCTTAAAAGTTTTAGTATTTTAATGTATTATAAGTTGTAATTTTCTTACATAGAGCTAATTCGATGAGGGGTTCCAATTAAAGATTTCGGTCTGTGAAGATTTTTCCTAAATTATGTTTTAGGATGCCAAAAAAAAATTCCTTAAGAATATCTTAACTCAATTTACATTAAGATGAACTTAAGAGCCATTGGATTTGTAGTGAGATTATTGCTTAAAAATAATATCATAAATAGAATTAAACTTAATGCAAATTTGAAGGCTTTTAAGCCCATCATGATGCAAAAGCCTTTTTAAGTATGTTTCAACTTTCAAGTGTTTCATTTGGGTTCATTTGAAGTCGGGTCACATCATTTGTTATGTCAATGGGTTTATCTCGTCTAAATGTTCAGCTAGAGATCTCAAATTTTAGATGTTTGGCTTAAAGAAGAAGGAATACAATATAAACTCAACTATTTTTTGTTGATTTTTTTTTCATTGTAAGCTGACTATGTTGTTGTGTCTATGCCAGTAAAAAATTATCTGGCCCATTACAATTTGAATAATTCCTTATATCCTTGAAGTTACAAAAGTTTACTATTTCCCGCAATTGAAGAAGACAAGTGCACGAAGTTAGAAGCATGTGTTTGGTCTATGTAATTGTAGTAGAGATTATGAAAAAAATATTAAATGAATAATGATGACAATAAAACAATGTCAGTCAGGCAATAATGTTTAGGTAACGGTTGTTAAATGATGGTGATCATAACAATGGAATTAGGAAACCACAGTTAGACGATGACAATTGGATGACGGTGAATTGACTAAAATGGCTAAATAATAGTGGCCAACCAATGATGATTGTTCAATGGTTGTTGGGCAATGGCAACATGGGAATGGTAGTCGATAAGTATTAGGAGTTGTATTCTGATAAATTCAACACAAATTTGGCAACACTTCATTGGACAACCTATATCAAATCTTTTGATTATAGAATATTTATTCAATATTTAAATGCCTTAAAGACCTCAAAATCAATTGATCTTACACTCATTGTATTCATCTTGTTGAACCACCCGATTTGACTATAGCTACACAAGATTTGGAGACTATTTGATACTTAAATTAAAATCCATAATTTTTAAAATGTATTTCAAGTGCTTGATTATAATTCATTTGGACTTTTATCAGATCACTTTAGGTATTGTTAAGTTTATCTAGTCAAACTGTTCAATTCAACTATAAGTTTATTTAAATTAGAAATCGAATGATTCTAAATTTAATTCTAGAAATTTTGAATTAAAATATAACCTCAAAATTCGTGGGGCAACCTTCTTACTGCTTTCTAAAGCTACTTTTTAGTATAAAATTTTATTGAACTAGAAATTTTAATACTAAAAAGTTTTAAAAAACATAAATAAAGCTGGCCCAAATGAAGCCCAAGTGTCACAATACACCACAAAAATTATAGCCAACAGCACAAAACAAGCACCATGATTTAATATACTTTATTGGCACATATCTAACTTTCCAGAAGAAGCCTTATTATCATCATCACAGCAATCCTATCTTAGAACTTAGGAGATGTTTTTGAGAGCTTCTTGAGCTCTTCTTGCAAGAGAGAGAGGGAAGGGGAGGAGAGAGAGACATCAATTTGGAGGAAATAAAACTAAGCTTTATTCAGATTTTCCCCCACATCTTTACAATATATATGGCCTCTATTTATAGAGATTTATAAGTCTTCCACTCTTAACCACCCATTTAAATGGCTTTTACCAAGGTGTTGAAGTTGCACATGGTCATGATGTCCATATCGAAATGATGATTTGAGAAGTCAACATTAAACACATAATTATACTTAGCTTACAAGTGCAATAAAAATTATAAAAAGAAAAAGAAATCTACATTTTAAAGGAAAAAAATTATACTACTAATACACAGAGTTAATGTAAGCAGTGATAATCTAAGCCAAGCTAAGGGTGGTTTGGTAGGGAGGGAAAAATTCTATAGAGTTAACGTAAGTAGTGATACTAATGGTTTCATATATAGTGAAGAATGAGGCAAAATCCTTATATAAGATTCACAAAATGATCAAAGAGAAAGGAGACCTTGTGGGAATGAGCGAACTTTACCAGGGTGAGATTTAGGAGGATCATTTATGGGGATGGTTTTGGCTCGAAAGCTACATAAAATGAGATAATAAACCTTACCAGAGAGTGTAAGCTATTTAAGGATGAAGGAATATTTTCCTTCAAATATGAGAGAGTCAAAATTAATATTGAGACTCTGCTAGGTATAGTGTGATCCTTGTTGAGTTAGAGTCAAAATGCTTTGGGTAATGGTAAATCGTGCCTTCAATACTGATGTTGGAATTTGGGTGATTATCAAGCTAGGGTGAAGGGAAGTGGGAGGACTTGAAAACATCCATAGGAGTTCATGATTTATATGGAGGATGAAGTGATGGTTAGACTTCTAATTTGGGAGGTTTGGAAGGAGGTGAATGTGTGAGGATGTGATCTAGAGTTTGGTGGAGAGAAGTAGAGATGAGGTTTTTGGAGGTCCATTGGAGAAGCTGTTTTAATGAGTTACTTCCTAATTATTGATATGATGTTATGAAAATTTATTTATGGATAGAAAATCGAAGTGATTTTTAGAGATGGAGGATACTATCTGGTAGATAACTGTAGTTGGACCAAAAATATAACAACAAGAAAAATAAGATTAATCTTAGGCTTTGTTAGGAATGCTTTCTTTCTGCTTCTTAAAGTAGTTTTTTTGTACAAAATTTTAATTTTTATACTAAAAAGCTGCTTTAAAAAGTAAGAAGAAAGCCGTCCTAAATGAAGCCCTAATTAGTGTTTTTCCCAAATAAGCAAGTTATTATTAATCTAATCATTAGCTAACATGCCATTTAATACAATCAATATCATCATGCAAATACATGCATTCATGAGCCGAATATAGACCCATAAATACTCGAGCTCATTAAAGAGGGCTAAATCTTCATGTGCCACATGCCATAGCAATTTCCATTCTACTATTGGACCTTTGACTATAGCAGCTATCATACTCCTGAAATTTTCTTAATAAAATATATATTTTTTAATATATGTTGATAAACTTAATTATTATGTAATTCAAAATGAAATGAATTAATTATTATTTCTTAAAAAGAAATATGGGGTTTAATAAATACTCTCACAATTTTATTTGAATAAGCTAATTATGCCATGCAATTTCGAGATTTTTAATAGATAAACTGATTACATAATTTTAAAAAAAAAGTCCACCAAATAAATACTTTCAACAACAACAAGGATGACAACAAGTCGACATCATGCAGTGGTGGAGCCATAAATTTTTCTAATAGGGGCACAAATTAAAATTTTCAAATATTCACTTAATTTTTGTATTCATGCTTGAACCGTAATTAATTTCGTATAAAAATAAGAGATATAAGAGGATGAATAATAGAATAAATGTGATTAACAATAATTTTTTTAATAAAAAATTATTAATAATATAAAAATAAAAAATGAAAAACAATTAGATAGCTTATTTCTTTTGTTGGAGGCGTTGTACCCACACAAGTGCCCCCTTGTCACCACTGGCATCATGAACCCTTTTTTCTCCATTGTGTCCTATTAAAAGTCAAATTCTAATTTAAATCTAATAAGAAAATAACATATTTTAGTACTTTCTAATCATATCTTTCTAGGCTATATCTAATACATCTACTCCCCTAACAGGATCATCAAAAGACTAACATTTTATGTGACCAAACCATCTAATTAGGCGACATTATCTAATCTTATTTATCATTATACCTACTCCAACCTCTTCACGGATATCCACCTGAGCATCTTTAATTCTATAACGCCTAATTTTATTCTTCTCTTTTAATGACCAACTCTCTCTAACATAAAGCAATGCAGTCTCACCACCATCTTATAACATTTTCACAAAAATAAATGTTTTCGAAGATAATTTGATAAACTAATTATCATAATTAAAATTTATACCCTTACTTTGCAATAAGGAGTCCATAGGAATAAATGGTTCATAATATGCCAACAAGATTGAATATGACACAATTATTTTTACTCCAAATAAATTTTAAAAGTGGGTGAACATGAGTAATAAATTTGATATCTAACGAAACATCAATAGAAACAAAGCATCACACAGGCGGTTTATTGAAAAGAATGACAACATTTAGAAGAACATCAAAGAAAATATTTCTTATTTCATAAATAAGAAGAAAACACATCAACTTAACCACATTCCAAGAAAAATCTACATTAAACTCTTGAACCTCAATATCTTTAATGGGGTGAGAGTTTTCAAGCTTATTAATGAAACAATTGCCTAACCAATTGTCTTGCCAAAAAGACCAACAACCATTATACCAATGTTCTATTGAATAAACTTCGATACTTCCTATTTAATGTTACCCAGCCATTACCAACGCTCTATTGGATAAACAACAACAACAAACAAACAACAATAACATCAAGCCTTTGTCCAACTACATGGGGTCTGTTACATGAATCCTTTTTCTCCATTGTATTCTATTAAAAGTCAAATTCTCGTTTAAATTTAATAAAGAAAGATCATTTCTAATATTTTCTAACAAAATCTTTTTAGGTCTACCTCTACCTTTCTTAACATAAGTCAAATCTAATACATCTACTTTCCTAACTGGGTCTTCGGAGGGCCGCAGTTTTATATGACCAAATTATCTAAGGCGACTCTCTCTAATCTTATCTACCACAAGAGCTACTCCAACCTTTTCACATATATGCTCATTTCGTATCCTATCTCTAAGGGTAAAGTCACTCATCCACCTAAGCATCCTCATCTCTGCAACACTTAACTTAGTATTATGCTTCTCTTTTAATGGCCAACATTCGGCACCATAAAGCATTGCATGTCTCAACAAGCTTATGTGTGAATCATCTCTTATAAATACAAACATAAATTTAGAAATTAGACGGTTGTGATCATTGAGACAGGGACCGTCAAACATTCTAAGCTTTAGATGATCTCTAAAGACATTTTCCTGCATTTGATTCATCATTTCATAAGCTTTTACAGGCAATATATCTTAAACTTAAAAACATGAATAAAAATATGTAAAATGTTATAAATTAAAAATTGGAAAGGAATTACAGTCAACAATTTAAACAATTCCATCCTCTTTTCCAGATGTTTTTGCAACAGCAGAAGTTCAGCAAATTGGGAATTTAGCAATGAATTGAAGCAAAATCAGAGAGGTCAATAAAAAAAAGTATAGGAAAAAAATTAAGGGGAAGTCGCTCCACAATTAAAGTTTGGTCTTACTATTCATGGAATTATTTTTCATATATTAAGATATTTTATTTTTATTTTTCATATGATTTAAGTTATTCGAATTAGATGGTATAAATGTGTCAATAATGTGATTTAACCTTATAAGCGTGAATGACATTCATCAATGTTGTTAACAAAAAGTTCGCAAACTATAATAATTGGGTGACGGTGGTTGGACGATAATATTTAGATGATAAAAATTGGATGGCAATGGTCAGAAAATAGCTATCAGTCGATGAGGCAAGGCACCAGTGGTCGGGTGATGGGCTTGCCTTGATCTTCGACATTAAATATTGGGCGAAATTCTGGAGTTCTTCAGATCTTTGCAAAAAAACTACAATTTACAATACCTTTAATTTAGAATCAAATAGTCTCCAAATCGGGCTAATCTACAATTTTGCTAATTCAAGATCACTTTTTTTCTATATTTTAATATGAAATAAAACATATTTAATATTTAACAAATATATATTTATTTATACGATAATTGTAATATCAGTTGCCTATAAGATGATGGTAGTGGCTGATGAGATGATGATAACAACGACAGTAGTAGCTACAATCGACATTGGTTGCATGGGGTAACAGTGGCCAAGGTGATGACCAACGACGATAATTGTGACAACCAAAGGTGATGGCGAGCGACAATACTAATTATTTTTAAAACAAAAAATCAGAAGCAATTAGAAAACACCTATAGCAAACACATTTATGATTTGGAGAATTCTTTGTTCAAGTTTTGGTGAAGTTTAATAATAATTCAATGGAAAATAATGTCAACGTATGATTTGATTAATGATTTTATGCTCTATTGGCATATTTGTATATTGATTTTAGATCATTGTAGTCAAATAAATTTTTTTGATTTTTGGAGATCATTAAATTGAAACTAGTTTAGATTAAAAAATTTAGTATCTTAATGTATTATAAATTGTAATTCTATTACAGTGAGCTCATTCAAAGAGGGATTCCAATCAAAGATTTCACCCGGTCGGTGAAGCTTTTCCCTAAAAAAATTTAGTGCTTGAATATGATATCATGAAATCTTAGCATAAATTTAATGGCTCTTGAGGCAATTCTCATGCAAATTACTTCAGAATAACTTTACACAATTTTCTTTCCTCTAATACAAAATTTCCTTCCAAATAAAAAACCAATCTCAAAAGAACAACAAGATCATGATCTCACTAACAACCTGCAAGACATAAAATAAAGAGAGAAAGAGGTATGTCGTGTCTCATTAAGATTTCATTTGGGATGACTTTTTTACTGCTTCTTAAAGAAACTTTTTAGTACAAAATTTTTAATTTATATTCTCAAATTTCAGTCTCTTAATTCATATACAACCATCAGTATAGAATTAACAAATAAATTGATATTGATTTAGATGTGCTATCGTTCTTCAGCTGACATCTACAACAAGCAATTATGCATTTTTCTAAGAGAGTAAATTGCAACTACAGATTAAATCTTGAGGTTGACAACATAGCCAAGCTCCCTTCCACATTCTTCATTACAGTATTTCCTGCAATGCATGCCAAATTAGAGCGCAGAAACCTTCATGGTTATATAATATATAACAGGGTTCTTCACCTTATAGCTACCAACAATAAAAGGTTCAATTTGCTCCTCCGTGTGGCCTAATTCAACCTTAGTGGTGATGATATGAAGGAAATTTGCAATATGTAGATTAGGAAGTCCATGAAAGAAAAGTCGGGAGAGCTCCAAAAACAATTCATGAGAATCTGTATTCGGTGTTATGTAAAAGATATTCCCCTGCAAATTAAGTTAGGAGAAACTGTTCTCAAAACAAAACCCATGAAATAATTCTCTTTTAAAGTAATCATTTCAAACTAATAAAAGCAGGAAGTTTTATTGATCAAGTGTACAATTAAAAAAAAATGTTGCTTCCTTGCCTTTTCCAGCAACAAACATGCCACGTTCTATTCGCACAATGCTGAAAACCTTAGAATACAGATTTAAATAATGCTAAAAATAAAATTTTAAGTTTCAAGAGACAAGTTTCTTGTTAAATTAGTTCCAGGTGATTAAGCAAATGACGATTTAATAGAAGTTCAGCCACAAAATAGAACAAACATGACAAAAATCAGGGTTTGTGAATTGATCAAAAGAGAATCACTATCCGGCCTTGAACATTAACTTAATAGGTCAAACAAGTCTTATACAAGCTTGCCTTAGGAGCAATGGTGATTTTTGAAGGTTTTTATGAAGGGCTATCAATCATATTGTAGTAAGCATTGGTAATTGGAACTAAAGAAACCCACTTTATATTTCACTCTTATTTAATTATACACGTTATAGTATTGCAAAATGAGATTTGAAGGCATTAGTTTTCATCAATAGCTAAGATTTACTGTGATTAAGTACTGCAATCCTACGTAAGATATCCATCAGATGTCATTGGCTTAACACCCAGTGCAGTAACTTTCTTTCATCTACAAGTGTTTCTAAACTTTATTATTGTACGTCTATTCGATTTCTCTCTAACATCCCTGCCATTAGACAGCCTACGGATCATTCCATAGATATTATAACTTGGGTTGATCGATTTTTGCCTGCAAGAACAATGATACCATGATATTGAAAAAATGGCAAAAAATTATGCAGGAATATGAATTGAAGAGCAGTAGCACTCATAATCAGTGGAAGAAACTAATTTTTTGCACAAGATCCAAAAAATGACAAATGGAAAAACCAACATCATTAAAAATGATTTGCAAGAACCGATGAAGAACAGGAGAAATAAATGATTTACAACAGTTATCTAATATCACGTACCTCTAGAAGACAGTTACATTCAAACCGTTTTGCATTTGAACTATCACGTCCTTTAATAGAATTTTTGTAATATAATTTCTCGACAACAAAAACTTGAAGGTTGATAGTTTTTGCAAATTCAAGCTCCTTTAGGTGCAAATATAGTTCAGGATGCATCTTATATAGGTATCGTTGAGCATAGGGAAGAATCCAATTAATTAAAGAAGCTTCATAATTGTTGTCTGCAATACCATATGAAATGGCTTCACAAGATATGACCTGAGACACAAAATGCCACTCAATATTTAAAAATTCAAACATTTTTATAACTCCATTTTTTATAATCATTTTCAAATTGGAGAGAAGGCACTATGTGCACTTTGAAGTATCAGCAGAATTCTTTGTTAGAATGGAAAATTGATAGGTCTGGTTGGAATGAGTAGGAGAAAAGAAAATTAACCAGATAAAACAATATAAAATTTTACCTCTACAAGTGCAGGAATACCTATATTTTGCATAAATATGGAAACCTTTCCACAAAGCATTTCCCTCTCATTGGTAGTAAGTTCACCAAATTGTAAAATGTGAACATCATTGAGATCCTTGAATTGCTCCATTCTTTCGTCATCATCAGTCCAACATACAGTACCGAATGTTGGATTAAGGGAAACCCATGTATCCTGTATTGTTGGAAGCACTGTGTTTTTTGATTTTAAAAGAAAATATTTTAAGTCATTTATTTCATCACAACTGAATAATCCAGATTTCAAATCATCAGCCCACTTGAGAAATACCCGAAAAACCTGAAAAATCAAATGAAAGAAAATAAGTAAAAACAAGTACTCAACTTAAACCACCATCAATATGTGACATCTGCATGCACAATTGTGCATATAAATTATGCATTTGCAAAACTAGCATCTTGAATTACTATATGGTTTTGGAATGCTTACTTCATGAGCAACCTTTGATGGTAATGCAACATATGATAAATGACACAATATTGAAAGGTAAGCACAGAACGAAGGTGCTTCAGGTACACCACAATCAGTCACAAGAAAATCATAAAGACCCGGATATAGATTGGACAGTGTCAAGCATGCTGGAAGCTTTGTTGCACTTGCTGGGTCATTCAAATGGGTTAAATCCCTCAATCTTCCCACACAACCAGTTGCATCATGCCAATATAATTTATCTGGAAGCATAAATGTACCGAGCACAACATCCTTGTTTTCATATTTACTTACTGATGGAACGAATATGACAATATCTGATTTCACGTCGGTGATCTTTTCCTTTGATTTAGCCAATTCTTCTTGAACAAAAGTGTATATTTTATTCATCTGGAATATGCTGAAAAAAAAAATAGCTTGCTACAATCAACAATTTTACAATGACATAGGGTATCCTATGGTAACATTTTTTTGGCACCGCAGGCCAGAGAGCACATGAAAATGAGAATTCATACAAATTCTAGGTATTCCGATAAAGAGATGAAACAAAGCGCATGAGCCAAGACGCCTACATTAAAGAAATCTCAAAATTGCCAAATAAAAGTCAAAAGGGTAAAATTAGCGAATTGATATCCACTTATGTTAAAAACTAAAGTAAAACCTTAAACATAAACTTTTCTGGTAATTGGATGTTGCATTTTTCAGAGGATTTAAATCACGGATTTTGTATGAGAAATATCCCACATGCCTATCAAAATTAAACCAAAAGTTGGTGGCAATTGATCAAATGAGGTTAGACCCATTCTCATATACTTTTTGGTGCATCTCTTTATTTGTTCTTTCATTATGCTTTTATTATTTCTGATTTATTTCTTTAACTAAAGAATAATTAATCCTAGAATTTAAATCACTCCACCTCTTTTTCAAACTGATTGTAACATCTAGATTATTTATAGTTTTCCCTGACAATTAAAGGAACATGCAAAACATAATCAGTTTTTGTTATCAAGCATCTTTCCATATATATTTTCCTTTCCTTCAAGTTCCTATAAACCAAGCAAAAACTTCATACACGTTACAGTTTTACCGATCCGTTATTAACATATCAAGAGAAGAGGGCTTAGTGATGAAAGCACTACATTAAACCATAACACAATAAGTTAACCTTCCTAAATATATTGTGATTGTTAGCTTTGAAAGATCCCCGACAAACTCCATGAGGGTGTTATCACGAGGAATATTAAGGCTTCGTTTGGGACCGTTGTCTTAGTATTTTTTATAGAAACTTTCTAGTACAAAATTTTTTTAATAATAACGAAAAAATAGTGGCAAAAAATTATCCGAAAAGAAACCTAAGATTTTTATGAGGGTGAAATCTCTAGGCCAAAAATGCAAAGATTGTAAAGAAAAAATGTGATGAATCAAATTAAACAAAAAACACAGTCATAAAAGGGAACAAATGAGAACAAGGCATAAAAAAAACAGATAAAAGCGAGAATAAATTTGGCTAGGTTTGATTCCACTTGCAGTTCTTCAACCTTTGCATGGGATCACAAGTGGACTACACAATCAAGAAAAAAAATTTTATTCCATCCAAATACAAAAAAATATAACACATGAAAAAATCCATAATAAGTAAGAAAGCCTAAGCGCATGTTGTGCCTCAAGCCAATGACTAACGTTGTACAACATAATTTATGAGATTTTGTGGCATACCTCACAATGACTACATCTTAAGATATAAAGTATTGAATATAACTTGTTCAACAACTAGAGAGACTCTCGGTGGAACTGAGAATGAGAAGTCTAATGAGATATAACATAATTTATGAAATTCTGACTTACCTTATGATGATTCTATCGTAAAATAAATTGCATGGAACTTACTTTACATTCAACAAATAGGGAATCCAGATGAA
The DNA here is from genome assembly GCA_019925795.1 of Dendrobium chrysotoxum. NCBI lineage: Eukaryota > Viridiplantae > Streptophyta > Magnoliopsida > Asparagales > Orchidaceae > Dendrobium > Dendrobium chrysotoxum. Next base: position 9,548,089 of record CM034315.1, read on the forward strand.
TATAACTTGTTCAACAACTTGAGCTTTATGAGGCTCGTTTTATTCACTCACAAATTGGTTTAATTAAAAATCCCTATTTTTTCCTCACATTTTTCCCAAGAGATTGAGAATGTCATGATGCATCCTGTTTTTTAACGGTTCATATTAAATCCCAAGATCATGACCGCCACATTCAGGACAGACTAAATAAATATGGTTGCTCAAATCCTGTGGTGAGTTGCAATCTTCTTCTTCTTCAAATGTCATGGGTCCAATTCTGCCATCCCTTTCTCCTTTAAACAATGCTATTGTTGGTATTGGTCTAGTCAGCGACTTCTCCAACAAGCTCTCGTCGCAACCTCCTCTCACTATTGTCAAAAGATTCAACAGTGAGCTCCTGTCCTGACTTACTCGCAGTTGTTGGCACTTTCTCCACTAAACTCCTGTTACGACTTCCTCACGATCCTTCTTAGAGACCTTGAACTCGAAAGTCAAGCTCAAGTATGCCTTTAAAACAATGTGCCATCACAAGGTATGCCACTCATAAACTGACACTTTCTTCTTCTTCAAGCATCACATGCACTGATCCCGTAAGTGACTTCTCTAAAAGGCTTGCATCAGAACTTCCTCTCATTGTCATCAAATTCTTCTCCAATGAGCTCCTGTAACAACTTACTTAATACCATCGACACCTTCTCCACCAAGCTTTCACCGTGACTTCCTCGCGATCCTTCTTAGTGACCTTGATTTCATAAGTCAAGCAAAAGTATGTTTTTTAAATGACGAGCCACAATATTTACTCCACAGTCTCACTTTGGAGGAATATATGCATATAATTGAAGAACATTAAGTTTAAATCCAACAACTTTTAGGGAAGACTAGATAACAAAGAGCACCTCTGTTTCCATCTTACTTGCAAATGATTGGTACTAGAAGATAATCAACAATAACAAATTTAATAATAAAAATGATAAAATCAACTAACAGAACTATCTAATCCAATGTTTATGTAATGAAGCACTCATAGCAAGCAAACAACCTAATATTCGTCGTAGTGCATTTATCACTTGTTGTGACAGTTAATGAATCAATAAGAATAAGAATCAAGAATAAAAAAGTATTTCTTAGCAGATATAACAAATGTAAACATGATAGACCTCATTACGTGATAAGTCCGGCGAGTTGAATTACTAAACAACAGATGCAACAAGCCCTGCAAATTTACACAAAATAAAAAAATAAACTAATAAAAATGAGGTATAATAGTCTCAAAGAATTGAAGATATTCATAACTATGAATTCATTGCTTTCAATAAGAAAAAAAATAAATTGAGAGAGAGCAACAAATGGTTGAACATGAGGAATATGTATTTATGTGCCTGTTTTGTATAATTTTCACAAAAACATTTTCTAATTTTGATCCCATTATAGCAATAGTTCATATCATATACAATGGTTGGCCTATCTATACGCGCATGGTCAGTTTGGCTTTTTAAGATACTCCGAAATGAAAATGCAGCTTCATATGAGGACAATTTTTTTCAAAAGAGAATGAAAAAATTGAGCTAGTTTTCTTTTTTTCTCACCTTTTTTTGTGCGGGGAGTAAATTTTTATGCACCAAAAAACACCATAAAAATTCCACTATACTGGCAGGATAAGAGTAGAACCAAGATGTGTTAAATTCAATGAACTACTAGAGGTTTAAAGTAATGTAAAACACACAGCTCACCTTGGTCTGTTGGTAGGAGCTTAGGTTACCAACTAAGAGATCTTAGATTCGAGTCTTGTGTATGCGATGTATGTGTGAGTCTGCCTTAATTGACCTAACTGTCAAAAAAATATATATAAAACACGCATATACCAACAATGATCTACAAGTAGCATTAGTTAACTTACGAGACAATGAAAGAGTTTGAAGATAACATAACTTAAGGAATAATGGATTAATGCTATATTAGTATAATTAATTAACTTGCTTTGTAAGATCTTAGCATTTTCTAGAGGACATAGTAAGTAAGCAAATGGAAGCAATAGAGGATTTACTTGTAAGCTTTTGCCCAATTGCTCTTTCTGTAGATTTAGCATGGACTGAGCAGGTGCCTCATAGAGCATGTTATGTTCTCGATTTGAAAAATATTTTGTCCTTTAAAGAGAGTTTGAAATATATTCAATGATGGCAATTAAGATATATCTTAATGATTAGTTGTTTTCGGCAATAATTTATTTTAAAAATTTTGCAAATTTAGAATGTAATTAATAGATGATCAGGCAACTAATCGTAATAGTTCCTATTTGGATAATAAAGTGATATGGCTTGCACAATTAATCCTACCAATAATGAATTTCTGCCCAGTTTTTTGGATTAAATAACTTTCTAATTGGTTAATAGGACCTTCCAGTTCCTGTCATTGGTCATTCAATGGACGCACGGTCTACTTGTTCTCCTTGTGGTTTGGTCAAGATAACCTAGGGCAAGATCATCCTATTACTGTTTTTTTATCAGACGAGACAATGATATTGGATGCCAATCTTAGATTATTAATAAAACCAAACCTTCACCTTGATTAGCCTCGAACTCCTGTTAATCTCTACGAAGCCGAAGCAGCAATGAAGAATGGCGATGAGGATAAGCAAACCCTAGACAGGCCTAAGGCTCTAGGCAGAGCATAAAGATAAGATAAATTATGGAGATAGACAAGAAAAGGCAGAAAAGAATACCGCCAACCCCTCTCCCAACTCCTTTGTCCTTCAGCTCTAACTTACAAACTCCTCTTTTCTCCTTCGCACGCCTCTGGCACTGTCGATGCCTTCTCCAGCGATCCGTCTGGACTTGCTCCCATCTTTATAGTCTCGCGAGTTCCCGGAATCTGGGGGCTGTTATTGAGTTTTGGGAATTTTAGGGTGATCTGGAGAGAAAGACCAAGCCTCGGGCATCTGGGCGTAAGGAATCATTCTATGGCAGTTTTTTTTCTAAATTTTAATTTATTTTTAAATAGTAGTATTGGTTGATATGAATTAAATAAAACATATTAATTGGAAAATTTAATATTATCTGTGATTTGATGTAATTAAATAAAATTTATTATATTTAATTAATTTTACCCATTTCTTATTACTAGTTTTATTTAATTAAATAAAAATTATAATAATAAAATTATTATTAATTGTTTGCCAAATATTAAAAGTAATATACTAAGGCTTCGTTTGGGACGGCTTTCTTTCTGCTTCTTAAAGCCGCTTTTTAGTAAAAAAAATTAATTTTTTAACTAAAAAGCCGCTTTAAGAAGCAGTAAGAAAGCCGCCCCAAACAAAGCCTAAATCACGAGGTTGAGCAGTGAAATAAATATACTTATCAGAATGGTAAGTAAAGGTATTGACAAATAAATACACAAGAACTTCATATAACACAATAATCTATCAAACATATTTCAAAGAATTTTGACTCATATACCACCCAACATATAGAGTTTGATGCGGTGCCGTAACAACATAAGGAGAAGAGCAGCATATCACGCAATACAACTGCGCACATGGCCTCACGCTCTGCGCATCATTCTGTTTTATCTGTTTCTTATTATTAGTTTTATGTAATATTTTACTTAAAAGTTGGACTTACTTACGCTTAAGGTAGCAGAACCATAGCATACCATATATATATAGTTTTGGATATAAAAAGAATGATAGAGAAGAAAGAAAACTTATTTTAGTAATATATCAAAATTCTGAGTTCTTGCCTACGTAGCTTATGTTCTTGCAGGTTTTTTGCTTGATATCACATCAATTGGTATCAGAACCAACCCCTGGACCAGCACCGATGGCAGAGAGTAGCCGACGAGCAGCTTCCGACTACGATAGAAGCTTAGATGTTCTCTGGGTGATGCAAAATGCATTCTCCAAGCAGTTAGCAGAACTTTCTATTGATTTCAAGCGGTTTACCGTGGAAGTTCAACGGGACCTCCAAATCCGAGAAGGTCAGCGCCGCGGATGTCTTCGAACACCACTGGGTCTCCAAGCAGGTCAAATCAAAGAAGACATCAAACGCGATAGAGGGCAGAACCCAGTCCTGATTCTGGAACTCTCCAATTCCAATGAGGACAAAAATCATTTCTGACCGTTCCATCACTATGATTCAGAAAAAGGGAAAAGTGATTACCTGCGTGATGTTGCGAGGGGAAGACATAGAAATCCCAGATCTTAATAAGAGTTTCACGCTAAATTAGATATCCCATTTTTTTAAGGACGGCTACACATCGAAGATTATTTAGATTGGGAAAGAGCGATTGAGTCATTCTTTGAGTACATGAATATTGCACCTGAAAAGCAAGTTAAATATTTTGCGAGCCGATTGAAGGGAGGAGCTAGCGCGTGGTGGATGCAAGTTAGACAAAACCGCCATCGAGAAGGCAAGGGGGATGTTCGAACCTAGACACGAATGAAGCAATTAATGTGAGCACATTTCCTCCCAACTGATTATGAGCATCTCTTATATGTCCGTTATCAACAATGTGTTCAAGGCAATAGAACTGTCAATGAATACACTAAAGAGTTTTACAGGCTAAGTGCCTGCAATAACCTTCATGAATCCGACACTCAGCTTGTTGCCCGCTATACTGGAGGATTAAAAGACGCTATACATGATAAATTAGAGCTCAACCCCATTTGGACGCTATCACAATCCGTCAATTTTTCCCTCAAGGTTGAAATTCAACTAGCGTGACACCTCTGCAGTTTTAATTATAGACGAACACTTAGTGAACAACCAACCAAAATTAAGTCCATTAGACAGGCGCCAAGATCGCAGCCCACTCCTCTGCCACCTACTACCGGCCCGTCCAATGCACCTAATCCAAAAATGCCTCCAAGGCCAAGGTTACCTGCTAAGGACAACCCCTACACAAGGCCATCGACATTGAAATGTTTTCGATGCTTCCAAGTGGGTCACAAATCTAATGAGTGCCCTACGAGGCCACAGATTCAGCTTTTAGAAGGAGACACTGATGAGGCAGTAGATAATCAAGTTGATGATCTGGAACCAGAAATAGAGGACCTGCTAGAGGATGATGGTGACCAAGTCATTTGTGTTATGGAATGACTTCTTTTAGCTCCGCGATAGCTTAATCCTTCCCAACATAATGTTATCTTCCGTACTCATTGTACCATTAGTGGCAAAGTCTGTGAGTTGCTTATTGATAACGGATGAACTGAAAATATTATCTCACGATCACTAGTCCAAGCATTGCAATTGAAGACAACCCACAATCCATACCCCTAAAAAATAAGTTCGGTTTAAAAAGGGGTGGAAGTGCTCGTAACAAAGATGTGTAGAGTCACTTTTTTCCATTGCTCAAAGGCAGAGAGATGAAATGTATGTACTTATGGTGACCGAAGTTTCACCTAACGACTCTGTAGACACATTCCATGCACTGGTTTTACACTTACTGCAATAGTTTGAGGACATTCTACCAGATGAACTTCCATCAGGGCTCCCACAAATGAGATCAATTTAGCACCAAATCAATTTGATTCTTGGCACCAGTCTCCCAAACCTTCCCCATTATAAAATGAGTCCAAAGGAACATGAAATCCTTCAAGAGATGGTTCAAGAGCTACTAAACAAAGAGCTTAAGTCCCTACTCCATTCCCGCTTTACTTGTTCCAAAGAAAGACAACAAATGATGAATGTGTATATAGTCGAACCATCAATAAAATCACCACTAAGTTTTATTTTCCTATGCCCTTGCTTGAAGACTTGCTGGACAAACTTACTGGTTCAAAATACTTCTCTAAGTTGGATCTCCGTAGTGGGTATCACCAGATATGTATATGCCCCGACGACGAATGGAAGACAACCTTCAAAACCAGTCGAGGCTTATATGAATATCGAGTGATGTCATTTAGGCTGTGCAATGCCCCTGCTACGTTTATGTGCCTCATGAATGAGGTACTTAAAGATTATATTAATAACTTTTGTGTTGTTTATTTCGATAATATTTTAGTTTATAACAAATCCATTGAGGACCATTTCCGGCATCTTACATCGATATTTCAAGCTCTACAAACACATCAACTGTTCCTAAATCGAGCTAAGTGCGAGTTTGCTGCCACTAAGGTTTATTTCTTAGGTTTCATCATAATGGGGGAAGGTATAGCCTGTAATAACCCGAATTTTGACTTTGCTAATATTTTTTTGGAATCATTATAACTCCAAATCACAATCTATCTTTGTCATAATATTTTGATTGTAATATTTTACTTACATGATTTTTTTCATAATTTTTAGACACCAGCAAAAATCCTTAAGAAATGTGTACATATCGGTACAAGTTAAGATTTCGGAATCGTCAGGTGTCAATTTGCAAACCAATTTCATCGATATTTTTTGAATATTATGATTTATTTTATGGATATTTTTCTGCAATTTTTTAAGTCCTAAAATGATTTATTTGAATTTTATACTAAAAAATTAATCAAAATAAATATTATATTAATATTATATTAAAATATGTAAAATCATTAATAAGTTTTTTGCTTGAAATACTTTTCTCTTAAGTTATTTCAGCAACAGACACGTATGAGAGGGAAAATTAGAGAAAAAGGTAAGATAAAGAAAAAGGAAATTGAGATTTGCAGGCCGTGGTGCAATTTTTGTCTGTTGGGCCAGTTGGAAAATTTACTCGTCTCGTTGTAAGGAATTCATACCTTATTTTTTATTTCAATGATTTTGTGTGTTTAATATTTTTTTATCAAATTTGTGTTTCTGTCACTCAAAAATATGTAACTTTGTATTGGCAAAATTTTCACCTGCGTAACTTTTTGTATGTTATAGAGATCATTATTATGAGTATTTTGAGTATTTATTTTAGATTTTTCACCGAGTGATTTTAAAAATATAGCAATTTTTATCTACCTAAAAATTTATTTTGACGTCTAAAAATAGTATTGTATTATAATAAAAATCTTAAAACATCATTTTGTACAATTTCTGATATTTTGGTAATTTTTTGAAAATGTGTATTTTTGTCTAATAGGATTCTTTGTTGTCTACCATTATAACATTTTGGCATCTTCTTAATTAAGTTAAATTATACATTAATTGCTACAATGCATTGAAAATAGATGTGAATATATATTTGAGTAATAGCTTGTCACTATTACTATTATAGTATTGTGATAATAATGTACATGTGTGAAACAAACAAGTAAAGACTGGTTGACCCGTTGGTTGAAGACTGATTAACCTGTACAGGATGGTGGTCCGACATGCTTTCATTTAAGTATTATGGTTTAGTGTTATCCTCTACTAATTCACATTATAAGGAGATCATTACTATGCCGACGGGCAAAGAGTGACGACTCTATTTACTAAGTCAATGGTTTACTAACACTGATACTAACATTTAAAAACACGGTGATAGCTAGGACTTCTACTTGTTTAGTGTGACTACTGAAATGAATGTTTTGAGGCATTATTCTTATTATTATATAGATTTATTATTACTGCATAAATTTATTTTTATTGCATTATTTTATTGCTCCTGCCACTTTAGTGTTACTGATATAGATACTGATACTATTTGACACTAATGATTCACTATACTGATATTATACATATGATATTCTAAGCACATGATATAGAATACCTAGATAGTATATTTACACTCTTATATGATTTTACTGCATCGAAATGATTTCAATAGTCTTAATTGATATTTTGATTTGATGCTTTATACGATTTATGTATTATTTGGTATTATGAATATGATGATTGCTTTATAGATTTAATATTCATACTAATTTATTGCTTTACTAGCTTTCATACTATAGTATTTTACTATTTATATATTATATTACTCATGAATGTGAATTATACTATTTCTGCACTAATTCAATGATCATATGAATGTAATTGCTATGATTTGATTGTTGACAACTTGACATGCATATTGCTTTATTGTCGTGCTTTGAATTCAATTATAAATTTTAGTGACCTGCTACGCTTTTTAAGCTCATTATATGTGATTAAATAATTTCAGGTTAAGACATGGGAGTAGGAGTGTGAGGCTGATCAGGATTCTTTAGGTTTTATTTATTTATTTTTAGTTATTCCTTTGTACTTAGTATAACTATATAGATCCTGAATATTATATATAATTTTTGGGAATAATTATAAATGTGTACATTGGTGTTTTATATAGCTCTGATTGTTGTTTATTAAAAGAAAAATGAATAATTCTTCTAATTTAGATTCTGGGGCATCACATAGCTATAGATTCTCGCAAGGTTGAAGCAATCGTCGATTGGCTGCGACCTCATTCTCTATTTGATGTTCGAAGCTTCCATAAACTCGCAAATTTTTATCATTATTTTATTCATGGCTTTATCATCCACAAGGCACCTATAACTGACTGTTTAAAGGTTAAATAGTTTTTATGGGATGAAGAAAAACAACGTAGCTAGGAATCTATCAAGCAAGCACTAACCTCCGCTCATGTATTGACATTGCCAAACTTTGATCTATCATTCCAAGTGGATTCAGATGATTCTGTACTTGGCATTGGAGCCATGTTATCACAATCAAATAAACCAATTGAATACTTCAGCAAAAAACTAACTCCGACAAGATAAAAGTGGATTGTATACAAACAAGAATTATATGTTGTGGTTCGAGCCCTCAAACAATGGGAGCATTACCTGTTACATAGAGATTTTGTTTTGTGCAGCGATCATCATGCATTACAATTCATCAACACATAAAAAATCTTAATCTAATGCACGCCCATTGGGTCTTGTTCCTTCAAAAGTTTACGTTTATTTTGAAGCATAAATCTGGAAGCCAAAATCGTGTAGCCGACACGCTTAGCAGGAGAACAGTGCTTCTAACTCAATTACAAACTAAAATCACAAGACTAGACTGTTTAAAGGAACTTTACTCAACTGATCCAGATTTTGTAAGTATTTGGCAATTGTGTTTTTCAAAGCAGCCCAAGGAAGTCAATTCACTTCGACACGGCTACGTGTTTAAAGGCAATACCCTGTATATTTTTAGCTCTTCGTGGCACCACCAACTGATCCAAGAAGCTCATAGCGATGGCTTGGCCGCACACTTGGGCCGTGACAAAATGTTCAATCAACTTCAACCAAGATTTTATTGGTCGAAACTACATCATGATGTTGTTCGTCTAGTGGAACGTTGTTTTATATGTCAAGATTACAAGGGTAACACGCAAAATATAGGTTATACACCCCCTACCTCTACCTGAAACCATCTGGGAAGATATTAGCATTGACTTCATTTTGGGGCTTCCTAGGACAAAGAGAGGGTCTGATTCTATAATTTTCATGGTGGACAGATTTTCTAAGATGGCCCATTTTATTGCTTGTAAGAAAACTTTAGACGCTGACAATGTGGCTCGCCTGTTCTTTCACAAAATAATTTTCCTATATGAACTACCTCGTAGCATTACTTCAGATCGATATGTCAAATTTATCAGTCATTTCTAACGGGAGTTGTGGAAACGCTTATGCAAGGCCATCAATCTTAGCTCCACATACCATCCACAATCCGACAGCCAAACGGAGGTGGTTAATCGAACTGTGGGCAGCATGCTCCGCTGTTTCGTATAGAGCCACTTGAAGCAGTGGGAGGAAATTCTTGGCCAAGCAAAGTTCGCTTATAATTCAATAGTTAACCGCTCTACCTGAAAGTGCCCCTTCAGTATTATTTATACAAAAGCCCAAACCATATCTTTGATATTATTGTTTTACCTAAATATTCCAATAAAACTGCAGCCCAATTACTTGATTAATACTCTGATGTGTTACAACATTTCTGAAACAAGTTAATTACTTCCAATACAGCATACAAACATGCAGCTAATATTCACCGCCAAATCTAGATCTTTAATCCAGGCGACCCTGTCATGGTTCGCATGCAGAAAGAACATTTCAGTGGGCACCTATTCAAAACTCAACCGTCGTAAGCTTGGGCCAATTCCAATTCTTCACCACATCAGCGACAATGCTTACATCATGGAACTAGCAAATCACATACACACTTCAGCTACCTTCAATGTTCCACCAGATGCCTCCACCATTCACGTGGACCATGAATTTTCTATTCATCTAATCGTTCTCTTAGATAGAAATCAGCTTGGGTTTCTATTCATCTAATCGTTCTCTTAGTTCCCAATTGATTAATTGATTGTGATGTTATTAAAAATAAATATAAATTTTAAACTTTGTAAATATTTTTAATATATCTTAAAATGTATTGAAATATGTTTTTAAAGATTAATAGATGTTAGAAAATATTTTTAATAAAAGTTCTCTTTTAGTTTCAAATTGATTAATAGAAGTTAGAAAATATGTTTTTAAAGATTGTGATGTAATAAAAAATAAATAAGAATTTAAACTTTATAAATATTTTTAAAATAGCTTAAAAAGGAATGATAATGATTTTTATCATTACCAATAAAATAGATAATTATAAAATCATTATTTTCAAAATATATTTTTTTCTACTTACCATAAAATTAACATTCAGCAAAATTTTCCACCAAATGACATAATGACAATGCATGAAAATGATTTTATATAGTTAATGCATCGTCTACCGAACCAAAAGCTATGGCAGCTTAAATAAATATAAATTTTCATAATAAGAATACTTGTTCCTATCATAAAAATCATCCCTTAGAATAACAATAATAAAGTCTCATCATAAATAGTCAATTATGCCGCACCGACGTGTACAACCTCATTGGGGATGAACTTTCCCCAAAATAAATGCTTCTTCCATACAAATATCATTTCTTTGATCGGCACATTCTTCATCTTCGGAAAGAACAACCAAATGAATGTTGTCATTATGATAACAAAACCAACAAAGAAGTAGAAGAGTCCGAACTTCATGTGGCAAAGCATGTTAAGGAATAGTTGAGCGATTATGAATGTGAAGAACATGTTCACAGACACATTGATGCCCTATCCAGCTGACCTAGTCTCTAGTGGAAAGATCTCTGATGGCACAATCAACTCGAGCAGCCCCCATGACCATGTGAATGCGCACACATAAATGCAAATGAAAGCCACCACTAAACCGGCGTAGCTGTTTAACTATTTTATGTGCACGCCAGTCACTCCAAACCTAATGCAATGAGCGTGCCCAAAATGATCTGACATATGAACATTTGAATACCGCCTTCTAAAAATAGATTGCATCGCACCAGCTTATCTATAGATGCAATCGATACGAATGTGGTAACCATGTTCACTGTGCTAGTAATCACAGCTGACATGAGTGAAGCATGGTCGCCGAAGCTAATAGTTTTGAATAGCTTGATTGCCGAAGCTAATAATTTTGAATAGAATAGGGGCGTAGAACATGATGATGTTGATGCCGATAAGTTGGTTGAAAACGGAGATGATTATTGACATGATGAGTTGTGGTCTGTATCAGCGTTGTATGATATTTCTCCATGGGTGATTCATGTCCTTGGAGTCATTGCTAGTGATTACTAGGTCTTCATAATCCTCATCAACATGATCTGTTCCTCACACCTTACAGAGCATCACCTTGGCGACGGCCTCATGTCTATGCTCAATTAGTGAGTTGGGGGTTTCAGGGAGTACAAAAGCACCAACGATGATGATGGCACCAGACACCGTGGCGAGGGCAAGGCTCACGCGCCAACCCTAACCCCCTTTGATTTGTATTGTCCAGTAGTTAATGAGATTTACAAACAAGATGTTGATTGTGATCATCATTTGGAAGCCGATGTTGAGCATGCCGCTGAGTTTAGAGGTAACCATCTCTGAGAGGTAGACGGACATAGATTGGTTGGCGAAGCCGATGCCGATTCCTAGGAGAAAGCAACCAAGGATTAGCATCAAAACATTCACTGCAATGCTGTTGATCGTCGCTTCAACTAAGAAGGTCAAGCCACCGAAGAACATGGACCATTTGTGACTGAACACCCTTGTAACAGTCGAGGCGAAGAAAGAGGCAATAAGTGCAGCTAGATACAAGGATGACGTGAAGAGCGTTAAGAGCTCACTGTTAAATTTACTATATTCATTGGTTGAGTGGCTCTCTTTTTCCTTGTGGAACACTGATGGGAAGAATCAAGCGAGAAAATAATCAATCGATGTAACTCCACCGGAGATTTTGAGATCATACCCAAAGATGAGGCTGCCGGTGGCAATGAGTGACAAGTTAGGAATACAAAAATTGTTAAATTGCCAGGGTATTCCTTCACGGCCACTTTGTTGACTGTAAAGTTAAAACTCAACCCATGACCCCCCCCCCCCCCCCCCCCCATACTACCCATAGTGTCCCTCATGTAACCTCTCACTCGTCTCAACAGAAAACCCCCCACACATGACAAAATAGAGCCCAAGCATTCAAACTCTGGCGCTCTGAGAACTGAAGAAAAAAAAAAAGAGACTTACATAGATAGAAGACAGAGTTCGACCTTTAGACTCGTGCTCTTCATCGTTGACTCGCCATCACGACACTGGCCAACTCCTGCACCCGCTGACTCTACCTCACAGGCCAACTCCGACTTTCCATGCTTCCTTCTTTGAGCCCAAAGCTGACCGAACCACGTCGTCTTGCCGTCTATACTTCGACCGAACCAAGCCGACCTAACTCATACACCCGCCGACTCTACCTCATCGGGCTAACTCTGATCGTCGTAGCCCATCCAAATCCGTCGAAGCCCTAGCCGAAGCAACATGCCAGCCCGACCACCAGCGGTCAATCCCGACATCTGGTCCGTCGATCCCACGAAACCTCATGCACCTGCCAATTTCGATAACATTGGCCACTGCCTCAGCCGCAGAGCTAAATCCGACACCGCCGACTAAGGACCCCGCCTGACTCGCCATCAACCAAGCTACCGAGCGCCCTAGCTCATGACACTTAGATTTAAATAACTCCTCGCATAGTGCGTTTTAGAAAGCAATTTTATTCCCCATGAATGCTCTTCATTCGAAGTACCCATGTTTAAAAATTCATCGGATTCTATCGTGTAGATGAATTCTGTCGTGTGGATTGAGAGAATGAAATGAATTATCATTTTAAGGTTCAGTTTATGTAACTTTTGAGTTAGGTACGATCAAAACCGTTGATCTTATGATCAACGGTTCAAATCTCGCCACTCCGCGGCTCATTCTGACTGCAGATCTCAATCCCATGGTTAATTCTATCGTCCAGTGCAATCTAGGCCATCCATACAAACTGCAGAGGATTCGACGGCACAGCGCGTTACGGACTCGGATAAGTCAGTCGCCGCGTCGTCAGCGCAATCATTGCCAATGATTGGAAAACACGTCGACGGTTTGGGGCAGTGAATCAGAGCGCGCCACATATACCCGCTGTCATTATTAATTAATAATTAGTTTTAAACTAATTTAAATTGTTTTAAAATTATTTTAAAATTAAAATATTAGTATAATATATTATTTTGTTCGAAAAATTATTACCTTTAATTTAAAAATAAAATTAGCTTAAGATAACTAGTACATTTTAAAATTATTTTAATTATCAAATATCTTATATTTTAAATTATTAGTTAATTATAAATTAATAAAATATTTTATAAAATTTTAAATCTTATTTTAAAATAACATTTAATTATTTTAGTAAAGTATTTATTGTATTCTAATTTAAAATTAATTTAATATTCCATTTTTTTAAATAATTACCTTATATTATTATATAATATGTATTTAAGTAATATTTATCAATATTAATTATATTAAATAATAAAGAAAATATTTTTTTTAAAATTTAAAATTTTATTTTTATTATTTTAGAGAAATATATGCTATATTTTGATTTTAATTTAATTTGTTATTTAGTTATTTTAAATAATTACTCTATTTTATCATATAATTAATATTTAAATAATATTTATTAAAAATCAATTATTTTTAATAAAAAATATATATATTTTTACTTATTTTTGAAAAATCAAAGAAATATTAATTTAATTATCTAAATTAAAATTAATAAATATTTTTCTATTTTAAACTATTTTTAATTAATTATTTATTTAAATTACTTAATTAATAATTAATTATATTTAAAATTCAATTACTTTTAAATTTTATAAAAAAGTTATTTTTATTAATTACCTTTAAAATTTAGAAGCTTTAATCCTTAATTTGATTTAATTTAATAAATATTTTTAAATATTAATTTATTTAAATTATTTAAAAATACTTTTTATTGCTTTAAACTTCAAAATTTTATAACAAATTCATTTTAAATCCAAAATTTATGTATAATACCTTAAAGTTTTCAAAAAATTATGTATTTTATTTTAAATTTATTTTCCGATTTTAATAATTATTATTTTTCATTATTTATTATTTAAGCACTTAATTACTTAAATATTATTTAAATAAATAATATGTTAATTATTTTGAAATTAAAAAATTATTTTTAAGCCTCGCTCGAGTGACTTGTGGATCTCTCATATATATGCTTACTTATATACATGGAAATATTTTTAATCATATTATTTTAAAACTTATATATATTTATATATTTAATATATATGTATTTTAAATTATTTTAAAATTATATATACTTTAAATCTCTTTAATTTTGAGAGATTCACTTATGAAAATTTAAACATGGATTATGCATGCGAATATCATTCATGGGGGGTGGATTAGTGAATGATTAGATTTCAATCATTCACTAATCGCATCGTTAAGAGCACTTAATTATTATTTTTATCATCTTTTGTATGTGTAGGACGCACAAGCACTTAGTTTAGACTCTCCTAGAGCTAAGGACATGGTGTATTTTTATTTGTGTTGCATTCCCCCTTATGTTACCCCAAGGGTTAATCCAAAACTCAATTGGAACCTACTTAACATAGCGACATCTTAAGGACAATAATTAAGGATCTGTCTAGTGAACTTAGGAAAATTATTGGAGCTAGAATAGATCCCTGATTGACATGAAACATTAAACATTTAAACTTAGTGAAATCTCCTAGAATTTTCTAAAAATTTTTAGGACCATTTAAAACCCTTAATTAACAAACCCAAATTTAACCTTTAATTAAGCCCCAATAAATTCAACTTAAATCTAAAAGTTATCCATAATATATCAAACTCTTTAGAATTTAATGCTTAATCTTAGGAAATTAAAGCCCCTTTAATTAGACTTCAATTTGAAACTTAATTTAATTTTAATAAAAAATCACCTTTTTAATTAAATTAAATAATTAAAATTATTAAAAATTCTAAATTTTTCCCAAACACTTGGAAACATCTCTTTAGGTCACTTCTGACCTTCGGGGGTGATTTCAAGCAGTTTGGAGCTGATTCGGATCAAAACCCCCAAAATATCCTTTATTAAATAATTTTAATAATTCACTAAAAACCCGAAACTTTGAAAATTCATAACTAATTCCAAAAAATTCATAACTAATTCTTGAAAATTCTAAATTAAGCAAACTAAAAGGAATTCAACTCTAATTAAAATCTAGTATTTATTAAAAATATCAGGTTTCCAGAAACCAACTTAAATAAAAAAGTCAACTCTTCGGTCAACCGTAGTTCATTAACTAGGGCTCGAAACTTCTAAAATTCATAACTTTGCCTAGAAAATCCAAATCTAGCAAAATTAAAGTCTATTTACTCCTTGTAATCTTTAATATTTAATAAAAATACTAGAACCCTAAAACCTAACCTTTTTTTAAAAGTCACCTTTTGGACCCCTTTAACCTATCAGGTAGGTTGACCCCGAATCTTCTAAAGTTCCTTTCTTGCCCTCTAACCAACTCGGATCACAAAGAACTTGAACTAACTGCCTGATATAGGATCTACCCAAAACTACATAAGCATACTGCACACACATAGAATTATTTGCTAGGGCACCACTTCTAACTTTAGGTTAGGCCTGGTGTTTTACTTTTTTACTTCTGTGATCGCTCTTGCATGTGGCACGTGTATTCTTTATTTTGAATTACTGTGAGTGTTTATTCTATTACTGCACTTTATATGTGATGTGATGTGCACGATAGATTACACATAGGTTATAGGCGATCTTGATACTAATGCTACTTTTTACATGTGGCCATGCTCATACAGCGCTAAAATAAAGGGAGCTAAAATCATAAATAAATTATATAATTGTTTGCTACAAGTGCTTTAGCCTCTTAGCTCCCAAAATAAATAAGAGCATGGCCAAGTATGGATGGCAATGATTAATTTTATTTTCATATACAACTGCTTGGAATTTTTTGTGAACTGCTTAGGATAACCATATAGAAGAGTCTAGATTTTCCTTTTAAATGATGTAATTTATAATTTGCAAAGTGTTGAGTTGTGAAAGTCTTCACAAATAGGGTATTTCAAACACTAGGAATCTAAAAGGAGAAAGAAGGGCCCCTCATAAGGACTTTCTTTCTCATTTAGGTACCCCTTTTGGGGGATAAACCTTATAAAGATTAAAGGAGATGATCCGAAGGGAGACGATCCGAAGGGAGATGATCCATACGAAGACCTGAAGATGAAGACTTGAAGATGAAATGCCTTGCTTTTAGGACTTGCATCTTTCAGTAGGACTAGAATCCAGATTATTATCGGTGGGGCTTGGCCACCATTACTTTTCTACAAACCCTGGATTATACTTATATGGCACTTGCCATGGACTTTTAGACTTTTTATTATTCTAGTTATTTTATTTATATTGATTTATTTATTTTATTTGTGCAGTAGAAATTATATGCTTTTTCTAGGTTTCTTTCTTGCATGTGTGTAGCCTAATTTCATTAGGCTCTCTAATAACTAAAACTTTTTTTACTCATAACTAATATTTAAAGTTTTAAGAAATAAATAATATTGAAACGTAATAATCTAGGGAATAGCCAGAACCATCCAGAGTCGCATGCATATCAATACATTTTCTCCCCCCTTTGCTATAAGACACTTCCCCGTCTGCGGGTAGAGTCCAGATAATCTGACCTATGAAGATGAGGTGCTGGATCTGGAGAAGTCTAGGCTTTCTAAAAAAAATTATTTTTATAAGCCTTTTTAAAAATTTTAAGCATATCTAATTTTGAAGCTTGAACTAGTATGCATTGTATTAGAAACTAATTAAATTAAAAAATTAATTGCATTAGCTTTAGGAGCATTCACCCTACATAAGTCCAAGGCCAAGTAGAAAACTCTCTAGACGTTGGTCTTACTTCCAAAAACTCAGCCTCCCACCCATCTTTCATAAAGACTGGACAACATGAATTTTATACGACTAGGTGGTTAGCTGGCTTTCTTTTTCAGACAGGATATAAGCCTAGGATGCATTAATTAGGACACGGGTGTTAGTGCTGTGTGTAAAACACTAAACCTACCTTAGATCTAGGATTCAAGGCTACTACATTCGGTGTCTCGTAGTATGCCTCATCGGTGGGTAAGTCCCCTATTCTTCAGGGGCTATAAATCCCGCCTATCTATGTCACATGGATGACGATACTTCCGTCCTTCTTCATATATGCTTTGAGTACATTGCTTATTTATTTTCTCCAGTTTCTTCTCACTATCCTAGTCCCTTCGGGTGTTAGTGTGAGCCGTGCATATTAACTAAACCCACTTTGAACCCTTCTTTCCTTTTGAGTAGGACTTCCTAGTCTTCGACCTATATGATATTCCCAATTTGGAAAGGATAATGTATGATCCTTAATCGAGAGTCTTCTCAGGCCCCGGCCCGGCTTGAGATATAATTAACCACGGGGGCTTACGCCCATGTGAAACTGAATTCCACCATCAAATAAACCCCACTCGAGCTGATGTATCAGGTGGGGGAAACCTGTTGTTCCGATCAGGTCGTGTATATTATTACCCATTGAGGTGCGTTGGCGAGAGCCGCTATCCTCAATGGTTAATCGTATGTACGATCTAATATGCCCTCCCATTGGCCCACTTACGAAGAGCATAAATGTCACACCTCAGTTTGGCCCACCCCTTCATAGTCAATCTAGAGTATAACAGAGAATGAAAGAAATCTATTTACTCGCCTAAGACTTCAGTATATCAAACTCCACACTTAATAATATGAAACATGTAATGTACCTTAAGTAACATCAAATATAATCAAAGTAAATACAGAGCTCTACTAACACTTTTAAAATTTACTTACATACCCAACAGTCTACACAGTTATCATTCAGATCTCTTTTTAGCTTTCTATAAATGTTCATTTATTCCTATTTTTTTTATTTTAAGCATTTTGACATCTAGAAATCAATGTACAAATTGTATCTGTATAAATACTAAATGCATAACTATTTAAAATTTCTAGATCAGTAATGAAAACTAAGTTAATTATTAAGTTATATTAGTAGCTATCATTTATTTTCATTATTTTATTTTATTTGTACTGTAGCTTTTCCACTTAGCATAACATGCAAAGGATTTGATGAGATCTGATGGATGGAATTAGCTAAAGGGCACTAGTGGATTTAGATATATATTAAATTAATATATAGTGGAGGGTTCTTGCCTTAAGCTCTTCATTTCATCTCAATTTTTCTACCTGATAAAAACCTTTGGAGCTGAAACGGACGGGGAGAAGTTGGGAAGAAATTGTTGATGCTAGAGGCTGCTGGAGAAGAAAATAATTCAGCAACTAAGGTAAGAAATTAGATAAATGCTGGAATTATGTAATGTTTGCTGGAATTAAGTTTGGTTAGCTGAAAGCTGCTGGAATTAAATGTCGTTTGCTGAAATCTACATGAACATGTTGATGTGATTGAAATTCAGGTGCAGCAAACAGTTGGGAGCTGCTGTGTGGTGAAAATTCAGCTATTGTAGACTGTTGTGGCTGCTGTAGGGGAAGACAATTCAGCAAAAATACGGTAAAGAAATTATATAGATGTTGTAATTAATGTCTAAACATGTTATTTAAGCCATATGTTGAGGAATAAGCCTGCACGAGTAAAGGCGAAAGACCTGACAAGGTAAACCTATACTCTCAATTCTAGAAGTTGGGAATATAGACCCAACCCTGACTGAGAGAGTAGCTTCAATTCTAAAAGTTAGAAAGCTGGACCCAACCTTGAATTGGAAAGCTAAAAAGGTGCAAAAGCTTATAGCCATTATATGACTTATTTTAAACATGTGTAACAGATAGCAAGTTGGAAAGAAATGATATGAATTTTTTATGATCAGTATGCAATTTTAATCTATTTTAACCATGTGATTAATAATTGTTAAATAATGTAATTATTATTTCTTATACATTGCTTGTATATTTCATTGGGCTATAGCTCATTAGTAGTTATTATACTGCAAGTAAGGGAGAGGAGCCTGTAGGGCATTAAAGGGGTGAATGTTCTTTTTGGGTGTACATATGTTTTGGATGTATGAATATTTTGGGTATTATAGTAAAGGTCTACGATCGTCTTGTCCTACGGGATAGTACTGAAGTACCCTTTGCACTCTATCCCCCGCTAAGCAGATCCCTTTCATAGGTCCACACCCATATGTTCCCTAATGGCTTCAAACCCTTGAGTAATGAATCATATGATATATTCGATAGGAATAAAGCCCTCTATCAACTAAGGTGGATTCAAATCTATCCCCTTAAACACCACCCCAGGTCTACAAGATATTTTTTGATGAAGCAACCCATGGTTGTCGATAAGGTGCATTCGATCAGGTTGGGTTGACTACCTCCTCTGACTAAGTAGACTATGGAATATGATAACTCGGGATGACAGAATCATGAGAACTTGATCGAGCTCATCTTCATTCCCCCACAACCAGTTTTAAGTTTATGGTGATAAACTTTAAGTTTCAAACTACAAAATTCATATCCCAAATTCAAACCCTAAAATTATTGCTATTATACGCTATATTTATAACCTATGCGACCTCTTTAAAGACTAGCCTTAATTGAAAGTTCTCTCTTGTTATTAGGAGGGATAATTAACTATAGGGGCTTGCGCTTATAGGAAACTAGAACTCAGATCATAAAGTCCTCACAAAATGAGAGTGAAATCTCTGTGTAGTGTCTTATCTAAAACTTAATCTGCCTTCTGAAAATTCACCCGAAACCTGAGCTCATTAAAGGTCTCTGCCATCATACACTAATAAGAAAAGAGATCAGTGCAGAGAGGCTGGGAGCGAACGACAATTGAATTTTCGGAGCCCACACACTTCGCTCGCCATTATTATTGATATGGATGTACGGGACTTTAATTTTGTATAGTAATTAAATCTATCGCTAACCAAAACAAAATAAAAGAATTATAATGGAGGTGTGAGAGGAGATAACAAAGTAATTGATTTCCGGGAAGTAATGATCGATGGATGGAATCTTACGCTAATTGCATTCATCTTATTGAACCACTCGATTTGACTATAACTACACAAGATTTGGAGACTATTTGATACTTAAATTAAAATCCATTGTTTTTTAAATGTATTTCAAGTGCATGATTGTAATTCATTTGGACTTCTATCAGATCACTTTTGGTATTGTTAAGTTTATCTTGTCAAACTGTTCAATTCAACTATAAGTTTATTTAAATCAGAATTTGAATGATTCTAAATTTAATTCTAGAAAATTTCAATTAAAATATAACCTAAAAATTTGTGGGACAGCCTTCTTACTGCTTTCTAAAGCAACTTTTTAGTATGAACATGTATTGAACTATAAATATTTGTACTAAAAAATTGATTTAAAAAGAAGAAAGAAAGCTGACCCAAACAAACCCCAAGTGTCACAATACACCACAAAAATTATAGCCAACAGCACAAAACAAGCACCATGATTTAATATACTTCATAGGCACATATCTAAGTCTTTCTGAGAATATCAAAAGAAGTAACATTCTAAAGGAGAAGTAAAGTATTGCATAATCTGACCAAAATCAAAACTTTGAAGAAGATTCTGTTTGAACTGTAGGTTTTCGGCGGCCAAAAAAAAAAAAACAGGAGAGAAATAAATTCCTCAACTCAGAAAATCAAGGGAAGGGAGCGTAAGGTAACTCTGATTCAGATCTAGGGTTTCTGTCGCATGAAAAATTGTAGAAATGGCAAAAAAATTTGGACCATTTCTCGATTTATGTGTCATCCATGTGCAGGGGCCATGCTAATCCAATTTTATCGGATGCCTCCGAGGAGACAACATAGTGCAACGAGCAACCATTTAAGAAGAAAAGTAATTGCTACAGTACAACCAATGTGGGACTATAGGCAGATATCATCTTATTTTGATGAGAATTTATTTTTAAGGTTTAGGTAATTTTTATTATCATATTTTGATTTCTCAATTTTTGAAGTATTTATTATGTTACCATATTAAGAATGAATTTTATAAAGTTTGGCCTTACTATTCATGGAATTATTTTTCATATATTAAGAAATTTTATTTTCATTTTTCAGATGATTTAATTTATTAGAATTAGATGATATTGAGTTAAATTTGGGCAAATCAGTCTCAACTCAACACCGATAATATTTATTTTAGTTTTTAGAGAATTAAATTCTTATTTTTAAATATGATCATTGTATTGTTGGTATATAATTTGATAAAATAATTATTAATATTATTGATGATAGGGAGAGAAGAAGTCATGGGGGTTGGCATTTGGGTTGGTAATGTGCATAGGCCTTTTATAAAATTATGTGCGCTAATATTATTGATGATAGTGGGTAATAAAGTCACCCAACATCAACGTTTGTATTAACACCGTACATTGACTTTATAAGTATGGTCTGCATAGACATGATAGTATTGGTGGGTGATGAAGTATGTGAATGTTGACATTTGTGTCTACAATGTGATTTAACCTTATAAGCGATGAATGACATTCATCAATGTTGTTACCAAAAAGTTCGAAGACTATAATAATTGGGTGACGGTGGTTGGATGATGGTATTTAGATGATAAAAGTTGGATGACAATGGTTAGAAAATAGCTATCAGTGGATGAGGCAAGGCACTGATGGTCGGGTGATGGGCTTTCCTTGATCTTCGACATCAAATATTGGGTGAAATTTTAGAGTTCTTCAGATCTCGGCAAAAAACTATAATTTACAATACCTTTAATTTAGAATCAAATAGTCTTCAAATCGGGCTAATCTACAATATTGCTAATTCAATATCACTTTTTTTTTGTATTTTAATATGAAATAAAACATATTTAATATTTAACAAATATATATTTATTTATACGATAATTATAATATCAGTTGTCTATAAGATGATTGTAGTGGCTGATGAGATGATGATAACAACGACAGTAGTGGCAATAGCCAACATTGGCTGCATATGAGACGACGAGCGACAATACCAATTATTTAAAAAAATAAAAATAAAAAGCAATTAGGATACATCTATAACAAACATATTTAAATAAAATATCCCAAACATACTATTGTAGTTGTTCTAAAGTCTTCCAAGGGTATTTTTATGATTTGGAGAATTCTTTGTTCAAGTTTTGATGAAGTTTAATAATAATTCAATGGAAAATAATGTCAACGTATGATTTGATTAATGATTTTTATGCACTATTGGCATATTTGTGTATTGATTTTGGATATCATTAAATTTAAACTAGTTTAGATTAAAAATTTTAGCATCTTATTGTATTATAAGCTATAATTCTATTACATTGAGCTCATTCGATGAGAGATTCCAATCAAAGTTTTTGGCCTGTGAAGGTACACCTGATCAACGTCTCATAGTTCCGTCTTCCAGAATATATCATGGTTTCAGTCTACCAACACTAACAACCATTGATTGTAGTATCCGGAGAATCTAACTAGCAGCCATGGGCTGCATCCTCTCAGGGATCCTGAGTAAACTAAAGTGGAGATGCGTGTGGATTTTAATTTAGTTTAGTTTGAGTTGGGGCTTATGGCTTCCTTAAATGTTGCTCATTAATCTATTTAGTTTGGGGCTTACGGCTCCAATTAGGAGTTGCCCGTATAATTTTTGTTGTTGTATTTGGATAGGGACTTATGACTTTCATTTAAAATTAGCCCTAGTGGGTCTTATTGCCTCTATTAGTGGCGGCCTGAAGGTTTTGGTTGGATAGGTTTTATGGCTTTCTTGAAAGTTGCCTAATGACGGGTCTTACGACCTAGCCCCATAAGCTAAATAGCCCGTAGAGGTGGGTTTTACAACCTAGCCTTATAAACCAGGATGCCCGGGTGAGGGATCCAGGGTTATGTTATCACCAAAATATTTTCCTTGAGGTCAGGCTTACGGCTTTTATTAGAAGTGGCCAGGTGATAGGTCTAGAGTTATGTTATCGCCTAAACATTTTCCTCAAAGGTCGGACTTACGACTTCTATTAGAAGTTTTTGGTGGTTAATTGGGGATTAGTGGTTAGGTCATTTTAACCTAAAGATTTCTCCTAAAGTTGGACTTACAACTTTCATTTAAAAGTTGTTGGTTGGTGGGTCTTATAACCTAATTCTTAAAAATAAGGCTACCCGAGTGAGGGGTCTTGGATTTAGGGTTCTCCACTTAGAAGTTCCCTAACATACGTGTCTTACTACTTCGCTTAGAAGTAGCCAAAATGATGGGTCTTACAACTTAGTTCTATATGCCAAGATGCTCAATTAAGGGGTCTAAGTTTAGGTTTCTTCCTATCTATTACCCCTAAAGGTTGGACTTACGTCTTTCATTGAAACTAGCCAGCTAGTGGGTCTTACAACATAGTTCCTACAAACAAGGCTACCGGTATTTGAGTTTTGGATCTAGGGTCGTTCATTTATGAGTTCCCTAATACGCAGGTCTTACTTCTTCGCTTAGAAGTAGCCCAACTAGTGGGTCTTACAACTTAGTTCTATAGGCTAAGATGCCAAATTAAGGGGTCTAGGTTTAGGTTGCTTCCTAGCTATTACCCCTAAAAGTTGGACTTACAACTTTCATTGAAAGTAGCCAGTTGGTGGGTCTTACAACCTAGTTCCTATAAACAAGGCTGCTCGGGATTTGAGTTTTGGATATAGGGTTGTTCATTTAGAAGTTCCCTAATGTGCGGGTCTTACTGCTTTACTTAGAAGTATCCCAAGTGGCGGGTCTTACAACTTAGTCCTATAGCCTAAGATGCCCAATTAAGGTTTGAGTTTATTTGATAGTATGACACTGGACTATAGCTTTGACACTTACTTCTTAGTAATTATCTTCTAGCTTTTAGTAGTTCTTGTTGTTTTGTGCTTATAGCCTTTTTTGCTATAGTAGTTGCTAATCTATTTTAGCACTTTGTTTTGCTTGCAGTAGTTAGTTTACTACTTTCAGCATTAATTTAATTATATTTTTTGATGCGCTGACTTTTGACTCTTTGCTTGTAGTTTCTCGTAGCCATCAGTTTAGAGAACTATCAGGTGGATGCATTTTAGACTACAGCTAAGGGTTTGAGTGAGCTTGAGCTTATTTCTGAGCTATTTGTTGAGTTGTTTGGAGAATACTTTGTTTTTGTTCATAGAGTTGTTGTGTGAGCTGTCACTTGTTGGAGAGCAGTTTGAGTTGTCTAGTAGTTTGGAGAGCTGCTCTGTTAGAGAGTAGTTTTGAAGAGCTCGTATGAGTTGTTTGTTAGTTTGAGAGCCTTGCAGCTTGAGAGCCGTTTGGAGAGCTGCCAGTTTGGGAGTTTTTACATAAACTGGATTAGTGGAAACATTTCATTCATGTATTTTATTTTAATTGTATTAATTAATTAGTGAATTAAATGAATTTTAATTGAAATTAAATTTTAATTTAAAAATCAATCGCTTGATTTATTAGTTAAATGTATTTTAAAGTTAATTACATTAAATTTGATTTAATTATTAATCACTTATACGAGTTAATTAAAAGTGGATTTGAAATTTAATTTGTTCAATTTGTTAGCGTATTTTAAAATTATATGTATGTTAAATTTGATTTGTTCAATTTTTTTAAATGTATATTTTGACATTATTTAATTATTTAGACTGAATTGACTTGCTCATTAGTTAAAGTAATAAAATTAAGCTGATTATTTCATTAAAGTTAAAAGTTTAGAAATAACTGCTTAAACTTTAATGAATTAAATATGGTTTAAGTGAATTAGTTTAAATTTCAATTTAATGAATTGAATTAATTATTTATGTGAATATTACTTTTATTCTTAGAGGTTTAATTTGATTTAGTTTTAAAGGTTTTAACTTTAAGTTAAAGTTTTAACTTTAATTAAGATTTTAATGGTATTCTGAATTAATTAATTGCTTAACAATTTGGTATTAGATTTTAATCAGTTTATTATTTAGTTTAATTGATTCATTTGGTTATAATTAATTGAGTATTTATTTCATTAGTTTAACTTAGATCAGGTTAATTAATATAGAATTTTAATTTCATTTCTAAATTTAAGTGAGTTAATTAGTTAATTAGGTTAATTGATTACCATATTTTAATTGCAATTTCTCTTTTAATTTCAATTAAAGTTTTAATTTTAAAACTAATTAATTTTTTTTAATAATCTAGAGTTAATGTTGGATTTTAATCTTAAAAGAAAAGCAGCATTATTTAATTTGTTTGATTGATCACTTAAATTTTAGTTGTGAAGCTTCAAATTAATTAAATATTCAATTGAATGTTCTCTAATTTGTCTGAGTCCAGAATTTTGAGAAAATTTCGGCAGCCTCCCGAGATCCCCTCTCTGCGAGGGGATGTAGTGGAGGGCACTTACCATTTTGGCTCGACTTGGCATGAATAAATCGACTACGAGGAGTATGGGAGAGCGAATCAATCCCAGAAATGATCTTCGAGTCTTCGATCCATTCGGCCGGATTAGTTCGCACGGAGCCAAGTTCTGTTCACGGGAATCGGTGGCCAGGATCGGAGGCCGACGGAGTCGTTTGCTCGTGTGGAGGGGAATCAGCGAGTGCTTGAAGAAAGGACGAGAGCCAGAAGACCATGAAAAATCCTCCAATTCAATTCCTTCTCCCCTGCGTCTGTAAGGGTCCAACCTCTTTTCGGTCATTTCGACACTTCTTATGCATATATATTTTCTAGAGTATAAGCAGCAACCAATTACTTAGGTAGCTATCTTCAATTTCATAATTGAAAGAGAGGAACAAGCATGTTCCAAGGTGACTATATAATAATCTCCATTGGCGGCATACAAGATATCCCCTTTCCTGGACTTGAGTCTCGCATCTGTAGCCACTGGGTATGTAAATCCATAAATGTTTAATGAAATAGTTAGATTACTTCCATCTGCAACCCATGCTTGATCAAGTTTCAGTTGAATTTTTTTTTCATGTAGACTTGTCTTTGCACTAGAAGGCTGATATTCATTTTTACATTTTGGGATACCTGCATTGCACACCTTCTTCTTCTTCTTTTTTTATTCGAACACGATTCTCATTAAGATTTCGTTTGGAAAAGTTTTCTAACTGTTTTTCTAAAGTAGCTTTCTATTACAAAAATATTTTGAATAAGAAATGTTGTACTAAAAAGCTATTTTAGAAAGTAGTAAAAAAAAACTATCCCAAATGAAATCTAAATATCAATATATTCTCAAACTTCAGTCTCTTAATTCATATACAACCATCATTGTAGAATTAACAAATAAATTGATATTGACTTAGATGTGCTATTGTTTTTCAGCTGACATCTACAACAAGCAATTATGCATTTTTCTAAGATAGTAAATTGCAGCTACAGATTAATTAAAATTTTCCATAAAACCCTTAACTCCGCAGATTATTGAACAGAACAGGACAATAATCAGAACATCTTCATGAGGTTGACTACATAGCCAAGCTCCCTTTCATATTCTTCATTACAGTATTTCTTGCAATGCATGCCAAACTTGAGCTCAGCAACCTTTAGTATATAATTTCATCTCAAATCACATTAAATCATCCTACCATTGTAATTTGTTTGAGAAAATGCTAATCATACAAAGGCACTTCAGTGAGGTTCATAGAGTTCGGTGATTGAATTAAAGCAAGCTGCAGCACATTCTGTTGGCAAAGTTTCACAGGGTTCTTCAAGATGCCAATCTTCGCATTTGTTTGGCTGCACAATATCACCCGAGCAATGATAAATGATTCTTCCTTCTCTATGGCACACTGCCACTCATTTTTCGAAATAGGGAACCAGTTTTTGGATGTAGAAATGGTGCTTTTGACCTCTACATATACCGTTTCAGATTTTTTCTTAATGATCAAGTCGTAGGGTAATCCCATCTCAAAATCTCTATTGACCCATTGAACTGCTGCTTCACTTAGCTTCTCAGTGAAGTATTTGTAAACTATCATCTCTCCTAATCTGCCAGTTTTATAAGATTGACCTTCCAAAGTTTTCAAACACATAATGTCTTTATTCTTATTTGACCTCGCTGATTCCAAGGCTGTTTGAACAACCCCATCGATTGGAACTGGAACATCGTCAAAGTGAATGAATGCAGGAACTGGAATTTTCTTAGGAAAAGTATCTGAAGCAGAGGGAAGACCTACTGAGGCCTTCAAATTTACTGGAGGCCAGCACAACTTTGAAAACTGATTTGTTGCTAATTTTGTATGTTGTTGCTTGGCTTTCAAGTGTGAACTGTCTCCGGCATAGTTAAGGTCAGCTAAGACAGAAAAAGCCCATAGAGGCTCCCCTTCAGGAAGGACGGGTACGTGATAGCTACCAACAATAAAATGTTCAATTTGCTCCTCAATGTGGCCTAACTCAGCCTTAGTGGTGATGATATGAAGGAAATTTGCAATATGTAGATTAGAAAGTCCATGAAAGAAAAGTCGGGAGAGCTCCAAAAACAATTCATGAGAATCTGTATTCGGTGTTATGTAAAATATATTCCCCTGCAAATTAAGTTAGGAGAAAATGTTCTCAAAACAAAACCCATGAAATAATTCTCTTTTAAAGTAATCATTTCAAACTAATAAAAGCAGGAAGTTTTATTGATCAAGTGTAGGATTTTTTTTAAAAAAAGTTGCTTCCTTGCCTTTCCCAGCAACAAACTTGCCATGTCCTGCTCACATGATGCAGAAAACCTTAGAATACATATTTAAATAATGCTAAAAATAAAATTTTAAGTTTCAAGAGGCAAGTTTCTTTTGAAATTAGTTCCAGCTGATTAAGTAAAAGACGATTTAACAGAAGTTCAGCCATAAAATAGAACAAACATGACAAAAATCAGGGTTTGTGAATTGATCAAAAGAGAATCACTGCTCCGGGCTTGAACATTAACTTAACAGGTCAAACAAGTCCTATACAAGCTTGCCTTAGGAGCAAGCAATGGTGATTTTTGAAGGTTTTTATGAAGAGCTATCAATCATATTGAAGTAAGCATTGGTAATTGGTACTAAAGAAACCCACTTTACATTGAACACTTATTTAATTATACATGTTATAGTATTACAAAACGAGATTTGAAGGCATTAGTTTTCATCAATAGCTAAGATTTACTGTGATTAAGTATTGCAACCCTACGTGAGATATCCATCAGATGTCATTGACTTAATACCAAGTGCGGTAACTTTCTTTGCTCTACAAGAGTTTCTAAACTTTGTTATTGTACGTCTATTCAGTTTCTCTCTAGCATCCTTGCCATTAGACAGCCTAAGGATCATTCCATAGATATCTCTTATAACTTGGGTTGATCGATTTTTGCCTGTAAGAACAATGATACCAATGTATTGAAAAAATGGCAAAAAATTATGCGGGAATATGAATTGAAGAGCAGTAGTACTCATAATTAGTGGAAGAAACTAATTTTTGCACAAGATCCAGAAAATGAAAAATGGAAAAATTAACATCATTAAAAATAATTTGCAAGAAACGATGAAGAACAGGAGAAATAAATGATTTACAACATTTATCTAATATCACGTACCTCTAGAAGACAGTTGCATTCAAACCGTTTCGCATTTGAACTATCACGTCCTTTAATAGAATTTTTGTAATATAATTTCTCGACAACAAAAACCTGAAGGTTGATAATTTTTGCAAATTCAAGCTCCTTTAGGTGCAAATATAGGTCAGGATGCATCTTATATAGGTACCGTTGAGCATAGGGAAGAATCCAACTAATTAAAGAAGCTTCATAATTGTCGTCTGCAATACCATATGAAATGGCTTCACGAGATATGACCTGAGACACAGAATGCCACTCAATATTTAAAAATTAGAACATTTTTTATAACTCCATTGAGAGTCTTCAGAGAAAGCACTATGTGCACTTTTGAAGTATCAGCAAAATTCTTTGTTAGAATGGAAAATTGATAGGTCAGGTTGGAATGAGTAGGAGAAAAGAAAATTAACAAGATAAAACAATATAAAATTTTACCTCTGCAAGCGCAGGAATACCTATGTTTTTCATAAATATGGAAACCTTTCCACAAAGCATTTCCCTCTCATTGGTAGTAAGTTCACCAAATTGTAAAATGTGAACATCATTGACATCTTTGAATTGCTCCATTCTTTCGTCATCATCAGTCCAACATACGGTACCAAATGTTGGATTAAGGGAAACCCATGTATCCTGCATCGTTGGAAGCACTGTGTTTTCTAATTTTAAAAGAAAACATTTTAAGTCATTTATTTCATCACAGCTGAATAATCCAGATTTCAAATCATCAGCCCACTTGAGAAATACTCGAAAAACCTGAAAAATGAAATGAAAGAAAAGAAGTAAAACCAAGTACTCAACTTAAACCACCATCAATAAGTGACATCTGCATGCACAATTGTGCATATAAATTATGCATTTGCTAAAGTAGCATCTTGAATTACTATATGGTTTTGGAATGCTTACTTCATGAGCAACCTCTGAAGGTAATCCAACATATGATAAATGACGTAGTATTGAAAGGTAACCACTGAACGAAGGTGCTTCAGGTACACCACAGTCAGTCACAAGAAAATCATGAAGACCTGGATATAGAATGGATAGTGTCAAGCATGTTGGAAGCTTTGTTGCACTTGCTGAGTCATGCGAATGGGTTAATTCCCTCAATCTTCCCACACAACCAGTTGCATCATGCCAGCATAATTTATCTGGAAGCATAAATGTACCAGGCACAATATCCTTGTTTTCAGATTTACATACTGATGGAACGAATATGGCAATATCTGATTTCACGTTGGTGATCTTTTCCTTTGATTTAGTCAATTCTTCTTGAACAAAAGTGTAAATTTTATTCATCTGGAATATGCTGGAAAAAAAAAAGATAGCTTGCTACAGTCAACAGTTTTACAATGACATGAGGTAACCTATCATAACAATTTTTTGGCACCACAGGCCAGATAGCACATGAAAATGAGAATTCATACAAATTCCAGGTATTCTGATAAAGAGATGAAACAAAGCGCATGAGCCAAAACGCCTACATTGAAGAAATCTCAAAATTGCTAAAAAGAAGCCTAATGTAACCAAGAATTCTACAAACATTGCCCTATTGATGACAAGAAACAAAAGTTCAATAACAATACCTGGCAAAAGTTTTGGAGGTTCTCCATAGCTGTAGCACTCTAATAGCATCATCAAGTGTAACTTGAACCTTTAATCCAATATCCTGCACAAATCTTCTGCTCGAAGCCTAGCCCAACAAAACAAAGGATTAGACTGAAATTTGTTGATGAACAAAAGAGAACTTATTATATTTTACCAAATCTGAGCTGTGACCAAGTTATTTTCAACATAAGAAATTTAGTTATAAGAAATTACTACCATTTACCATTAAAGTAGAGAGAATAAGCATAGGTAGGCTTATTTTTAAGTATTAAGTATCCTAATTAAATTTATTTAAGACATATCCAATCTAAGTTGCCATCATAATCACTGAATACTAGCTTATTATGTTCATTCATATTATATATATGTAATTATACTAAATTTAATGAGTATTTTTAATTATACCGTCCTTAAACAAGCTTAAAGCATTACTATGAGCTTAATGGTCAAAATTAAAATACTAATTAGTCCCTAATTAACCATAATAAAAAATTATTTATTTGCTAAGGTGATAAATTCATTGATTAATTATCATATCACTGATGCATAATAAAATAATAACAAAATCGTAATGATCTAAATCTTAATACAAATTAATTCCTAATTATCCAAATTAGCCTAATTATTTTAATTATGCGAAACAACAATTTAGAAATGCTTTTAAAATAAGTGAAAACACCCTTATAAGAATCACAATTTTATAAAATAAATTTTGTTTCAAAAATTAAGAAATGAAGCTTCCATGCTTTTTTTTTTGTCTTTTCTTAGTTAAAGAGACGATTGGTTCGTTGATATCAGCTATATAATTGTTGACCTTTACACGAAAGCAAGAATAAATAAATAAAAAATAAAATACCTGCTCAAATCTTTGTACAAGTCTCGCGATAGTGCCCATGTAATAGCTATATTTTGACCCAAGCAAATATTTTTTTTAGGAGCCATTTTAAGCCAAATTTGAAAATTGTTTTTGCCTTAGCATTTATATTATAGCATTTTAATTACATGAATTTTTTTCATAATTTTCAGACACTGGTGAAAATCCTCCCAATTTTTAAACACTCGTCCTCCTCTCACTAAGTAGACTAGGGACCATGATGACCTAGGATGATGAAATCATAGGATCTTGATCGGGTCTATCATCACTCCCCCCACCATTCTCTTTAA
The DNA here is from genome assembly GCA_019925795.1 of Dendrobium chrysotoxum. Taxonomy (NCBI): domain Eukaryota; kingdom Viridiplantae; phylum Streptophyta; class Magnoliopsida; order Asparagales; family Orchidaceae; genus Dendrobium; species Dendrobium chrysotoxum. Next base: position 9,579,696 of record CM034315.1, read on the forward strand.
ATGAAAGGTGGTAAATTTCTAATTTTAAATATCAAAATTTCAAATACCCAAATCATCATGCTACTATACACCAAATACCATGTATCTATTTGACGACTAGCCTTAATTGAAAGTTCTCAGGAGGGATAATTAACTATAGCGGTTTGCACCTTTAGGAAACTTGAACTCGGATTATAAAGTCCTTGCAAAATGAGGGCGAAATCTCTAGGTAGCGTCTTATTTAAAACTCAATCTGCCTTTTGAAAATACCTCGGAACTTGTTAAAACTCTCCTTGACAACCCAGAAATAAAGAAAGGGGGGTCGCGGAGAGGTCAGGGCGCGAATTTTTGGATCCCACAATTATGCTGTATTGAAAGCAAATGAGAGTTATTTGATTTGATGACATCTTTAAAAAACAATTTAAAAATATCATTTTAATCTTATTTTAATGATAGCTAGATGCTAGTCAAATCTACCATTATCTATATATCAGGCTATTCGATACCTAATATAAATGATAACAAAAATAAAATTTATGAATATTGTTGATCATCTTAGATAATATTACATTATTTATTTAGAAAGGTACCATTAAACTAAGAACATTGTATAAAACAAATAATATTGTTAACTATATAGCACTAAAATCAAGATAAAATTGAACCAAACAGCACCTAAGTGGTAATATTGTTAACTATATAGCATTAAAAATGGTAATGCAGTGCTTAACAAAAAAATTATGAATATAATCATTCCAAGAACTCGGGAAAAATGCACTAACCTTTGGAACAGCATATGGAGCAGCATTTCCCAGAATAGATTGAACTGTCTTGCAATTATAGAAAAGATCTTCAGGACAGTGAAGTTCATCGTCAATGCTAGAAGCTACCCATTTAAATTTACGTATACATCTCATGAATGAGGACTCAAAGTTCTTTAGTTGCACTCCACATTGAAAAGGATTATAACATGTAGATTTCAAGATATAAAAATCATCCCACATTTTATCAAAAACTTCCAGCAGATATTTAAACTTATCCAAATGTTTCTTTGTTGAAAGTGCAGATAGTAAACTGACTAACTCAGGTGACTCCCAATCTTCAATGATTGTTTCACCGTCAATAGCATCACCATAAACTGGCATGCTTTTTGAATCCATGTCTAAAACTTCTTTTGCACTTTTTTCAACTCGTCTTACTTGCACAAAATCAGTGATGCCTAATTCCAGGAAAAATTCCCTCCACTTGTTCAACCCATTAGATAATGACTGGGTGCTGGGATGTTGCAAGTAGCTGTAGTCTAATTCATTCCACTCAATATCGATATCATCTATCAATTTTTTCATGTCACAAGGATTGCCAAATTCTTTGCTGAAATGTATCGGCTTTTCAATAGGGCATATGTAACCATGATTTGTTGATATAATTGACTGTCTCTGTAATTCGGAGATGATGTCTCTTCTTTCTGTATCACAACTGGAGCAGGCAGATTGAAGATGGGTCATTATATAAAAGAGGTACTCAGTCATCAAGTCCGTGGACACATAGGAAATTCTTCCATAAGAAATAGATGGAAATATGTGATTTTTGATGATGTCATGTGAAGTCAATTGCCGCACACCGATTTTCAATAGTATCCGGATAATATTGCTCACTCTATTCTCCTCAAAATTGCTACCCTCTGCAAATTTTGTAGAAAATAGGAGGGGAGTTACAGTCCTCAGGTTGGAATAAAAAACAGGAAGATGCTTTAGAACATTTCCACTTTCATGTTTCAAAGTGGAAACATCACAAGGCAACCAAACTGGCCCTTCAGCTACTGAGACATATGAATCATCGGATAATGGAATAAATGAAATTACTTTTAATTTTTTGACAAGGTTGAATTCTATTTCAGTATTTGCTGATGCTAAATTCTTAGAAGCATTAGATGAAATGGAAATACAAAGAGCATTAAGCCAACAAGACAACCATTCTAAGTTCAATAAACTAGTCCCACCTGAACGGCATGCAGAGGACTGGAGTTCAACTAAAAATTCAGATCCATATTCTTGAATATCCAATTCTTTAGCTAATGAATCATGCAGGAATATGTCCCTATGCAAGTAACCAAGACCTAAATGCTGCTGAAGCAAACTATTCGGCAAAAAGTTTCGAAGCTGCTCATCACAATTTTGAAGTACTCTACAAGGAGGAACCCACTCCACACTAGATCCATCCAAAAGTAAGCATTTTGACTTGCGTAGTTCTTTTGAAATCATTCGTGGAAGATCTGAGAAAAAACCATGAACTTCACCCATCAAAGGAACAAAACTCATGAATGTTGTAACTGCTTTCCCCAGATTGTCCTGAAAGCAAGGAAGTGCGCAGAATGACTCCTCTGCAGAGACAAAAAGTTCGGGTATCCTTGATAATAAGTACTGGTTCCAAGCACTGTTTCCATCAACTTCTTCCCTAGAAGAAGGCAAGATAAAATCACATTGCAGAATGAATTTAAGGCCATATTTTCTTAAAGGAAGAAAAGCAAAAACATGTTGTTGATCAAGCTTCGCTTTGTATTTTGACATTTCTGACTCTTCCAGTGGGAAAGCTAATGAGATCTTAGTAGTTTGAACCTCAGGACGGATCAAAGCTGGTTTTAGATTTCTGTTAACCAACAGCCAACTCATTTTGTTCTTTCCAATAGATACCGTAACCATGCCATTTTCATCACTTTCCCTTCTGAAGACAACTAACTCATTGGAGATCATATTCTTGTATCTGATACACTTAAGATGCCGAAGAAAAAGTAACAAGTGAGGATGAATGTCTGAAAACATTGAGAGAATCCGACTCATACCCTTCCCTCTTTTAAGCTCTGGTTTGAATGGAAGCACAATGCAACTGTTCCAGAAGGTTGCATGTGGTTGGTCAAAATCACACATCATTTGCCTTCTAAAAAGGTCAATATCGCAAGGGGGTATTATAGTTGGTAGGACAAAACCAATCTGGCCATCATTAATATCAAACTTGACATGAAAACCATTGGAGTGAATTTCTGGAGCATCTGTTACCTAAAAAAAATCAAGTTCATTGACATAATAACATCTGCATCAGGTCATGACCTTGTTTTGCTATATGGAATGTGTTTATATGTTTACTAAATTATAGTTCATATGCGTTTAGGCTTACCCGGAAAACTGATTTGAAGCCAATGCCCTTCTGCCCAATGTAGCCACCACTTGATCCCTTCTTTGTTGAATTTCCAACATCACAAAGTGCTCTCATATTCTGAGCAGAAAATCCCACCTCATTGTTTAGGATAATAACTCCGTTTTCCTGAAGAATGAAGACCAGCGTAGGCTCCACGTTTTCTGGATAGCTATTATCATCAGCATTTTGTATCTGGGTATTAAAAAATAAAAGAAATGAAGAATAAGTTCATTGAAATAAAAACTTGGAAAACCCAATAAGTTAGAAGCCAAGAAAGGATATATGTCTTGCGGTAATATTATGATAGAAAAATTTCTAACTTTCCACAGAAATGGTTGCCAAATATGCCAGCCTCACTCACCAGCTCTAGGATAATATGTGAATCCTGTGAATATAGCTCTTGTGAAAGACAATTGAGTGCTCTTCCTAAACGAGCATGCTGCTTCTTTAATAAGTCAGTATCTGCAGTATCTGGATCCAGACCAAAGTCCTCCCTTCGAATTTGTTCAATAAGAGCAGCTGCATCCCGGAATTGAAAATCTTTATTTTCGAGCTGTGTAGAGGTATACATCAATTCAGTGCTCAATTCCTTGCAAAAACTTTCACAAACTGTTGCTTGCGGAAGACCTATTTTTTGAAGTGGTGTTTCTATGTTCTTATGTGCTTTCCCATCTGAAGATAATATTTTCTCAAAGACACCAGGCAAATGATTACTAAGTTCAGGAATGGCGCATTCTTCAAACCCCCTTCCTTGAGTTCCAAGTGGTTCAGACATGTGAGCATCAATTTTTGACAAAAAATCCTTGTAATCATTGATCCATTCCATTATTCCAAGGGACAATCCAATTTCATGAAGCATTATGCGCTCATGGACATGTCTGCATTCATTTAGAATGATTGTGACAGCATTTCTAGAGGAAAACTGCATGCCTGATACCAAAATGTCTGCTGCAAAACTGTGAAATTCCGAAGGTAAATGGCCAAGGCAATCGAGGATAAATACAGATATGTATGAATAGGCTTTACTCATCTGTGAGATCTCACTAAATAGGTTTCTACCTCCTCCAATTTCTGACATTTTGCTAGGATTCTTGGGCACAATGCTCCAGTCATTTTCTACAGCACTCTTAATCTGTTGTGTAAAGAAGGATCTCTGAAGTGGAATAGTCTGGCTGGAGTTCGCAGAAGCTTCTATATGATTAGCAAAATTTTTTGTTACAACAACGACAGCTTGTTGGAAATAACACTTTAACAGTGAAACAGGAGCTTTGCATGAACCCCCATAGATCTGAAGCAAAGACAACAACTTCAATGCTGCTTGAAATGATGAACCTTGAATTGAAGCTTCCAAAAATTCATCAGGAGTGGCTAAATGATCAATTCTGATGATCCTTCCATCACTTGTTATAATACATGAAAGTTCCTCAATAGACCCTTGATTAAGTAACCATTCCCAAAGAGGACCAAGTGCTGGAGCAAAAAAATGATCCCAATGTGACCAAGATTGCAGCTCTGATAGCATGGGTGCCTTGAGTAAGCACTCAATTGCATCTTTTGCTGATACAGGTCCAAGTGAACCAAATGGTATCTCCCTTTCGGTAGCCACACTAGATGATTCTCCAAACTTTTCACTTTGGGAAAATAAACTCCCTCTGCAGAAGTTCCCCAACAAGGTAGCAGAAAAAATTGCCGAGGAGGCAATATTTTTTTCTTGGCAGTTAATTATATCTGAAAGCTTCCCGTCAAAGTCATTTATTTTTACCATTAAACCAATTAATGGAAATTGTTTTCTGAGAAGTATGAAAATATCCTCTTGACTTATAGCAACCTCCTTGTCCGTGTTTCCCACTGCTTGAAGTAGTAAGACTAAAAACTGCTTTTGATGCATAGAAATTTCCCAAACAGACTTTTTGGAAATGTCTCGGGCCAAAAGATAACGTTTGTCATGGGGAAGATGAGATGCATACTCGTCTACAAACTCAAAGAAATTCCCATGATTAAGGCATTGGAATTCTTTCACAGAAAATTGCAACCTCAACCACATCTCACAAGCACGCAAAACCAGTTGCTTTTCTAGCGGTATACCTCTTCCACTAAATATGGGATCAGGTTCAATAAAGTTGCATATCTGCTTAATAATATCTTCGGCGCTAACAAGAGCACCTGAGAATGAGATTATGATATAAACACAACAGTAGCTAAGCCAAGCAGACAAAAATATTTCAATCAGTTCAAGCACATAGTTTATTTTTAAGATACACAAAGCCTCGACAAGCCTTGAATATAAGAATCCATTTAAAATTTCATCCAATTAGAAGGTATAGAGCAAAAGAATTTGACCATATGTAGCCAGTTTGAATTAGATCAAAATGTCCAAGTTGAGGTCCAACCAAGGCTTAACTTGATCTTAGATCTAAATCATGTTGAGATTTAAAGATTCTTTTCTCTACATAACCTCTAAAAATATATTGCCTACCACTCTATACCAAGATTTAAAATTATGCAATTAGGTATTGAGGCATTTTCTCTACATAACCTCTACAAATATATTATACCAAGATTGCATTATAGAAGCAGAATTTGAAGTTAATTTGATCAAGAATTTTGATATGAATCTAATAAACGACAGTTGAAGCACAAAGGCTTACCTTGCTCCACTGCTTTAGTGCAATTATCATCATCTGAAGCTAATTTTATCTCAATTGAAGGTTCAATCTTGAATATTTTTGTTGACCGGGTAGAATTTTCCTCAAGAGATCCATGCTGATCTAATGCTTGAACAAGAAATTCAGCTTTCATAAATCTCACCTGCAATGACCATAAATTAAATAATCAACGGAATTAGCAAACATAAATGCTGCACATTTTAATGCAAATATACAAACAAAATATAAATATCCACTAAGAAGTCCAAGCATTGATTTATATGCGAAATAGGATGAATGACAACCTAGCAACAATATTCATCTAAATTAAGCTAGTGAAAGTTATGATATCAAAGTCAATAAATGCTGCTCGATTAAGTGCAACAATTTGACAACAATATTTTGATTTTTTTTTACACTTAAGATGATTTCTTATCACAAATATGCCGAGTGCAAGTTCTACTCACAGCAACATTTAATAATCCAATGGCAGGATAGGATGAGAAGTTGTTTCGAAGTTTCCTCTTCTTTTTATCTGATGAACCAGGAGAATATCTTTTTATCATCAAAGAGAGAACCTACAGACATATGATCATGGTCAATGGTACCAGATTAGGTCTAGAAGAAAATAACAAATTACAAAGCTATCGAATTTAACAGAGAACATGAAATGAATACCAACAAAGTGAAGTCAACAATATAAATATCTAAAGCTTACAACCAAAGCAAGCATAAAAAGAAAATTTGACGCTGATTTTGCCCCTTAGAGGAAAATTGAATCTTACTTATACCTCAGTAATTAACTTATACCAAGAATTCATAATACACATTATTCTAATCAAGCATTCTAGTCTGACCATGAATTGGTAATTTTTTTAGCTTATTATTTCTTAATTATCAATACTATATATAGATATGAATCTAAAAGTTCGAGTTCACAGGTGTAAGTACCTCATCAACCTGGCATTTTTTAGAGGCGACCTTCCAAGTAGTAACGAATCTTTCAATTTCTTTGTCTGTGAGATCAAAACTTGTCACCTCAGCAGCACCTCGTCTAATTGGTTTCTTTTCATTCCCAACTATGATTTCATCATCATCCAACTGAGTAACCATATGTAGCTCTTTTTCACTCAAATTTGCATCATTAAAATGTGACTCGTTGTTGTAATCAGATGGCTCCTGTTTCCTGGCTTCTCTATTGATAGAATTGTCAGCATAGTCAACATCATCTAGGGGAACAAATTGCTCACAGTGGTCACCGCTTTCATCATCTATGAGAGAAGTTAACTTAAGATCACCTGGAATTGATTGTGATGGCATTTCTGGCTCTTCCTTTGGCAATCCTCTTTCCTGAATAGATTTAACAACAGCATTTTCTGCTCTTCTCCCTGCCTTAATGTACTTGATAAACAATCTGCATATGGATTTCAAAAATAAATATTACAAAAATGGTGTTGCCAAAACAAAAAAACTTTTGATATTTAAAACACTACAAACCCCATGCTCCGAATCCGAACACCTAGATGCCCCCTTGAAGCAACTGAGCACTTTAGCACCAGAAAATCAAGGAACTCCTCCAACTTGATTTCCTCCTTTCTCTTTTCATGAAGGAATGCAGAGAGGTGGCTGACTAATCCCTCAGTTGTGATCTCACAGATTTCCTGTGCATCAGGAGACACTGAAAAGTAGGCACGAACTAACGGCTGCCGCAGTAGAGGCCCAAGCCTTAGCTCATCAAACTTGTCAACCCCTTCATTCTTGCAAATATCCAAACCCAGTTCATATATCGAAGTCATTTTCCGAGTATGCACAAAGCAGTGGATGAATGCATTCACCTAGTTGGAAGGAGCAACAAAAAATGACACCAACTTTAAGCAATCAATAGTCCAGAGGTAAAATAGACGCGAAGAAGAAAGAAAATACCTTTCCTTCAATTGGTTGGAGATCACGGAGAGTGGGTGCATCAACCGTCCTAAACCCTAGAGCCTCCCAAGAGCTCACTTTCAAAGAGCGAGCTACGGATTGGGAGATCTTCCACACTGATACATTCTCTCCTGACTCTAGGAGGTCCTTATGAGCTTTAACAACGGCTGATTCAACCTCTTCTATGGAGAAGTGCTGGGACTGATTTCTGTAGTTCCCGTTTTGTGGGAATTGAGGATAATAGAACCTAGGATTTTGGAAATTAGAATTTGCCCTCTGCCAATAGGGAGAATTTGAAGATGAGGCATACGGCGAGAAGTTAAGATTTTCTGGTAAAAAATCTGTCAGAGAACCAATTGGAGGGCCTTGGCCGCCTCGAGGTCGGAAGTTCGTCGGAGATCCGTACATGTTGATGAAGGCGGGAAGATAATTGTTACCGTTGGAGTTCTTCGGATTGGAAAACAATAACATGGTACCCGGTTTAAATATACAATCGTGCGAGAGGACCACTGGTCGTTGTCAATTTGCCATCCGTGTTTTTATCGTTGCCATCCGTTTTTTACCTTAAGTTTTTTTTTAATAGAATAATATAATAAATAAAATTTAGTAATTAATTAATGCCAAATTTTTTGACGTTTTCCTCAGAAACACATCATCGCGTCCGACGATTAAGCGCTGAATAAATATTCCGGTTCACGTTTACTGGACGAAGCCCTCGCCTCCCCTTTCTCTCGCGCGACGCGAAGGCCGCCCGTCCGCCGGCCCTCTCGTTCGCACGCCCCACGCCCCAGACGGAATGAAGCCTCGGCCTCCCCCTCTCTCTCGCGACCCAAAACCCGCCCTGCCGCTGGCCCTCTCTCACGCACAGGTAACTTCTAACCATTTCTTCTTCTTGCTTCTTCCTCTTCTTCCTTTATGCTTTTTCTTCCTCCTCCTTTGCGTCCTCATCTTCGTCTATTTTCTTCTTCTTCTTCTTCTTCTTTATTTTCTTCTTCATTCTTTACCCCTGATTTTCTCTGTTTTTCCCTTTCTTCCTTTCCTCTTCTATGCTTTTTTTATCTATTTTCTTCTTGAGCGTGGAGAAAAGTTTTCTTTCTTCCAGCTTCAAATGCCTTACACTCACTGCTAGACTAACCAGTTAACTTTTCTGGTTCCCCTCAGTTAGTTTTGTTTTACCTGACACAAACCCTTGCAGTGTTTATTGTTCATTATATTTTTGCATTGGACATCTAAAATTAGCAGCCAGAGATAAATGCAACAAACATAACTATGCATAACAAGTGAAAAATGCCATAATCAAATCGCCTCTTGTTAATTGTTTTTCAAAATTCGATGCAAACAAACTGCTGCTGTGTGTACTTCATTCTATTGTCCAACTCAACTATTCTTGTTAACAATACAATCATTTATTAATACGTTCAAGTTTGCAAGGAACTTCCTTATCTAGATTTTATGTAGATATGAAAAAACCGTTCAAAACATTCATGATGTCATATAACATTACAAATTAAATTTACCAGAAAATCTTTTAAATCATATGGCCTACCTTCAATGGCGGAACCCTATATATGTCAGGGTCGACAAGTGATCACCTCCAAAAAAACAAAAAAAAAAACTTGTAAGGGGTTTGTTTTGAGGTTTTGTCCCCCTAAAATTTTTTTTTTTGGTTCTAATATACCCAATTTTCTCCCCCATTCCGCCCGTGCTAGTCGTACCCTTTTGCTAGAGTGGTTACTAAGAACCACTCTCATCAAACTCTATTTTCCCTTTTTTTCAATTTGCATAGCAAAGAACTCACACACTTTTTCATGCATTCTTCAAGTATTCGAATGCATCTAGAACTTTGTGCATGATGGTGAATTAATGAAGAAGAAATTAATTATTGATCACTCTCTAAGATCAATCCACCCATTTGACATAAGCTTGCAACTCTTGTCTTCATAATCCTTTTTTTTTCTCCTTGACTTCCTTCTTAATTGCCTTCATTTCTATTCTAGAAGAGGTATTCTTAATTCATAATAATAAATGGGTTTAAGGTTCCGTCCATATTGATCAATAGCCTCTACAATATGTTAAAAAATCTTCAACTTAATTGTATTGAAAGGGATGTTGATTTCCGCACGTGCATGTATTGTATTGTCCTACCCCTTAAGCCCTCATCCAAGTTCTCTTTGATTCTTATTTGCCCTTTTTTTTAACTTCCCTTTTAGATTCTAGATGGGAGCTTGGACACCCAATGTTGCATATATTGATACTTACTATTCTAATATTTAATTCTAATAATCACATTTTCAATAAACACGGGCATTTGAATATCTGAATTTGCAAGATTCTTCATTACATTTTGATTATTTGATTATGTTCCATGCGTAATTTTTTTTTTCAATTTTTATTCCCCTCCTTGATAAGCAAATAGCTCTTTCTTTGCCTCTAAAGAAACCTTCTTGCACTTGGTCACATTGCTTTTTTTGGATGAACTAATAGAACCAATGATATGTTCGTTGTCTCAAGAAATATCTCCATTGTTTCCTTACCCCAATAAATACATGTGTGATAAAGCATTTATTACTCGGATTTTAACTTCGTATACTTCTAAGTTTGATCCTTCTTCTTGCATTAAAATTGGTCATATCTAATAATTTAAGACAACCAAATTCTCATAAATAACAAATATATAGCAAATTTCTACATCATAAGAATGGCAACTCTAATTTAAATATAAATCCAAAAAAAAGTGCACGTACATATTAAAATTTTCAAATAAGTTTGTAGATCATCTCAAAATCAAGTAGATAAGGAGTTAAGAAACTTAAAAAAAAAAACTCTAATTTTAACTCTGTATACTTCCATGTCAGATCCTTACTTGCATTAAACTTGTCCCATATCTAATAATTTGAGACCATCAAACCCTTATAAATAACATATATATATATATATATATATATATATATATATATATATATATATATATATATAAAATTTGCATCATAACATTGACATCTCCAATTTAAAAATAAATCCAAAGTGAGTACACATGCATATAGAAATTTCAAAAAAAATTTATAAATCATCCCCAGATTATTATAATATAGCGGTTAGTTCAAATGTTGGGATAATAATCATGACAATAAGGAGTGAAGAATACCCAAAAACCAAGGAGAATGCTTAAGAAAGAGAGATATCTTTGTGTGTCGAGAGTTGTGTAACGGCATGTGGTAATTGCATTTTGAGCTATGTGGCAGAACATTTTGGAGAGCATGGTAGTTGTGAAGGAGAAAATTTGAGATCCCAAGCATCTATGAGGGCATGAAGTTTTTTGAGCTTCTTGAGTTTTTTAGATTGCGAAGGAGAATTAAGGCTGCAAATGAACCGAGCGTTCGACGAACTACTCGTGGTTTGACTCGATAAGAGCTCGTTTATATTCGTTCGATAAGGTAAATGAACAAGCTTGAACAAGTTTTTCAATACTCGACAGCTAAATAAACAATCTTGAACAACCTGGCGTTCAACTCGTTTATGTTCACGAACAATATCGTTTAGAGCTCGTGAATATGTTCATTAAGATGCTCAATTAAAAAGCTTAATTATGCCTTATTTAATTAAAAATAAATATTAAATATGTTCAATAAAGTTATTTAAATAATATATATATATATAATTTTTTAATAACTGTTTTTAAAATAATCTGTTTAATGAAGTTAAGAAATACCCTAAATAACGTTATTTAAATAATATATTTAGATAATACGTTTACTAATTATTTTTTAAAATTTTTTTAAACTCCCGCCTCTCTCTCTCTCTCCTCATTTTCGTGTTTTTATTCTCCTGCCCTCCCGCCACTCTCTCTCCTCCGTGCCCACAAAAAAACAAAAAAAAACTGTGGGGTTTAGTCCCACATCGCCTAGAAAATATGAATTTTTCTATATAAAAACAAGTGCATATGCACCCCATTCGGTGAACATCGGGCAGCTGGTGAGCTGGGGGCGAGCTTTTCTGGGCGGGGGCGGCAACGAGCTGCTCTGCTCGATTTAAATAAAATAATTTTATTTTATGAATTGCGGTCGACTCGTTTGAACGAGAAACGAGCCGCACGATAAGAGGCTCGATGAGCTTGAAATTAAACGAGTTCAGACCCGAACACGAGCCGAGCTCGAACATGACAGTTTTAAATGAGCTCGAGCTCGAACAGTTGTCCAAGAAGCTCGACAAGCTTCGAGCCGAGCTTGAACATGGTTTTGACAAACAAGCTTGAACTCAAGCAGATCGAAGCTCGGCTTGGTTCGGTGTGTTTGCAGCTCTAAGGAGAATACTTCCCAAGCAGATATTTGTGTGCCTGGGGTCTTTACCTTTTATTTTGTCCTGGTAATCTAAGTTGATCCATAGAATTTTAATATTTTAGTTTAGCTTATCTGTTGATATCTGGCAAGTTGATATACTTTACATTTAGTCACCAATATATCTAAGTCTTTGATTCTCTTTTATTGGAAATTATTATGTTGAGTAGTTAAATAGTTATATGCCATAAAGTAGCAGAATTCCTATTAATCTTAATGATAATAAAGTAGTAATTAAAATATTATGGTTAAATGTTTGGCTCTCACCAGTAAATGATTAGAAAATTATAATATTGGCCATTCCAATTAACTTATTAATCATTCTAGGTTGCTTAAATATACTTGTTCCAAATAAATGTTAAAATTATGTAATTATGATTAATAAGTTTACTATTAGGCATGATTATTCTTATTGAATTATTGATTGGATTTTGGATCATTACACCCTTGATTATGTTATTCATGTTGTTTATAATTTTTCATGTATTGATCCTTGTTTACATGCAAAATGTCATGAGTTAACATGTCATTCATCATTTATAAGTTTTTTTTTTGAATAAAACCTACTATTGGGGCCAACGCGTTAAATAAAAATAAGGTTATATGTCCTTAAAAGATCCAAAAGCTCACCAAAAATATAATTTTTGAGGTAAAACCTAAAAGCCAATGGATTAGATCTATTACAAACAAAACAAAAGGAAGGAAAAAGAAACCGAAGATAGAAAAGCCGAGCGCCAGAAGCAGCAAATCCACTACCGAGGAGACAGACGAACGATCCAACCAACCTACAGGAAGAAAATACAAAAGAAACCTACAAGAGAAGAAGATTAGAAAATCCACTAGGTATTAACATAGCCAACACGGATCCACCACAATGCCTCCCTCAAAGCCAACAATAAAAGGTCAAACAACATCTCAAACAGCAGCCCCTCAAGCAAAAAGCCAAATACTTCAGGCAGAAACAGAAACCAAAGAAACCCACAACCGCTCGATCATCCCAAACAAGAGACACAAAACAACCCAAAAGGACCAGCAGCAGAAACAGAGAAGCAAGCCTAGTTCCTTTTATGTTTCCTCTTCCGACGCTTTCCACCCCCCAAGGCAAAGGCTTTATCAACTACACGACTAACAACCAAATTATGCACAACATGATCTTCTACCACAAGCCCATCCAAATCCTCCCCATCACCCCCACAAGGAGAGGAGAAGGAGTCATCAAGCCAATCATTATGATCTCCGCTAGAAGCATTCAAAGCCTCATTAGAAATAAGCGCAATAGGAACATCAATTAATGGTACATTCGAGAGAATCGGTTCCAATGAAGCCAATGGAGTATCAATAGAAGCATCAGCCATCGAATCCACACCATCCCTAGATGCAATAGGGATGGCAGAGACCACATCCTCCAAAGGACAAGATACATCAACACTTCCCGACATAAAAGAATTGGAAATAACACCAGCATCACCCACTGCATCAACACTAATGGGAGTAGCTACAAGGTTAATCAAACAATTATTGGCAACTGTGATCTCAATATCACCTTCGATATTACTCGAAGGCAAAATAGAAGTCGAAAGAATAGGTTCATCCTCAACACAAACCGGAGGTTAGGGATAAAAATCCAAATAGGGATCACCAAAGTCACCACGCCAATGTCAGCAAAAGGTGACCATTTGGTCAATTTCATATAGCAGTTATTAACTAGGTAAGATTTATGACACAATATCCTACTATAATCAAGATCATTAACCAGTTCAACCAAAATATGAGACTGATCCAACAAAGTAACGGATACATCTCCATTAAGGTTAAGGTTGAAGAAGAACCTGTGTATAGATTTAAGAGAAGGTCGCCTAGAAGGGAAAAAGCCAACTAATGCATACTAGAACGGCATTGCAAGTGCAAGAAATTCTTCCTTTGTGATCCACAGTGAGGGCAAACCACGAAACGAGGAAGTTTTTAGCTAAGGAAATCGCGTATCAAAGGAATTTCCCGAAAGTGCATCGAGAAAGGAAATAGATTTGGTCGATCCATTTAAAAAACCTAGATCGATAAGGCGATTCATCGCCATTCCGGCCGATAAGGCCGGAGGTGGACGAATCGTGTAGAAAACGAAAAATCAAAAAGTAGCGAAGAAGGAAACAAAGAAAAAGGAAAAGCTTCCCTGAGATTTGCACCGGCGAAGACCCCAGAGAGGAGCCTGGGAAAAACCTAGTAGAGCACGGGTCGAAGAGAGCGCGCCAATTTAGATATTATATCATTTATAAGTAGTATAATATTCTTTTTATTTATCTTAGGGCAGTCCTTATTTTGAAAAAAAGTGTCAACTATTAAAAGTTATAGCCATGTTGGATTGAAGGTTTTGTTTGGGGTTGAAAAGTAGTTTTTGAAAAGATTAGTTTTCTTCGGGAATTTTAATTCAGGATCTTAGTCTCGAGATTGAACACGTTACTACAAACGATATATCGCCCCTTGAGGCGAATATATTAGTCCTTAATGGGTTCAGATAATGAAACTGAATATTTCACCCAGATTATAATAATCAAATTTAATGGAGAGCTACATATAATCCCAGAAGGATAAAATGATACTCTATCGAATATTTGACTATGAAATTTGGATAAATGATCACTATTTTCATATTTAGAGTTACAATAATAGATGATGTATCTTTCCAGAGAAAGAAAATATCATCTATCATCGATCGTCTGGACATGACGATAATGGTCGTTGTTGATTTAATTTTTTCAAAAAAGACTAATTGAGTTTTGAAAATTGATTTTTGAAAAGTGGATGTGAGTTCTAAATCTCCTACGAGCACAAGCCCTCGTAGTTAATTACTCCGTATAGAGGTTGAATTTCTTACGAATACTCTCGATTAGAATAATGACAGAAATTTTATATTGAGATTTTCTAAGAGTGATATCAAAGAGTTGAATTTGAAGTTTCAACGGGGATTGGATTGAATTTTGAACACTTATTACCGGAGTCAACAGAGGAGGGGTAGGAGGCATTTTGGGATTCTGAAATAATTGAGAAGTACCCCAGCCTAAGCTAAGTGTTGGGCTTTAAGTTTTGGATTGAGAAAAATCTTTAATTTGAGTTAAATAATTTATTAGAAATTTAGAATTATATTCCCGGAGGTTGGGGTCTTATGATTCAGAATCTGCCCCGGATCCTAAATCTAAATTGAGCACTGGACAACAGTGACTCGAACCTAGCTAATGCAATACAAAACTTGGACTTACCTCGACCTAGATTGAGGAGCCAGGTAACCACCTAGTTATTATAAGTGTCGCTTGTGAATCTCCCCATATAACATCTTGATCGTACGTTCTAAAATGCTAAATAAATCTTCTGCCACCATTTTTTGACTATTTGTATCATCGCATCCGACAATTAAGCATTGAATAAATCTTCCGGTTCGCATTTTCTAAACGAAGCCTTTCGCCTCCCGCTCTCTCGCGCGACCCAAACCCGCCCTTCAGCTGGCCCTCTCGTTCGTATGCCCCAGACGGAACGAAGCCCTCTTCCTCCCTCTCTCTCGCGCGACCCAAAACCCACCCTGCCGCCGGCCCTCTCTCAGGCACAGGTAACTTCTAATAATTTCTTCTTCTTACTTTCCTTCCTTTATTCTTTTTCTTCCTTCTCCTTTCCTTCCTCGTCTTCCTTATATTTCTTTTTCTTCTTCTTTTTCTTCATTCTTTACCCCTGATTTTTCTCTCTTTTTCCCTTTCTTCCATTCTTCTTCTCTACTTTTTTTTCTCTATTTTCTTCTTGAACGTGGAGAAAAGTTTTCTTTCTTCCAGCTTCAAATGCCTTGTAATCACTGCTAGACTAACCTGTTAACTTTTTTGGTTCCCCTCAGTTAGTTTTGTTTTATGTGACACAAACCCTTGCAGTGTTTATTGTTCCTAGAAATATTAAATGCAATACTATAACTAGCAGATAATACTGATTATTGTATTTTTATAATTATTTATTTACTACTGGAAGTCATGGTTTTTGTGCTTCTCGTGAAAGGTGTATGCAGCCTTATCTGTATCGACCAAAGAGGTTTCCTCTTATGATTTAAACCTGTTTGTCAAGTTTATAGTTGAATCAACTAAACTATTGCTACCATGTCAACTATTATTCTCAAGATGTGCAAGTACTAAGGAAATTTATGATGGTAGCTTCAGTCAGGGGATATGAATATCGAGTGCTGACTTATAAATGATAGCTTACAATCCCGACAGATGATTTGAATTCCTAAATTTATTTTAATGAACACAAAAAAAGTAATAGAAGAAAAAATTAGCATGAGGAGTATATAAGAAAAAGTTCTTGCACGGTAGAAAGATATAAATGTTGGACAATATAATTTTGATTATGGAATGAAAACCTTTCCCGCTACTCTCACTCTACCGCGCTCTTCTCTCTCTCGTTCGCACGCCCCAGACGGAACGAAGGCCCTCTGCCTCCTTGTCTCTTGTGCGACCCGAAGTCCGCCGACGTCCTTACCGACCTGTTTTTTATCATGGATATTTCCTAACGATCATGGATATTTCGAGTATGAAGGTCTACAAAAGTCATTGAGGATCAAACAAATCACTGTTTTTGTTCTCTGTTTAATTTATTATTAGCTCAACAATAAGAGACTCAATTTAGTTTTCATCTTCTATTTGTTGTTTTCTTTTAATCTTTTTAAGGAAATGAAATATTGTGGCTAAATAGGTTCATGCTGTATTTCTTATGTATATGAAAAAATGAGCATTACAAATTTTGATTGAGTAAAATTTGAATCTTTTGCTTGTTGAAGTAAACATTTGGAAGATATGACTTGCTTGTTTTCTTTTTCTCCAAAGGAAATTTTATGTTTTTTTTCCATTTGGTATGACTGCTATCTAGCTATTATTCTTCTCAGTGGAAAATATAACCAAATATACTATTTTGATATGTCTATGATTTATGATTCTTTTATTAATATGATTAACAGATACTCATTGTTAAGAGATCCACACCACAATAAAAGGTTTACCTTCACTGAGGAGAGAGATGCATAGTATTTGCGATGTCTCATACCTCCATCATGCTTATTTCATGAACTTCAGGCAGAAAATTTAAATATCACTTACTCTTGATATGTTTATTCAGACTGACAATTTCTAATTTTTATTGAATTTACTTCGCAGGTGAAGAAGCTCATGCATAATCTTCGCTAGTATCATGTTCCCCTTCAACATTACATGGCACTGATGGACATTCTGGTACATCTTTGGCAACTCATTTCTGTTGCATCCATCTTCTGCATACTTTCATTTACTTCCACTTGTAAATCATCTGGTTCAAATACGTGCTAAGCAATAGAATGGTGTGGTATTTTGATGTAGAACGAGGAGGGGTGGGGGTCATTTGAAATTTGAATTTCAAATTAAGTTGAAAAGGGAGGGAAGATGGGGTTATTTTTGTCGCCTTAATTGGGGCCTTTAATTAGGACGGAAATAATTTGGATAGAGGGGAGAGAGGGGCCGACCAAGGAGGGAGGAAAGATGTCCAGATTCGATGTATATGGACCATAGCATTAAATGTGATAGGGTAATTAAATCTGAAATTAATTTCAGATTTGGAGGATTGGAGGGGCTTCCTAAATTAGATCTATTAATTAGAAAAGGGATTTGAAATTCAAATTAATTTGAATTCAAATGCGAAACTTTCCAAGTTAACAAAAGATTAATTTAGGAAGGTAATGAAGAGGCTATTTTTAATTTAAAAATTCAAACTTGTGGATGAAGAGGGGGGCTGGCGGTTTCAAGGAGAGAGTGGGTGGGAAAATAATTCAAAGGAGATTTATTAGAGAGTTGAGAACTTTCCAAATATAGCTTATACTAAATTAGGAAAGATTTCAAATTTGAAATTTGATTTCAAACTTGGATTAATAATCCTTCCAAATCTAACACAATCTATATTAGGAAAGGAGTAAGGGCTAGGGTAGATTTTTGGAAACAAGGTTAGGGGAGACCGGCGGCTAAGATTTAGGCTAAGGTTAGGTGGCGGTAGGGTTTGGGATTGAGCTAGCCGGTGGTTGGGGTGGGGTGTGGGGGGAAGAAATGAAAACTTGTAGTGGAGAGGGGATTGGAACTAGCGGTAGGAAGAAGGGTAAGGTGGTGGCTGCGAGTTGGAATAAGGGGAGAAGATGGCCGGTGGAGAAAGAGAGGGAGAAGGAGATAGGGAAAGAAGATAAACCGTGAGCCCAGACACATCCTGCGGCTGACGGGTGTTACGTTGCCCTTCACCAAGGAACTTCAAGCCACGAGCCCGGACCCATCCTGCGGCTGGTGGAAACTCTGATTCCCTCCCATAGGAATCTCTCTAACGTTCT
The DNA here is from genome assembly GCA_019925795.1 of Dendrobium chrysotoxum. Lineage (NCBI taxonomy): Eukaryota > Viridiplantae > Streptophyta > Magnoliopsida > Asparagales > Orchidaceae > Dendrobium > Dendrobium chrysotoxum. The sequence continues at coordinate 9,598,133 of CM034315.1, forward strand.
CTCCAAAGAATACAAGTGCAAACACAAAATTTTATCAATAATCCATCATTACATTACACAAGCAAGGGCCTCTATATATAGGCCTAAGGAACTAAAACAAGACACATATGCCCCGAGGGCTTACATAGGACGACACTCTTAAGTAAGGGTAAAAACGGAAAATTCATAATAAAAAAAATAAAATTACAAATAAAATTTAATATAACGTGGGACGATGACGGTCATCGATCTTCAGCTCCTCCTCGGATAGGTATGGACGGGTGGATGTCCGCATCATATTTTTAATGGCATGAGACAAACAAAATGTTGTTTTACAAGCTTCTTATTTATATTTGTTTGTATTTGCATTTTTACATGTATAATTTTTCTCATAATAAAGAAAGAAATCTTGGTTGGTCGTCTTCCACTACTGAGTGTTGTTTTTGAGAAATTAATTTGAGAGAGTGATTATCAATCTCGATTGCCTTGAAAAATATTTCAATAAAGATCTAAACACTTTTTTTATAGATGTTCGAACATTGTTAAAATAATTTCTAACAAGGTTGTTGAAGATTTGATTAATAATCAATCAAAGTTAGAATTTATTATTTTTTACTCTCTTTTGAGATAAACTCATTTTATTTGTTTTGCGATGCATGCAAATGTTTATTTTAATTATATCTGTAGAGATACATTATATTGATTTGTTTAAATATAGAGCCAAGGTCCTGATAGATAAATTGTTTTCGAGGTTTAATCCATTTTCTGTATGATAGAACCTTCTATGACAATTGTTCATATATTATAAACAAGAAAACAATATTTATCTTTGTTGATTTTGTACTAATAAATAATTTCATGTGCTAAATGAGATAATTAATTAAATTGTTCAACACATGAGTATTAACCGGATCTTGTATCAAATTGTTAGTTTTATTGATAATTGACAACCTTTTTAAGACGCTCATTGTATGGCTTGTTTAATCTTTCATCATTCTTAAGATGTCTAACATTAATTGCTTCGGTAAATGGAGATGTGTTTGAATCACATGATGAAATATCATGTTTTTTTTTTCTTTGAACTTTATTAAATTCATTAATTCCTTTAACTATTGATGAGTCAAATATTGGTTGGGAAGTTTTTCAATTCTTTAAACTCTTAGTTTTTTAACTATTTATCTGGAAAGAGTTGTGGAGGCGGTTTCCGAAGCTAGAAAGCTTTGTCCGCAACGTAAAGCTTTTTCTGATACTTATTTGTGAAGCTTTGATTTAGAATGATGTGTTTTGATTAGATCTTGGTTTGCCCTGTTGCAGGATAACAAAATCGCCACACTTCTAAACATATATCATTTGATGGGTTGTTTGCTTACAAGTTCAGTTTAACTAAGTAGGATTTAGTAAATGTTGTAAAATCAAATTTAGTTAAAACTCGAAACTTGTTTGGCACGTCAGCCGTTAATCTTGCTAAATTCTAATAAATTACTTAGCTATTTGTTTCTTATTTAAGATTTGTAAGTGGGAGAAATATTGATATCTTTTAAATGCTATGAATGATGAGATTTAATAAATGCTAGTTTAATAAATTATGATGCTGAAACATGATTTATCAAAACAGTTGGATTTAAAATTCTTAAAATTTTGTTTTGTAGGATTTAAGCTGAATTTGCATAAATCCTTCCTATTTGCCTAAAATAGGATGCCAAAAAACCCATTTAGATTTTGATTTAGTTGGTTTATTGATTGGAGGGATTTCTTTTTGGCATTATGTGCAGGAGGGAGCCTAGCATTGATAGGACACTCAGCTAGGGGATGGCTGGCGCGAATATACATGGAAGAATTTGGATGGTCAGATATCTCTTTGCTGATCACCCTAGGGACCCCTCACCTGTTTGATTCCATTATGATAACATGTATGCCTCTCTTCGGTTACACATTAAGTGCTTGCCTTTTGACACTGCAAATAAATTTTTTTTGGACATTTAGGCCAATTAAGGCAGACTCACATATACATTGCATACACAAGACTCGAACTCAAGACATCTTGGTTGGTAGCCTAAGCTCCCAACCAACAGATCAAGATGAGTTGTGTCACTGCAAATAATTAACTTGCTAAGAAATTTACTCATAAATCAAATGGAAATAATTGTATTAAAATATATCAACCAAATTTGGTCATTTTGTGTCTCAAAATTGTTGGATTTATTTTGAGGTGAGTGCAACATATGAATAATCAATTAAAATATGTATTGTACTCATCTCAAAACAAATTCAATGAATTTGAGAATCTTCTTGACTAAGAAAAATGTCAAAGAATTGTGACCCCTTTTTTCCCCCTATTTTAGATGTATTCCTACCAACTGAAATAGAGCGTAACACTAATAACTTTTGTCTTTGCCATTAATATGTTATGCTCATTCTGCTTTTTCTTGGGATTGATTTATTCATGCATTTATGGCTTAAAGAACGGTCAGGGATGCTTTGTTCGTTATTATCTCAGGCATTAAATGCTTTCTTTCTAAACAATCAGGAACTAAATGGGTTGCATGCTAAACGAATTTCTTGTATTTGTCTTCACTTCACTTAAGTTAAATCAGCTGTGTTTTCTTTAAATGAGTTTTTTTTTTAATGTAACGCATCAAAAGCTATCCTGCCTAGCAAGTGGTCTGTTAGCAGCAAATTACTTCAACTTTTTAATACCATATGATACGATAACTTTAATGAAACGAAGGTAATCTCAGTCCACCTTGGGTTGGGATATGCTTGGTGTTGAGGACCTTTTAGTAAGTCAAGCTTTACTGTTATTAGCCATCATCCCTTACCTTTCAGTTTGCAAGCCAACTACCATGATACCACCTGTCTTACTCTGATTGACTTTAGCTTTGTCGTGCCATATATCTTGCAATCATAATCAATGAAATAAACATGGCCTTTCCGAAGTTTTCTTCGGTGACAAGCCATGGATCTTGTGGTGATGATAAATCAATTGATTGTTTGATTTTGGAAGTTTTTTGTTTGAATTATCCTCAAGTTATCATTTCATCAAGTTGGATTAAGTCTTTGAATTATCCTCAAATTTTACTACAAATCGATCACATGAGCTTAGAGATGGACGTTCAAACATCACTGTTGTTCGAAATTTTTATATGACATTATCATTTCGATCAAAAATAAAGTTTTATGCATAGTTTTCTAAGAAAATAAACATGGGAGATATTCAGTCAATATATGGAGTCAATTTTTCCTATAGTTAGAACGGTACAAAGTCATAAAATAAACACATTTATGCATAAAATTAAAAAAAAAACATTATAAGAAAAAGAAAATATAATTTTGTCTCGGTAGAACATGGCTAACTTATTTCTTTTGCTTGCAGCGTGTAAGAAACAAAAGCACTAAAGCAGTATAGGATTTGACGTTGGTTCTAAAGTTCAAAAGAGAAGAAATGTATGTAGGATTCAGCAGAAGTGTGCATCCTTCAGCTGCAAGCAAACTCCTTCGCTTGGTTTTTTAAGGAGAAAAAAAATTATGTTAAAATATTTTGATACAAAATATATAAAAATGTGCTTTAAAATCATTAGATTTTATTAGAATTAATGACAAAAATGATATTATAGAATTTTATTAATTTTAAGATTTATTATAATATATTTTACATTAAGATATTCTAATAATCTTTTTTTAGATTTTTAACGTAAGCTTAAGCCGAATGTGAGACCTAAGGAAAGTTAAAGATTCCTAAAGCACTATGTCGCTTTCTAAGCTTTATCTTTTTGACTTCTAAGGCCTGCTTGGTTTGAGAAGGACTACACAATTCAGCTTTGTTTGTCGGTTGGAAACTTTGATTAACAATTAGGGGCGAAATCAGTCTTAATTTTCGGGAGGGGGGGATTGGTGTTGCCTCGAATTTAGCTCGACCCTTGATTGTCGTACACTTCGCATGTCTGTCAGGGGTCCAAGGGGGCAACACTCCCGGAAGAGGCTTATTTTGATCGCCCCCCCCCCCCCCCCCCCCCCAAAGGGGGGTCCGCCCCTATTAAATCAAGAGGTCTTAGGTTTGAGTATTTTATATATGATGCGTGTGTGAATTTATCTTAATTGGCGTAAATGTCTGAAAAAAATATTATGAGGACTTAATTTAAGTGGGATTTAATAAATCTTATAAATCAAGATTTAGGATCGGTTTGAGATGGTTGGAACATTTTGTAATGGTGCTATGAAATTGTTGTGGGAAAAGTAATTTTTTTGAAAGTTGTTATGGATATTATAAATATATTCTTTTAAAAAGAAACGAACAACTATTTTCTTAAAGCTATCACACTCATTATAAAAAACAACTTCCACCATAAAATTTCTTAAAACCATTGAAAATGTTGCAATAAAGTAGCAATCAAATAAAATTATGATTGTGACGTAAAAAAATAGAGTGAAAAAGCTCTTTAAAATAGACTCTTAACTATAAAGTCCTTGAGGTGTTAAAAAATAGTAAATTTTTATTTGGCATAAATGTATAATAAAATTAAATTTGATTAAATTTTAGTAAATTATTCCTTAAATATTTTTAAAATTTAGGATTTAAATGAAAAAAGAGAAATAATTAGGAGAAATATGAATACTTTAAATCCTACTTTCTTCAAGATTTACTAAATTTGACATTTAACCTAAAATGAAAAAAAAATTAATTCTTTATGTATTTTTATAAATACCATTATTCTTTGTCATAAAATAAAAAAAGGTATATAATGTCCACATGCCACTAATGGGTATATATTTTCAAAAGTAATATAATTTATGTTAAGCAATTAAATAATTAAGAGGAATTTTTGTTATTAAAAATGTGCAGTAGTTTTTTTTTTTAAATTTATTAGTATATTTGGAATTGTTACAAGGAGTAATGAGAACATTAAAGATCCGTTTAAGAAGGCTGTAATTTTTTGTAAAGATGATTATAAAAAACTTTAAAGAAGTAATTTTTTTGAAAGCTATTATACAAAATAATCTTTTAATACAATTTTTTTTTTAAAGCAAAGAAAAGCGGTGATCAAATAAAAATTACGATTGTAGTTTGAAGAGTAAAGTAACAATATTTTCAGAAGATAGATTCAATAGTTGCTTCAATCAAATTAAACAAGCCCAATCAGATTGATCTTCGTCTTTTGGTGGGTGCTGCAAGGAGGTGATGAGAGTGTTAACTGTATTAGCATCAGAGATCTTGGTGCACCAGCTCCTACTAGATCAATGCCTTGGCCCCCAAGGGTCATATGAGCAACAAGCTACCACCTTTAATTTGCACTATTAAGGCTTCATTTGGGACGGCTTTCTTATTTTTTCTTAAGCAATTTTTTAGTACAAATATTAAAATTTTGTACTAGAAAAAACCTAAATCATCATTTATTAGAGAAAATTCAAGAAGTTTTAAAACATTTTAATCTTTTTTTTTTAAGAGTCTGTGCTCCATTAAGTCGCACCTAATTTATTAAAAGAGCAATAACCATTGTTGTTGCAAGATCCAAGTGAAGAAGCACCATGCTCTTCGAAATTTTTCTCATTGATCAAATATGTGAAACTTCATATCATCGCCACAAGGACTTAACATCAACCGAGGCTTCAACAGGAGCAGCTTTCTTACTATTTTGTTTTTCAAAACATATCCATAATTTCTATTTAGCCACTGTCTTTTAGTTGCTTAAAAAAATTATATAAAAAACTGTTTTCTATAACAAGCAATTACTTTCTCTACAACAGCTTTACAAAACAGTAAGAAAAATATTCCAAACAAAACCTCAAGTCTTTCGCAACCTTATATTGTACGATCAAAATCACCAGCAATATCGACAAAAGCCCGCCGCCGCCGCCGCCAATTGATACAATGCCCGGGCATGCATTCAGACTGACCAAGAGAGGGTCTCTGGCGCACCATTTAGAATTATTTGTTAGCATTAATTATATTGTAGGAGGTTTGCAAAATTAACTTTAAATAGGCATTAATCAAATTTCAGGTATGTATAAATAGCCCTTTAGCCAGATATATAAACTGGACCTACTGTGTAAATAGGCATGGGACAAAGTACCTTCAACTTTTCTTATTATCACACTTTCCTCCACAATTCAAAAGCCAAGCACTATACTGGCAGCATTCCAAGTATGGCAAAAACAATACAATTTATACTTGTCATGTGGTCTTAGAGAAACCAATCATCTCAACAAGTCTTAAGAAAGAGATAGTATGATGATATTTGCTCTCTGAGGGAACCTAGAAAGCTTATAAATGACATTTCCTTACACCAAATTTATTTCTATAGCGTTTCTAATATGGCAAATACAATATAATCTATGCATTTATATGATCTTAAGAGCAATCAGTCAAGTCAACAATCCTCAAAAAGATATGAAATCATGGTATTTGTTCTCAGGAGAAACCTGCAAACTTATAACTGTTTTTTATCTGTAGCAAGTTTCTTTCTATAGCATTTATAATATGCCAATTGAATTACAGGTTAGCAAGAATATGGCTTCAGAGCAATCCATCATCTCATTAATTTCATAAAATAGTTGTTGGAGTTGCCTCGAATTTGGCTCGATCCTTATTTGTTCATGTCCTTGACCATCGTACGCTTCGCAGATATGTCGGAGATCCAAGGGGGCAGCCCCCCCGATGGGAATTGACCTTTTTGTACCCCGTCTCTTCTCTAAAGTGAAGTCATTCTCCTTTCTCCCATGTGATTTTTCTCATATTTGAGTTTTCCACGTAAATCTCTTGTGTTCGTTTTTGTTTTGCATATCATAATTTATTATTTCTCTTTGTGCTTGGTTCATTGTTCCCTAACACAATTGTTACTTGGTCTCCATGAAAAACGGCCCTGAAATCTTTCACATTTCATTTCACTGTCCCGTCACAATTTTTCAAGAGAGCCATTGTTTGTGCCTTCAATATTTATTATATCATATCATTTTAGCAACAGAGATTAGTTTTCACTCACATCTTTCAAATAAAAATTTTATAATAACAATTAAATCCTATTTAATAGCATCTAGATGTTAACTAGTTTACCTACATCAAAATATCAAGCTAACTTACAGCTAAAAGAAATAATTAACAAACAAAAGGCATGCTAATCATCATTAAACTTTCCAAATAATATTACATTATATAAATAACATTGAATCAAAAATACCACATTTGATAGATAACATTGATTCTGAATATATAAACAAGTCGACTCAAGTATCTATTTAATCGAGCTAAACTTGTTTAGTTCTAATGGAGCCTAAGCTTGACTCGAGCTCATTTATTAAGCTAGAGCTCGTTTGGAAAGCGCAAGCTTGACTCGATTATTGAGCTCGATTTCTTAGTTTTAAATTAAATTTTTCAATATTTTTTAGATTTTTATTTTTAATATAGAATTAATTTAAAATTATTTAGGGTGCTAAGGTCACTAAAATCAATCGTAGGGTGTTAATGTCATTAAAATCAATCGTACTCTCACATTTTCATTGAAAAACTTATCGAAATATCTCATCCACCTAAGTGCAATATACTCTTCTAATAAAAACATTTTTTTATCTTCATCCTTAATCATCTTCACTTGAACAAAATACTTCTTCTATATCTCTGCTTGGCTAACTTATGCATATATCTTTCACCAACTTCAATATCTAATCTATAATATAAATCATTAAAAGCTAATTCTATGCATTGTATATTGCTTCTTAGAATCCTTATTGGTGGGTAAGCAAGCTTAACTTATATAACTTCTCAACTTTGCAGAGTTTTTACATCTATTCCTCTTTTTATATCATTTTAAATAATCTACTTTCGAGCTAGAGGAAGTTTTGCAAAGGAAAAGTGACGGGTTCCGATTCTGGGCATGGAGATCCAATTTCTGATTCACCTGTTTCGAGGAATATTTAGAATATCTTAGGTTTAAAAAAAAGAACTCACTTGGACCAGGTTTCGCCGTCGAAGGAATTATATTTTCGGACCATCAGTGCTAATATTGGTATCCTCGGGTCCGTGGAAGAAATAACTGATATCAAAAATACATTATAAGATGCAAGCTTAACTGAAAAAGATATAGGATGTTGTCAAAGTCCTGAAATCACCATCCTACATATTTGTGCTTACATAACTCACAGCAACCCTTTTTTTGTGTATGCTGTGATTCAATCTCTTTGATCTACCTATTACATGAAACAATAGTTATGTCAATCTAAAGGGTAAGCAAGATAACCAAGAGAAAAAAAACCTACTGGTAATACTGCAAACTATAAGACTGATTTTGCTTGATAGAGAATGATAATTCCAAAAAAAAAAACACATAAGAGCAAAACATTAGCAATACAACAGCAAAAGCATATTTTGTACCATTATGCATTATGGAATTCTTATATTTGTCACAAAGAACAGTGGTTAAATTAGGTTTTTAAGTGAGATGAAGTAAAAAAGCTTACCTCATAATTGGAGAATTGAATGATTAAATTTTTATATTATATAAAACTACATAGAATTTGACTTGTGTTAAGAAAGATAGAGGTAGAACTTAAAAGGCTTGATTAGAAAATATTAGAAATGATCTTTTTTTTATTAGATTTAGATGAAAATTTGACTCTTAACAGAACATAATGGAGAATAAAAGAGCCACCATTAACCGCTCTTTGATTCTGTAAATGCATTTCAATTATGCTTGCTAACCAAAGCCATGTCACTCAATACATGAGTTCACACAGCATGGATCTTAAATTCAAGCTCTTAGCCCCATTAGAAGATTAACGCACAGCTGTTCATTCCTGCAATTTACCTTTAGAAGTTCAGAAACCAGATGCCTAGCTTAGCTAAAGCGGCAAAAACAAAGTGACGAATATATAGCAGTTGCAGCTTCAATAAGTTAAAATGCTTAGCGAGTTAGGATTCTATACAACTTTAGCACTAGCATGAACTTAATCATCGATTCAAGTAGTTAGAACATCATATGACTATATTAAAAAAAGGCAAATTTGTTCCAATACTTAAGCTCCCCTCATTTTGTCCAAAACAAATTAGACCAATCCTGACCTTCAAACAACCCAGATTTAGTTGCTCCAGCATCTGACCTGACTTTAATCCTATCTAATCATCTAAAATCACACAAATGATTATAAATGATTTAGATAGTTCAAACCCTATCATTCAAGCTCAAAATCCAATTCAAAACCAAATTTCCAGATTCAAATCCAAGGCTAAAGGTCTAAGCCCTGAAAGCCTTTTCCAGTTAATCTTTGAACATTTCAAAACCCTATCAAATGACCTCTGATTCAAGATCTGTCAGTTCCACACTGATGTGACATGTCTCTAGAGGTAACCCTCCAAATTTGAGCTCATTCTGAGATCTCTAACCCCAGAAACTGAATTGAAATCCAAAGGCTGTAAAACCTTCAAATATTTACAGTCTATGCCACTGGAACTATCACCCAGTGGGTTTTGACCCTGGAGCTTTCTCCAAAGCCTCCAATTACCTCCAGACCCTTGATTATGACCCATTGAGCATTAAACTGCATTTTGTTGGACTCAATTTGACCCCCAGTTGACCAGGGGTCAAAATGACCAAAATACCCCTATGGGGTGTGAATAGTCACTTTGGTCAAATGAGCTCCAAATCAAATGCAACCACCTCCAACAAATTTTAAATGTCAAACCAAACCTGTTGAACCCAGAACCAGCCCCTGGGTCAACCTGGTTGACCAAGTCAACCTAGTTGACCTAGAAGGCCCCTTTAGGGTCAAAACAAGTCATTTTGACCAAATGACCTCCCCAGACCTTGGGACCACCTCCGTTGGTCTCCAAATATCATTTCAAATCTGTTGAACCCATTTCCAGACCCTGGACCCACCTGGTTGACCAAGTCAACCAGGGTTGACCTAAAAGGCCCATTAAGGGCCCAAACAGGTCATTTTGACCAAATGACCTCTCCAGATCTTGAAACCACCACCAGTGGACTCAGAATGTCATTCTGAACTGGTTGGACCCAATCCTTGACCCTAGGTCAACTTGGTTGACCAAGTCAACCCAGTTGACCCATTAAGCCCATTAAAGGCCCAAATAGGTGATTTGACCCAAATGACCTATTTAAACCCTCAAACCACCCCTACTAGACTTCAAATACCATTTGAGATTAATCCAGTCCAGACCCTGGCCCTGGGTCAACCTGGTTGACCAGGTCAACTCAGGTTGACCACTTTAAACCCTTAAGCCCATTTAAACCCAATCAAGTTCTAGATCAATTTCAAACTTATTCAAATTTCTCTAGTCACTCCCCTTAGGGATTTGAGCCTTGACTAGACCTCTGCCCACTCATCAGTTGATTTAGTCAGCTGGATCTAGACCTGATCAAATCTAATCCATTTAGGTCAATCCAAGATTTACATTCAAATTTAATTAAATCAAATCTTTTAAATCTCAAAAATCTCTTCTATCATTTGTTTTGAACCTTTTTAAATTCAACATGATTCATGCATTGGTCATTTTGACCAAGTCAATCCCTTTTGATTTGATCAAAATTATTCAAACTCCTATAAATACATTCAAGCTTCAATTCCTAAGCTTTAACTTCCTTCAAGTCATTTAAACCATCTCATTAGGTCTTCCTAGCTGCCACATAGGTAGTCAAAGTTGACTGTTGACTAGTCAACTAGTCAACAAAACTTTAAATTTTTTTTTAAATGATTAAATCCCTCTCAAAGTTAATCCACTCCACATCAAATCCTTCCAGTAACATAAGCACACTCTAGAGACTTCTAATAGATCCCTTAATCCCTGGTTTAATCCCCTAATCAAGCCCATTACCCCCATGTGCTCCTAAGGACAAAGGGAGCTTTATACCTCACTTGTCCTTTGTCCTTTTGATTCCCTGATGTTCTAACTGTTTGGGGACAGATGGCACACATCAGGAATTGTATCTAATCAATCCCAGCCATTCACTTGGTTTCAGGACTCTTGAATGGGGAAAAAATGCATGGATGGACGGCATTCTTGAAATCCTACTCTCTCTCTACACTCAAGCCCTCCAGACGAAATTCCTTTTCGTTTGAGCTCTCTAGGTATTTATTAACATTCCCCAACCCAAAATTCGGCAGTCAAAGCTCGCCGGAGGGGGGATTCCGGCCATCCTTGCTTGAAGATCGTCCCAGACCCAAAGCTCAAGATCTAGACGTTCTCAGCCCTCGACGTCTTCTGAAGAAATAATCTAGGACAATCCACAAGCTCAACAATATCTTAAACGTTTGAATCCATCAATCCTACCTCGGTAAAACTCTAACCCTAGGCGTTTACTTAGGTTCTTAAATAACTCCTTAAAGATCAAATCAATGACTTAGAAAACTTTCAAAATTATTCCTTAAACTTTATTTTGTCTCTGTTAAAATTTTTAAGTTATTTGATTCACTATTTTAAGTAAACGAAATAAAAAAAAAGAGTTTAGGGTATACGGTCTAACGGGATGAAGAAGACAATACGATAGCCGTTGGATCTGTTTATTTCAGATCAACGGCTATGGTAGTGTCAGATCAGCGGTCTGTTCTTCCAGCTCAAATCACGGGTTGGCCAAATCTTCATCTGGCTAGATCTAGGCCAATCATCCAAACCGCGGGGCTTCAGATGGCCGTTCGATCTACCTGAATCAAGGCCAACCGCGAGATCTAATCTCAAGCGTTAGATCAGAAACGCGGTTGATCTAGCGGTTATTATCATTGCCGCGCTGGATAAGTAAGGCAGGGCCCACTTGACCGCCGCCATCTATATGGCCGAATCTAGCTGCGACGCGTGGAAGGCGCAGGACTGGTCAGCGCCGCCGGTTGACCAAGTCTTTTTATTATTAAAATTAATAAAAAAAAAATCCTTAAACTTCCAAGATGCATAGGAATTTCAATTCTTATCCGTTTTTGATGTTTAAGGGCTCGTTTTGTTCGTATTCACATGTATTTTATTTTAAAAATAAAATAAAATTATTTTGAGTAATTTTTTATTAATTATTTTAATTATTCAGAAAACTTTATTTTATTTTAAAATAAATATTTTTAAACTATTTTGACTTGAAACTTAACAGAGGCATTATAGGGTTTAAGATTGATTTCTCATAATTTTTCTAAAGTCATTTGATGTAATATCAATTATATTATGAATTTACAAGTATCTTGGTCATGATTTGACCTCGATATTTGGAAATTTATAATTAATCCATTTCAACTTCAATAATAGCATTTTAGAGCTCTATGGATTCAGTATGTTGAACACCTCTTCATAAAAATACAATGGAAATCAGATCATGTATAGTTTAAGAATAAAATGATATTGATGGTATATGATTATTAACATGTTGCTCTTAAAACATACATGATCATAGATTCAAATTCATTTGAGAATCAGCTAAGGGTATGTCTCACACCCTATGGTAATTCTAATCTAGTTTGATACATGTGTGTCTTTATGATTAATTAATCAAATCTATAGGTTATTATATAACCCATAGTTTTAATGATTCATCATAAATTACTCCATAGAGTATTAGGATATCTCATTTTGTTCATGATTGCTATGATTGATGTGATTGTAACTAGTGTCCAAGGGTTAGATAAACCTTGATTCAAACCTAATTAACCTAGTGTCATTAAGGACAATAATTAAGGACTCATTTAGAAAACTTAGAAAAATTCTAATAATTAGGATACAATTCCAATTGATTTGAAATTTTGAACATTTGAACATAGAGACACTCTCAGCCCTAGGAAAAATTCCCACTGGATTTTGAAATCATTAAGCCCTTTAATTAACCTAATCAAGTTTAAACCTTAATTAAGCCTTAAAACCTTCCAAAAATTATAATAAATCCAATTTAAATCCAAAAATTACAAATAATATCTCAAACTGACCAAAATTAAACCCTTAATCAATGAAAAATAAAAGCCCCTTGACTGGACTTCAAAATTAAGTTTAATTTAAGTTTAATTGAAATTCAATATTTAATTAAATTAATTAATTAAAAATAATTAAAAATAATTAAAAATTTCCAAACACTTGGAAATCACTCCTTAGGTCATTCCTGACCTTTGGAGTTGATTTCAAGGAGTTTGGAGATCATTTGGATTCAAATCATAAAAATGGCTTTACGTAAACAATTTTGAAAATTCAATAAATACTCAAAACTTCAAAAATTCATAACTAATTCAAATAAACTCCAAATTGAGTAAACTCAAAAGCATTCAACTCATCTTAAGGTCTAATATTTATTAAAAATATTAAGTTTCCAGAAATCAATCAATTTTGAAAAAGTCAACTTTTGGTCAAATTTAGTTCAAAATCAAGTTAAAACTTTAAACCTTCATAATAAAATGTAGAAAAATCCAATTTTAGCGTACTTACTGTCTAACTGATCGTATTAAGGTCTAATATTTTAATAAAATATTAAATTTCCAGAAGACACTTTAAATTAAAAAGTCAATTTTTAACCTCTTAATTAAATGATTAAAATAATCCAGAAAAATCCCAAAATTCAATAAATCATTAAAAACTCCAGAAAATCTTAAATCAACATTAAAACCAGCAATCAATCAATGTTAATTAAAATTTAATCAACTTTCAAACCTTAATCAAACTCAAATCATTTAATTATATCGGGTACCACTGGGTAACCCAGGCCTACGAGGCTATTAAATTAGCCCCAAGGAAGGTGAAATAAACTTCACGGCCTCGGTGTGAAACAAAGGTGATATCCAACAAACTATTAAAATCAAATTTAAAAATCAATTTCAAGTCATTAATATTTAAATTCAAATTAAATCCTCCCTTAAACCCTCAACCAATTTGAACCTCAAACAACTTCAATCAATTGCCTACTTAGGACATATCAAAGCCACACAGCCTATCTCACACACTTTAGATGGTTTGCTAGGACAACCAACTCTAGTCTTAGGCTAGGCCAGTGTTTACTTTCCTGCTGTGTGCCGGGTTTTCGAGCTTTTACTGCATGCTGTTTGCTAGTAGTAAAATTGATGTGATTGTTTATTTATTTAACGCACTCTGTGATGTGATTGATTGTACGATTAGATCTACCCCTAGGCTAGGAACGATTTGTACTAATTCAATCTTATGCAGGTGGCCATGCTCATACAGGGCATAAATTAAAGGGGGCAAAAATCATAATTATTAAATTGCATAGGTGCTCCAGAAAATTGCTTAAGTCCCCCTTTAAATCAAAAAGAGCATGGTCAAGTGTGGCTGTGATCGAGCATTTTAATTTCAAAATATATAACTGCTTGGGATGTCAAATATGAACTGCTGATTATTAGGATAACCTTGCAGGTTGTTGAGTCTAGATTTTTAATTTCTATTGATGTAATTTGATTTGAGCTGAGTTGTAAATTTAAAGTGATTTGAGATTGAGATGTTTAAACATCCAATTTGGAATCCAAAGAGGAAGGAACATCCCTTAGGGGAGAGTTCTTATCCATTTGGAGATCCAGATTAGGATGAAGTTCAAATGTCCAAAGAGAAAAGATAACACCCCTATTCAGGGGAAGTTTCTTTTCATTTGGATATTCAGACCCGACGATCCAAGGAGTTCTAAGGAGACGAAGAAATGAAGAACGAGAAGAATCTCAAATCTCAAAATCACTTGAGTCTTAGGAGTAGAATCCGGGTTGTAGTCAGTGGTACCCGGCCACTTTACTTTCCTACAGACCCTGGGTTGTATAATTAAGGGCACTTGCCTATGGACTTTCAATTTGAGCATTTATTTAATTAATTTAATTATTTAATTGATTTGATTTATGTGTTGATTGCGATTAAGGACTCGTATGCTTTTAGTAGTTTATTTGGCGTTCTTGCATGTCGATTTTGATTTAGCCTGGAACCCGATCGGAGGCTCGTGAGGGTACGGTCATAAACTTTTTCTATTTAAACAAAATTTAAAATTTTTAAGCTCAGATAGAAACTCTAACGCTCTTAAGAAGTAAGCCCGGACTCGCCGGGAGTTTTTCATGCATACATATTGACTTTTCTCATCCGTGTTAGGCACCTCCCCGCCTGCGGGTTCTGGCAGACCACCTGACCTATTAGGGTGCAGTTCTGTCCAAGGGGATGTTGTGCAATCTCTAGGATAAAATCTATTTTTTAAGCCTGATTTTAAAATTGCTACATTCTGATTTAAGCATTTTATCGAGTCAACTAGCATGCATCGCATTAGTAACAAATTAAATTTGAGTCTAAATCTTAATTGCATTTTTAACTTAATCATTTCACCCAACATATGTTAAGGGGTTAAATAGGAATCTGCTCTAGATGTCAGCCCCGCTCTCTTTAAACTAATCTTAAACAACGTCCCTAACCACTCTACATTTAAAGACTTTGACTCATGGTTTTAAAGCGTTTAGGTGGTTTAGCTGACTCCCCAATCCAGGCCGGGGTAAGTCCAGATTGCACTGCATTAGCTAGGTTCTGGGTCACTGATTTTCAGTACCAATTTTAGACTTAGGTTCTGAGGCAAATGTTCAATCTTAAGACCTCAACCTTCTGGGAATCTGATTCCCACTTTCTAATAAAATTGATCATTCAAATTAAAGTATCATTCAATCAAATTCAAGCCCAACACTTAGGATAGGTTGGGGTGTTTCTGAAGTAATTCAGAATCTCAAAACACCTCCTACTCTTCTCCCTTTGACTCCAGAAATAAGTGTTCAATCTTGAACCAGTCCCTGTTGAATTCCCAACCCTTAACCTTCTTTGATATCGATCTTTGAAATCTTAAATAAAATTCGTATCGCTATTTTAATCGAGAGTATTCGTAGGAAATTTTATTGGTTTCCTATGATGTAATTAACTACGAGGGCTTGCGCTCGTAGGAGATTTAGAAACCCAGACCTGATTTCAAAATTAATCTTTTTTTAAAAAAAAACTTTAATTAATTATCTTTGGGAAAATCAAAAATCAACGATCATTATCGTCATTTTCAGATGATTGATAACAGACGATATCCTCTTTCCTTGGAAAGATATATCATACTATTATCGTGATCTTGATTATGAAATCAATGATCTTTTTACTAGATTATTGTAGTTAAACATTGGATTTAACATCATTTTGATTCTTAGGGATCATATGTTGTTTCTCCTTGAGTTTGACTACGATAATCAGGGTAAATCAATATTTGTAATCTGAACCTATCAGAGAACGATATATTCACCTTTCGAGGTGATATATTATTCATAATAAGTGTTCGATTATAAAATTTAAATTCCAGAAATTAAATATTTCCCAAAGAAAATTAAACACCTTTTCAAAACTATATTTTTTCAATCAAACAAAAAAAATGGCGACTCCGCTGGGGACTATCTCTCTCTCCATCTTTAATAGCGCTACGAATTTTATTGCATCGGTAATTTTGACTACCTTTCTTCTGTTGGTCCCTCTATCCATTTCTCTCTTGGGTGAGTGTGGTCAACTCAATTAAGACATGTGAAAAGAGAGGTGAGTGTAGGAAACCTCCCTCCAAGTCTGATTTTGACATTTTGCCTCCAAGTTCATTGGTAGAGCAAAAGAGTCAAGCCAAGCTTGTCAAAATCTTTTTGCATATGTTGCAAACTCGCATGTGAATAAATCACAGCATGCTAAGTTTCATAATTTACAAAAATCCCTCAACATCAAAACCCAGATTCAAAATTTTTTTAAGTCGACCTGGATTTTGACATTTCACCCTAAGCTAGTCAGTATGGTGAAAGAGTCAAACCAGGTCTCTAGATTTTCCTTTAATTTTTGTTAACCATTATGTTGAAAGTAAAACTCAACATTTTTTAGTTTCAAAAGTCAAGGAAAATCTTTCAAATTAACTTCAATCGTCGTTGCTATGTGTCTTCTACAATATTCTATTGTAGTTGAACACATGCAATTCAAATTCAAAATTCTCCAGTCAATTCTAAGCTTTGACATTTCACCCATAAATTGCTTGGTGGGATGCAAAGAGTCAAGCCTTAGGATCTTCAGGCTAATTTGGTAAACCTACATATTTGAATAAAATTTAATATGTTGAGTTCCAAATTTTGAAGAGGATCCGTTCAATTCCAACCTTGAGTTTAAATCCAGATTCAAATTCAAATTCAATTTTAATTTAAATCCAACTTCAAGCTTGAATTTGAATCCAAGATTTAAATTTTAATTCAATCTCAAAACTGAATTCAATCTTAAGTTCAAATTCAATTTCAAAATTGAACTTAAATTTGATTCTAAACTTAAATTCAACTTCAGATTTGATTTCAAGGTCAAATTCGGGACTTTGACATTTCGACCCAAGCCAATTGGTGAAACGAAAAGAGTCGAGCCCAATCCCCGGATCTTTCATATCGATTTTATGAACCTACATGATTGAGTGAGACTTAGTCTGTTGAGTCATAAAATTTGAAGAAAGACCCATTTGACTTGAGCCTCAAATTCAAATTTAACTTTGAATCCAAACATAATTTCAACCTAAAATTTGAATTTGATTTACAATTTAAAGTCGATTCAATTTTGATCGGGGCTTTGACATTTCGACCCAATTCAAGTGGTGAAATGAAAAGAGTCGAGCCCGATCCCTGGATCTTTCATATCAATTTTGTGTACCTATATGATTGAGTGAAACTCGCTCTGTTGAGTCACAAGATTTGAAGAAAGGTCCATTCGACTTTAACCTTAAATTCAAATTCATACCCAACTTTGATTCAAAATACAATCTCAACCTTAAGTTTGAATTTGACTGTCACCTTAAGTTTTAATTTAATTTTGAATTTAAGTTCGAGTTTGAACTTTGACATTTTGCCCCAAGTTAATTGGTGTAGCGAAAGTGTTGGATTCAACTCTTAAGTCCTTGTCAATTCTACGAACCTTTGTTTTGAATCTAAGCTTAACATGATTGAATTATTAAATTTTGAATGACATTAATCAAGTTTAAATTTCAAATTCAAATTCAAGATTAACTAATTCAAATCATTATTCATTAATTTCAGGATTTAAGCACTCAAATGGCTGGGAAACTCATTTTCTCTCTAGATAGAAACTTGATAGTCGAAGGAATCACTTCTGGTAATTTTATCCAGTTTGAAATGCAATTCCAAGACTTCAAGTTATCAGTCGATGGAGAAGAAATGATTGATCTGTCTGCTGGAATACGAAGGAATGTCCCCTTGGTTGAGATTACTTTAGGGTCAGGAGTTGACTCCCCCATCTCCGAGATGGAGGCAGTTGTCACCCCTTTACCCACTGTATCTTTTACTGAGGAGGATAGGAACCAGAAGTCAATAACAATAGAAGAGCTACCATCTCAACCTGAGATTGGGTCAAGTTCTAGTACCCCTGTCGTCAGCAAGGCCAGCAAGAACAAAATGAAGAACTACCTTCGTAGAGTCAGAAAGAAGGTTGTTAAGGCCAGGAAGACTGCTGAGGCGAAAGCCTTAAAGCAAGTCAAGTCCGAGGCTAATCAAAAGTTTGTTGCTCCTTCTACGAACCCCTTCCCGGATGGAAATTGTTTCCACCCTTCTCCTGTTACTCAAAGGAGGGAGGTTGTAGAGACGAGAGCACAATCTTCAATACATCTTCTTGACTACTACATGGCAAGAATCAATCAAGCCAGAACTGAACAAACTCCAGCACCAAGCCCTGGGCCCCCAGTTGAAGGTTATGACCCGTCCACTCTACTAGATGATGTTAGATCACGTTTCTATACGTGTCCCACTACATCAACTAGAGAGGAGGAGGTATAGAAACCACTCGGGGTGCCACTCTCCTAATTACTAGACCACTAGTGATAAGAGAGGGAAAATAATCTAAGATTTTGTCAGATAGTGATACCGTTAAAATTTAACTTTCAACGGGGTCCTATCGAGATAAATCTTTTTGATTAAAGTGATGCAATGACTTCTAAGGATAGTGCAGACCCAATAATAGTCTCTCCCTCCAAGGAGATCGTAGGAATTTAATTCCGTACTACTGGGATCTTGCCACCTAGATTTGCAATTTCTTTTTAAGGAAAAGCTTTCAATTTCTCAAGTGTACTGATTTCAAAATTTCAAGATAGTTGAGTTATCTTCTTAATGATAATTGACCTCTATTTTGAGTTTTAAGCAGGAGAAAGTTGTAGTTGACTCCAAATATTTGAATGCACCTCCCTCCCACCTCTTTTGTGGGATTAATTCAACTGTTGAATTAAATCGATATCGAACTTAAGTTGAATTTTGAAATGAAAATCTTTTTAATCATCTCGCAATTTTCTATCTTAGATAGATATCTCTTGTGTGTTTAAAATCTGTTCAATGATTTTCAAAAGTCAAGCCAGTATTCATTTTAAAAGACTGGGTCATACCTTGAGGATTATTCATCCTTGCATAAGAGAATGAGTTTTCTTCTCTTATACTTGAGATGTAATCCCGGTATTGAAATAGAGAAGGTGTAGCCTCTTCTTAAATTCAATTGAATTCAAAAGATGCGCAAAATGCGCCAACAATCAAGAAATGCACAAAGTGCTCTAAAAATCAAAAAAGATGCGCAATGGGCGCCACAAGTTAAGAAACAGTGCAAAATACACTATAAATTAAAAGATGCGCAATGGGCGCCACAAGTTAAGAAACAGTGCAAAATACACTATAAATTAAAAGATGCGCAGTGTGCGCCACCAGAAAAAGAAAGAATGAAAGAGGCTCCCTTCTGCTAAATTCTTCAATCTCAAAAGACCCAGTCAATTTTAAATTGCTTGATTTTGAAAGTCTTGAATCCAAAATTTTCACCGGGCATCGATAATCTATCAAGATATAAAAATCTCTCGTGCTAGAGAATTGAAAAGATCAAATTTCTTTATTCAACTTAAACCTCTTTGAAATTGATTTTAATTCAAAATTTTAAGGGAGACCCCAGTTTAGTTTCTACGAAACTTGGTCTGGGTCAACAAAACCTAAATCCTCAAACCTTTTCAGGTTTGTTGGAGTCATTCAAACTTTTCACTGCACTTCTAAATTTGTGCCCGCTTGTCGTTCCGACAGGGTCCAAATTGTTAGAGGAAGTTTTCTAATAAAAAGAATGAATCTTCTACTCTTGATAAAAATTTAAATCTGGTCCTTGAGAAGTGTGTGTAAGCCCTTCCACATAGGCATCCTTCCTTTAAGGCCTTCTTTATAAGATTACACTCTATGCTGGGTCCAAGTTCAATCCCACTGGAGGAGTATTTTATAATGCTGGAAATTATCGTTCACAATCAAACCACGCCCTGTGCTGGGTCCTAGATCATTCTGATCTAGAGGCATAGTTTCCTTGTTGAGACTTGCTATTTAAAATCAAACTATAGTTGAGCAAAGTGTCCGATTCCAATTCGAGGAGCTCGTGGGCCTCAAATAAAAATCAAATTAAGCTCAGCAAAGTTTGAAAGTTGATGAGTCACATTTGATTCAAGTTACTGATAAGTTGTGTCACTTTAGAACTCCCCAAGTAGGAGACTTGGTCGTAGTCTTTTGTAGACCGCTTCTAGTCCGTTGTAAACTCAATGGAAAGCTTGAGTCAATGTAGACTGGATCGTCCATTTTTAATGACGATCTTTGAGGAAATTTCCTTTTGACTGATCAACCTGAAGAATGCCACTCAATATTTTCAAATGTTGGGGAGGCTCTTCAGGAAGTACCATGCCAGATGAGTATCAAACTTAAAATTAAATTCAAAATACTTCAAAATTCAAAATTAAATTCAAACAAATCAAAATTGAATCAAACAGAATCAAAATTCAAAATTCGAAATCAAATTCAACATCAATTAAAATCAAATTTCAAATTCAAAATTTTCAAACTCAAAACCAATTCGAATCAAATTCAAAACACATCACAGTTTTAAAATCCTTCAAATTCAAATTCGTCAAATCAAGTTTCAAATTCAAACATCTTTAAATTCAAGTTCAAACATCATTCAAATTTCAAATTCCAGAATTCAAATCTCAAATTCCAGAATTCAAATCCGATCCTCTATACAGAACAGGTTTCCTCTGTATATGATCATTCCAGATTCGATCCTCTATATGAAGCAAGTTTCCTTCATATACGATCATTCCAGACCTGATCCTTTATATGAAGCAAGTTTCCTTCATATACGATCATTCCAGACCTGATCCTCTATATAGAGCAAGTTTCCTCTATATACGATCAATCCAGACCCGATCCTCTATACAGAGCAAGTTTCCTCTGTATACGATCATTCCAGACTCGATCCTCTGTATGAAGCAAGTTTCCTTCATATACGATCATTCCAGACATGATCCTCTATATAGAGCAAGTTTCCTCTATATACGATCAATCCAGACCCGATCCTCTATACAGAGCAAGTTTCCTCTGTATACGATCATTCCAGACTCGATCCTCTGTATGAAGCAAGTTTCCTTCATATACGATCATTCCAGACCTGATCCTCTATATAGAGCAAGTTTCCTCTATATACGATCATTCCAGACGTGATCCTCTATATAGAGCAAGTTTCCTCTATATATGATCATTCTAGACTCGATCCTCTATGTGAAGCAAGTTTCCTTCACATACGATCATTCCTGACCCGATCCTCTATACAGAACAAGTTTCCTCTGTATATGATCAATCCAGACCCGATCCTCTATACAGAGCAAGTTTCCTCTGTATATGATCATTCCAGACTCGATCCTCTATGTGGAGCAAGTTTCCTTCACATATGATCATTCCAGTTGAGATCCTCTATATAGAGCAAGTTTCCTCTATATACGATCATCCTGACTCGATCCTCTATGTAAAGCAAGTTTCCTTTACATACGATCACTCCAGATCTGATTCTGTGTAAAGCAATGCTTCCTTCTCACGGGATCATCCAGTTTTCTTTTCCTTAAGGTTAGATGTGAGTCATCGTGCTTTCTATCCTTAGGATTAGATCCGCTAGTGGTGGAGTACGCCCTTCGTGGCACTATCCTAGCTTCTTCTAGTTTTCTTTTTCTTAAGGTTAGATGTGAGTCATCGTGCTTTCTATCCTTAGGATTAGATCTTCTAGTGGTGGAGTACGCCCTTCGTGGCACCATCCTAGCTTCTTCCAGTTTCCTTTTCCTTAAGGACAGATGTGAATCATCGTGCTTTCTATCCTTAGGATTAAATCCGCTAGTGGTGGAGTACGCCCTCCGTGGCACCATCCTAGTGTCTTCCAGTTTTCTTTTCCTTAAGGACAGATGTGAGTCATCGTGCTTTCTTTCCTTAGGATTAGATCTACTAGTGATGGATAACGCCTTCTGCGGCACCATTCTAGTTTCAAAATTCAAAATTTCAAGGATGATCTCCTATATGAAGTAATATTACCTTCCTATGAGATCATCCAGCTCTTCTCTTCCTTAGAGTAAGTATTCTCCTTCTCTTAGGATTTGATTCCCCAGTGATGGAATAAGTCCCTTGTGGCCCCGTCCTAGATTCAATTTCAACTCCAAATTCAAATTTTCTTCTCCTCAAGATCAGGCTTTTCTCCTTCCTTTAGGATTAGACTCCCCAGTGATGGAATAAGTCCTCTATGGCACCGTCCTGGGTTTAATTTCAAAATCCAATTCTCTCTTCCTTAGGGTAGGTTTTTCTTCCTTCCCTTGGGATTAGACTTCCTAGTGATGGAGTAAGTCCTCTATGGCACCGTCCTGGAATCAATCTCAATCAAGCTTTCTTTTCTTTAGGGCTAGGTATTTCTCCCTTCCCTTAGGATTAGATCTACTAGTGGTAGAGTACGCCCTTTGTGGCACTGCCCTAGTATCAAAATTCATACTTGATCCTCTATAGTTAGGAGTTCTTCCTTTCTATACGATCATCCAGACCTTCTTTTCCTTTAGGGTTAGGACATTACTTCCTTTAGGATAAGATCTACTAGTGGTAGAGTACGCTGCCTCAGCACTACCCTAGTATCATTTCAAATTCAAACTTCTAGGGGTAGGATCTCCTTCCCTTAGATTCATTTCAAATTCAATCTTCTAGGGTTAGGTTTTCCTTTCCCTCAGAATCAAATCTGAATTCAATCCTTTATAGTTAGGAGTTCTTCCTTCCTATAGAATCACCCAGACTTCCTTCTCCTTTAGGGATAGATTTTTCCTTTCCTTTAGGACTAGACCCACTAGTGGTAGAGTACGCTTTTCCTAGCACTACCCTAGTATATATATTTAAACTCCAATTCCCCAGGGACAGATTTCTCATTCCCTTAGGATCAAAACTCTAGACTTGACCATTCTATTCGGTCAACACCAATATGTGCAATAGAACTACATTCTATTACACATATTGGGGGTCCATTTGTTGACCTCATTTTTGTATGAGCTCAGTAGGACCAATCCAGACCTTAGGATCTTTCCAATCCTTAGGATCAATCTTAACCCTAGGATCAATCTGATCTTAGATCAATCCAAACGTTAAGATCAATCCAAATTCAAATCAATCCTGACCTCAGATCAATACAAGACAAATCTAGATTCTAGGATTCTCCTAGACTTCAGACCCTATGATCTATTCTAGACCCTAGGATTCTACCTGACTCTAGATCATATGATCCTCTTAGATCCTAGGATTCTCCTAGATCTATCTAGAGCTTAGGATTCTTCTAGATCCTAAGACTATTCTAGATCCCAGGCCTTAGGACTTCCAGACCCTAGGATCTTCCTAGAATCCAGACTTTAGGTTCTATTCTAGATCCTAAGAACCTGCTAGATCTCAGACCTTAAGATTTCCTAGACTCTAGGATCTTCCTAGATTTCAGTCCCTAGGATCCACTCTGGACCCTAGGATTTCCCTAGATCAATTTAGATCTTAAGATTCTCCTAGATCTTAGATCTATCCAGATCTCAAATCCATTCAAACTCCAGACCAGTCCAAGCTTTAAATTAATCAATCCAAAACTCAAATCAATCTAGAATTCAAGTCAATTCAAATCCCTGACCAATCCTGACCTTCAAACAACCCAGATTTAGTTGCTCCAGCCTCTGACCTGACTTTAATCCTATCTAATCATCTAAAATCACACAAATGATTATAAATGATTTAGATAGTTCAAACCCTATCATTCAAGCTCAAAATCCAATTCAAAACCAAATTTCCAGATTCAAATCTAAGGCTAAAGGTCTAAGCCCTGAAAGCCTTTTCCAGTTAATCTTTAAACATTTCAAAACCCTATCAAATGACCTCTGATTCAAGATCTGTCAGTTCCACACTGATGTGACATGTCTCTAGAGGTAACCCTCCAAATTTGAGCTCATTCTGAGATCTCTAACCCCAGAAACTGAATTGAAATCCAAAGGCTGTAAAACCTTCAAATATTTACAGTCTATGCCACTAGAACTATCACCCAGTGGGTTTTGACCCTGGAGCTTTCTCCAAAGCCTCCAATTACCTCCAGACCCTTGATTATGACCCATTGAACATTAAACTGCATTTTGTTGGACTCAATTTGACCCCCAGTTGACCAGGGGTCAAAATGACCAAAATACCCCTATGGGGTGTGAATAGTCACTTTGGTCAAATGAGCTCCAAATCAAATGCAACCACCTCCAGCAAATTTTAAATGTCAAACCAAACCTGTTGAACCCAGAACCAGCCCCTGGGTCAACCTGGTTGACCAAGTCAACCTAGTTGACCTAGAAGGCCCCTTTAGGGTCAAAACAAGTCATTTTGACCAAATGACCTCCCCAGACCTTGGGACCACCTCCGTTGGTCTCCAAATATCATTTCAAATCTGTTGAACCCATTTCCAGACCCTGGACCCACCTGGTTGACCAAGTCAACCAGGGTTGACCTAAAAGGCCCATTAAGGGCCCAAACAGGTCATTTTGACCAAATGACCTCTCCAGATCTTGAAACCACCACCAGTGGACTCAGAATGTCATTCTGAACTGGTTGGACCCAATCCTTGACCCTAGGTCAACTTGGTTGACCAAGTCAACCCAGTTGACCCATTAAGCCCATTAAAGGCCCAAATAGGTGATTTGACCCAAATGACCTATTTAAACCCTCAAACCAACCCTACTAGACTTCAAATACCATTTGAGATTAATCCAGTCCAGACCCTGGCCCTGGGTCAACCTGGTTGACCAGGTCAACTCAGGTTGACCACTTTAAACCCTTAAGCCCATTTAAACCCAATCAAGTTCTAGATCAATTTCAAACTTATTCAAATTTCTCTAGTCACTCCCCTTAGGGATTTGAGCCTTGACTAGACCTCTGCCCACTCATCAGTTGATTTAGTCAGCTGGATCTAGACCTGATCAAATCTAATCCATTTAGGTCAATCCAAGATTTACATTCAAATTTAATTAAATCAAATCTTTTAAATCTCAAAAATCTCTTCTATCATTTGTTTTGAACCTTTTTAAATTCAACATGATTCATGCATTGGTCATTTTGACCAAGTCAATCCCTTTTGATTTGGTCAAAATTATTCAAACTCCTATAAATACATTCAAGCTTCAATTCCTAAGCTTTAACTTCCTTCAAGTCATTTAAATCATCTCATTAGGTCTTCCTAACTGCCACATAGGTAGTCAAAGTTGACTGTTGACTAGTCAACTAGTCAACAAAACTTTAAATTTTTTTTTAAATGATTAAATCCCTCTCAAAGTTAATCCACTCCACATCAAATCCTTCCAGTAACATAAGCACACTCTAGAGACTTCTAATAGATCCCTTAATCCCTGGTTTAATCCCCTAATCAAGCCCATTACCCCCATGTGCTCCTAAGGACAAAGGGAGCTTTATACCTCACTTGTCCTTTGTCCTTTTGATTCCCTGATGTTCTAACTGTTTGGGGACAGATGGCACACATCAGGAATTGTATCTAATCAATCCCAGCCATTCACTTGGTTTCAGGACTCTTGAATGGGGAAAAAATGCATGGATGGACGGCATTCTTGAAATCCTACTCTCTCTCTACACTCAAGCCCTCCAGACGAAATTCCTTTTCGTTTGAGCTCTCTAGGTATTTATTAACATTCCCCAACCCAAAATTCGGCAGTCAAAGCTCGCCGGAGGGGGGATTCCGGCCATCCTTGCTTGAAGATCGTCCCAGACCCAAAGCTCAAGATCTAGACGTTCTCAGCCCTCGACGTCTTCTGAAGAAATAATCTAGGACAATCCACAAGCTCAACAATATCTTAAACGTTTGAATCCATCAATCCTACCTCGGTAAAACTCTAACCCTAGGCGTTTACTTAGGTTCTTAAATAACTCCTTAAAGATCAAATCAATGACTTAGAAAACTTTCAAAATTATTCCTTAAACTTTATTTTGTCTCTGTTAAAATTTTTAAGTTATTTGATTCACTATTTTAAGTAAACGAAATAAAAAAAAAGAGTTTAGGGTATACGGTCTAACGGGATGAAGAAGACAATACGATAGCCGTTGGATCTGTTTATTTCAGATCAACAGCTATGGTAGTGTCAGATCAGCGGTCTGTTCTTCCAGCTCAAATCACGGGTTGGCCAAATCTTCATCTGGCTAGATCTAGGCCAATCATCCAAACCGCGGGGCTTCAGATGGCCGTTCGATCTACCTGAATCAAGGCCAACCGCTAGATCTAATCTCAAGCGTTAGATCAGAAACGCGGTTGATCTAGCGGTTATTATCATTGCCGCGCTGGATAAGTAAGGCGGGGCCCACTTGACCGCCGCCATCTATATGGCCGAATCTAGCTGCGACGCGTGGAAGGCGCAGGACTGGTCAGCGCCGCCGGTTGACCAAGTCTTTTTATTATTAAAATTAATAAAAAAAAATCCTTAAACTTCCAAGATGCATAGGAATTTCAATTCTTATCCGTTTTTGATGTTTAAGGGCTCGTTTTGTTCGTATTCACATGTATTTTATTTTAAAAATAAAATAAAATTATTTTGAGTAATTTTTTATTAATTATTTTAATTATTCAGAAAACTTTATTTTATTTTAAAATAAATATTTTTAAACTATTTTGACTTGAAACTTAACAGAGGCATTATAGGGTTTAAGATTGATTTCTCATAATTTTTCTAAAGTCATTTGATGTAATATCAATTATATTATGAATTTACAAGTATCTTGGTCATGATTTGACCTCGATATTTGGAAATTTATAATTAATCCATTTCAACTTCAATAATAGCATTTTAGAGCTCTATGGATTCAGTATGTTGAACACCTCTTCATAAAAATACAATGGAAATCAGATCATGTATAGTTTAAGAATAAAATGATATTGATGGTATATGATTATTAACATGTTGCTCTTAAAACATACATGATCATAGATTCAAATTCATTTGAGAATCAGCTAAGGGTATGTCTCACACCCTATGGTAATTCTAATCTAGTTTGATACATGTGTGTCTTTATGATTAATTAATCAAATCTATAGGTTATTATATAACCCATAGTTTTAATGATTCATCATAAATTACTCCATAGAGTATTAGGATATCTCATTTTGTTCATGATTGCTATGATTGATGTGATTGTAACTAGTGTCCAAGGGTTAGATAAACCTTGATTCAAACCTAATTAACCTAGTGTCATTAAGGACAATAATTAAGGACTCATTTAGAAAACTTAGAAAAATTCTAATAATTAGGATACAATTCCAATTGATTTGAAATTTTGAACATTTGAACATAGAGACACTCTCAGCCCTAGGAAAAATTCCCACTGGATTTTGAAATCATTAAGCCCTTTAATTAACCTAATCAAGTTTAAACCTTAATTAAGCCTTAAAACCTTCCAAAAATTATAATAAATCCAATTTAAATCCAAAAATTACAAATAATATCTCAAACTGACCAAAATTGAACCCTTAATCAATGAAAAATAAAAGCCCCTTGACTGGACTTCAAAATTAAGTTTAATTTAAGTTTAATTGAAATTCAATATTTAATTAAATTAATTAATTAAAAATAATTAAAAATAATTAAAAATTTCCAAACACTTGGAAATCACTCCTTAGGTCATTCCTGACCTTTGGAGTTGATTTCAAGGAGTTTGGAGGTCATTTGGATTCAAATCATAAAAATGGCTTTACGTAAATAATTTTGAAAATTCAATAAATACTCAAAACTTCAAAAACTCATAACTAATTCAAATAAACTCCAAATTGAGTAAACTCAAAAGCATTCAACTCATCTTAAGGTCTAATATTTATTAAAAATATTAAGTTTCCAGAAATCAATCAATTTTGAAAAAGTCAACTTTTGGTCAAACCTAGTTCAAAATCAAGTTAAAACTTCAAACCTTCATAATAAAATGTAGAAAAATCCAATTTTAGCGTACTTACTGTCTAACTGATCGTATTAAGGTCTAATATTTTAATAAAATATTAAATTTCCAGAAGACACTTTAAATTAAAAAGTCAATTTTTAACCTCTTAATTAAATGATTAAAATAATCCAGAAAAATTCCAAAATTCAATAAATCATTAAAAACTCCAGAAAATCTTAAATCAACATTAAAACTAGCAATCAATCAATGTTAATTAAAATTTAATCAACTTTCAAACCTTAATCAAACTCAAATCATTTAATTATATCGGGTACCACTGGGTAACCCAGGCCTACGAGGCTATTAAATTAGCCCCAAGGAAGGTGAAATAAACTTCACGGCCTCGGTGTGAAACAAAGGTGATATCCAACAAACTATTAAAATCAAATTTAAAAATCAATTTCAAGTCATTAATATTTAAATTCAAATTAAATCCTCCCTTAAACCCTCAACCAATTTGAACCTCAAACAACTTCAATCAATTGCCTACTTAGGACATATCAAAGCCACACAGCCTATCTCACATATTTTAGATGGTTTGCTAGGACAACCAACTCTAGTCTTAGGCTAGGTCAGTGTTTACTTTCCTGCTGTGTGCCGGGTTTTCGAGCTTTTACTGCATGCTGTTTGCTAGTAGTAAAATTGATGTGATTGTTTATTTATTTAACGCACTCTGTGATGTGATTGATTGTACGATTAGATCTACCCCTAGGCTAGGAACGATTTGTACTAATTCAATCTTATGCAGGTGGCCATGCTCATACAAGGCATAAATTAAAGGGGGCAAAAATCATAATTATTAAATTGCACAGGTGCTCCAGAAAATTGCTTAAGTCCCCCTTTAAATCAAAAAGAGCATGGTCAAGTGTGGCTGTGATCGAGCATTTTAATTTCAAAATATATAACTGCTTGGGATGTCAAATATGAACTGCTGATTATTAGGATAACCTTGCAGGTTGTTGAGTCTAGATTTTTAATTTCTATTGATGTAATTTGATTTGAGCTGAGTTGTAAATTTAAAGTGATTTGAGATTGAGATGTTTAAACATCCAATTTGGAATCCAAAGAGGAAGGAACATCCCTTAGGGGAGAGTTCCTATCCATTTGGAGATCCAGATTAGGATGAAGTTCAAATGTCCAAAGAGAAAAGATAACACCCCTATTCAGGGGGAGTTTCTTTTCATTTGGATATCCAGACCCGACGATCCAAGGAGTTCTAAGGAGACGAAGAAGTGAAGAACGAGAAGAATCTCAAATCTCAAAATCACTTGAGTCTTAGGAGTAGAATCCGGGTTGTAGTCAGTGGTACCCGGCCACTTTACTTTCCTGCAGACCCTGGGTTATATAATTAAGGGCACTTGCCTATGGACTTTCAATTTGAGCATTTATTTAATTAATTTAATTATTTAATTGATTTGATTTATGTGTTGATTGCGATTAAGGACTTGTATGCTTTTAGTAGTTTATTTGGCGTTCTTGCATGTCGATTTTGATTTAGCCTGGAACCCGATCGGAGGCTCGTGAGGGTACGGTCATAAACTTTTTCTATTTAAACAAAATTTAAAATTTTTAAGCTCAGATAGAAACTCTAACGCTCTTAAGAAGTAAGCCCGGACTCGCCGGGAGTTTTTCATGCATACATATTGACTTTTCTCATCCGTGTTAGGCACCTCCCCGCCTGCGGGTTCTGGCAGACCACCTGACCTATTAGGCTGCAGTTCTGTCCAAGGGGATGTTGTGCAATCTCTAGGATAAAATCTATTTTTTAAGCCTGATTTTAAAATTGCTACATTCTGATTTAAGCATTTTATCGAGTCAACTAGCATGCATCGCATTAGTAACAAATTAAATTTGAGTCTAAATCTTAATTGCATTTTTAACTTAATCATTTCACCCAACATATGTTAAGGGGTTAAATAGGAATCTGCTCTAGATGTCAGCCCCGCTCTCTTTAAACTAATCTTAAACAACGTCCCTAACCGCTCTACATTTAAAGACTTTGACTCATGGTTTTAAAGCGTTTAGGTGGTTTAGCTGGCTCCCCAATCCAGGCCGGGGTAAGTCCAGATTGCACTGCATTAGCTAGGTTCTGGGTCACTGATTTTCAGTACCAATTTTAGACTTAGGTTCTGAGGCAAATGTTCAATCTTAAGACCTCAACCTTCTGGGAATCTGATTCCCACTTTCTAATAAAATTGATCATTCAAATTAAAGTATCTTTCAATCAAATTTAAGCCCAACACTTAGGATAGGTTGGGGTGTTTCTGAAGTAATTCAGAATCTCAAAACACCTCCTACTCTTCTCCCTTTGACTCCAGAAATAAGTGTTCAATCTTGAACCAGTCCCTGTTGAATTCCCAACCCTTAACCTTCTTTGATATCGATCTTTGAAATCTTAAATAAAATTCGTATCGCTATTTTAATCGAGAGTATTCGTAGGAATTTTTTTTGGTTTCCTATGATGTAATTAACTACGAGGGCTTGCGCTCGTAGGAGATTTAGAAACCCAGACCTGATTTCAAAATTAATCTTTTTTTAAAAAAAAAATTTAATTAATTATCTTTGAGAAAATCAAAAATCAACGATCATTATCGTCATTTTCAGATGATTGATAACAGACGATATCCTCTTTCCTTGGAAAGATATATCGTACTATTATCGTGATCTTGATTATGAAATCAATGATCTTTTTACTAGATTATTGTAGTTAAACATTGGATTTAACATCATTTTGATTCTTAGGGATCATATGTTGTTTCTCCTTGAGTTTGACTACGATAATCAGGGTAAATCAATATTTGTAATCTGAACCTATCAGAGAACGATATATTCACCTTTCGAGGTGATATATTATTCATAATAAGTGTTCGATTATAAAATTTAAATTCCAGAAATTAGATATTTCCCAAAGAAAATTAAACACCTTTTCAAAACTATATTTTTTCAATCAAACAGCCATCGGAGGATTCATTCTGGTATGGTTGCCAGACGATTGATGTGTAGAATCACCGGTATGGTTGATGGCTGGTAGAGGCTTAAAATGTCGTCGACAGCCCAACTTCAACCATGGTTTCCCCAAAACATCCAAACCCCAATCATCGTTAAGGGTTAACGTGGCTCTGATATCAACTAATGTAGGGAGAAAATATTGAAGGAGAGAGATCAAAGAGCTAAACAGCTCAAACACCAAAAATAGTGAAAATACTATTGTATTCCAAAAATAAATTTCATATATATCTTCTTCCTACCACCATTCTATTTATAATAATCCACTAGAAATCCCTAAAACTTTCTAGAAACAGGTAACAACTAAATTAGTTATCCCCAATTAAGGAACATTTTATCTAAGATGCTCTGCATACAATAATATCAAGCCTTTATATCACTATGTGGAGCCAATATATTCATAAGCAAAAAACAAACCTCAACAATAATAAATATCTGCATGACTTATCTATCACAAAAGTTAATATAAGCATAATAAATATTTGGATATTTCTTTATTTATTTGTATAGTGATGACAACAATCACGATGGCAGACAAGATAATGGTGATGATGATGGTGGTGGCTGCAACCAATATCAGTCGTATGTGGCAAACAATGACAAATGAGGCGACTAGGGGTGATGGCTGTAACAACCAATGCGGGTGGCCACCAACAATAATAATCATTAATAAAAAACCCTAAACAAACATATTAAAAAAAAACCCTAAAAAGGCCCTTAGAGTTCTCCAAGATTTGTCTTCAAAGTATTTTTGTTATGATTCAAGCTCGTTGATTTGGAGAGAATTCTTTGTTGCTGCATTCAAGTTTTGGTGGCATTTAATATTCATTCAATGGAAAATAAAATCTACATATGATTTTATTAATGATTTTATGCACTATAGGCATATTTTTTTTATTGATTTTTAGATCATTTTAAGGAAATAAAATTTAATTTTTGGATTTCAATAAATTCAAACAAGTTTACAGCTTGGGCATTATTGTTTGCCCATAACTTATTCTTAAAATTTTTAGTATTTTAATGTATTATAAGTTGTAATTTTCTTACATAGAGCTAATTCGATGAGGGGTTCCAATTAAAGATTTCGTCCTGTGAAGATTTTTCCTAAATTATGTTTTAGGATGCCAAAAAAAAATTCCTTAAGAATATCTTAACTCAATTTACATTAAGATGAACTTAAGAGCCATTGGATTTGTAGTGAGATTATTGCTTAAAAATAAGATCATAAATAGCATTAAACTTAATGCAAATTTGAAGGCTTTTAAGCCCATCATGATGCAAAAGCCTTTTTAAGTATGTTTCAACTTTCAAGTGTTTCATTTCGGTTCATTTGAAGTCGGGTCACATCATTTGTTATATCAATGAGTTTATCTCGTCTAGATGTTCAACTAGAGATCTCAAATTTTAGATGTTTGGCTTAAAGAAGAAGGAATACAATACAATATAAACTCATCTATTTTTTGCTGATTTTTTTTTTCATCGTAAGCTGACTATGTTGTTGTGTCTATGCCAGATAAAAAATTATCTTGCCCATTCCAATTTGAATAATTCCTTATATCCTTGAAGTTACAAAAGTTTACTATTTCCCGCAACTGAAGAAGACAAGTGCACAAAGTTAGAAGCATGTGTTTGGTCTATGTAATTGTAGTAGAGATTATGAAAAAAATATTAAATGAATAATGATGACAATTAAACAATGTCAGTCAGGCAATAATATTTAGGTAACGGTTGTTAAATGATGGTGATCATAACAAGGGAATCAGGAAACCACAGTTAGACGATGACAATTGGATGACGATGAATGGACTAAAATGGCTAAGTAATAGTGGCCTACCAATGATGATTGTTCAATGGTTGTTGGGCAAATGCAACATGGGAATGGTAGTCGATAAGTAATAGGAGTTGTATTCTGATAAATTCAACACAAATTTGGCAACACTTCATTGGACAACCTATATCAAATCTTTTGATTATAGAATATTTATTCAATATTTAAATGCCTTAAAGACCTCAAAATCAATTGATCTTATGCTCATTGTATTCATCTTGTTGAACCACCCGATTTGACTATAGCTACACAAGATTTGGAGACTATTTGATACTTCAATTAAAATTCGTAATTTTTAAAATGTATTTCAAGTGCTTGATTATAATTCATTTGGACTTTTATCAGACCACTTTAGGTATTGTTAAGTTTATCTAGTCAAACTGTTCAATTAAACTATAAGTTTATTTAAATTAGATTTCGAATGATTCTAAATTTAATTCTAGAAATTTTGAATGAAAATATAACCTCAAAATTTGTGGGGCAACCTTCTTATTGTTTTCTAAAGCTACTTTTTAGTATAAAATTTTATTGAACTAGAAATTTTAATACTAAAAAAAAGTTATTTTAAAAAACATAAATAAAGCTGGCCCAAACGAAGCCCAAGTGTCACAATACACCACAAAAATTATAGCCAACAGCACAAAACAAGCACCATGATTTAATATACTTTATTGGCACATATCTAACTTTCCAGAAGAAGCCTTATTATCATCATCACAGCAATCCTATCTTAGAACTTGGGAGATGTTTTTGAGAGCTTCTTGAGCTCTTCTTGCAAGAGAGAGAGGGAAGGGGAGGAGAGAGAGACATCAATTTGGAGGAAATAAAACTAAGCTTTATTCAAATTTTCCCCCACATCTTTACAATATATATGGCCTCTATTTATAGAGATTTATAAGTCTTCCACTCTTAACCACCCATTTAAATGGCTTTTACCAAGGTGCTGAAGTTGCACATGGTCATGATGTCCATATCGAAATGATGATTTGAGAAGTCGGCATTAAACACATAATTATACTTAGCTTACAAGTGCAATAAAAATTATAAAAAGAAAAAGAAATCTACATTTTAAAGGAAAAAATTTATACTAATAATACACAGAGTTAACGTAAGCAGTGATAATCTAAGCCAAGCTAAGGGTGGTTTGGTAGGGAGGGAAAAATTCTATAGAGTTAACATAAGTAGTGATACTAATGGTTTCATATATAGTGAAGAATGAGGCAAAATCCTTATATAAGATTCACAAAATGATCAAAGAGAAAGGAGACCTTGTGGGAATGAACCAACTTTACCAGGGTGAGATTTAGGAGGATCATTTATGGCGATGGTCTTGGCTCGAAAGCTACATAAAATAAGATAATAAACCTTACCAGAGAGTGTAAGCTATTTAAGAATGAAGGAATATTTTCCTTCAAATATGAGAGAGTCAAAATTAATATTGAGACTCTGCTAGGTATAGTGTGATCCTTGTTGAGTTAGAGTCAAAATGCTTTGGGTAATGGTAAATCTTGCCTTCAATGCTGATGTTGGACTTTGGGTGATTATCAAGCTAGGGTGAAGGGAAGTGGGGGGACTTGAAAACATCCATAGGAGTTCATGATTTATATGGAGGATGAAGTAATGGTTAGACTTCTAATTTGGGAGGTTTGGGAGGAGGTGAATGTGTGAGGATGTGATCTAGAGTTTGGTGGAGAGAAGTAAGTAGAGATGAGGTTTTTGGAGGTCCATTGGAGAAGCTGTTTTAATGAGTTACTTTCTATATATTGATATGATGTTATGAAAATTTATTTATGGATAGAAAATCGAAGTGATTTTTAGAGATGGAGGATACTATCTGGTAGATAACTGTAGTTGGACCAAAAATATAACAACAAGAAAAATAAGATTAATCTTAGGCTTTGTTAGGAATGCTTTCTTTCTGCTTCTTACTGCTTCTTAAAGTAGTTTTTTTGTACAAAATTTTAATTTTTGTACTAAAAAGCTGCTTTAAGAAGCAATAAGAAAGCCGTCCTAAATGAAGCCCTAGTTAGTGTTTTTCCCAAATAAGCAAGTTATTATTAATCTAATCATTAGCTAACATGCCATTTAATACAATCAATATCATCATGCAAATACATGCATTCATGAGCCCAATATGGGCCCATAAATATTCGAGCTCATTAAAGAGGGCTAAATCTTCATGTGCCACATGCCATAGCAATTTCCATTCTACTATTGGACCTTTGACTATAGCAGCTATCATACTCCTGAAATTTTCTTAATAAAATATATATTTTTTAATATATGTTGATAAACTTAATTATTATGTAATTCAAAATGAAATGAATTAATTGTTATTTCTGAAAAAGAAATATGGGGTTTAATAAATACTCTCACAATTTTTATTTAAATAAGCTAATTATGCAATGCAATTTCAAGATTTTTAATAGATAAACAGATTACATAATTTAAAAAAAAAATATTCCACCAAATAAATACTTTCAACAACAACAAGGATGACGACAAGCTTTTATCCCACTAAGCGGGGTCGACATCATGCAATTTTGGAGCCATAAATTTTTCTAATAGGGGCACAAATTAAAATTTTCAAATATTCACTTAATTTTTGTATTCATGCTTGAACCGTAATTTATTTCGTATAAAAATAAGAGTTATAAGGGGATGAATAAAAGAATAAATGTGATTAACAATAATTTTTTTAATAAAAAATTATTAATAATATAAAAATAAAAAATGAAAAACAATTAGATAGCTTATTTCTTTTGTTGGAGGCGTTGTACCCACACAAGTGCCCCCCCTGTCGCCACTGGCATCATGAACCCTTTTTTCTCCATTGTGCCCTATTAAAAGTCAAATTCTAATTTAAATCTAATAAGAAAATGACATATTTTAGTACTTTCTAATCATATCTTTCTAGGCTAGATCTAATACATCTACTCCCCTAGCAGGATCATCAAAAGACTAACATTTTACGTGACCAAACCATCTAATTAGGCGACATTCTCAAATCTTATTTATCATTACACCTACTCCAACCTCTTCACGGATATCCACCTGAGCATCTTTAATTCTATAACGCCTAATTTTATACTTCTCTTTTAATGACCAACTCTCTCTATCATAAAGCAATGCAGTCTCACCACCATCTTATAACATTCTCACAAAAATAAATGTTTTCGAAGAAGTTAATTTGATAAACTATTTATCATAATTAAAATTTATACCCTTACTTTGCAATAAGGAATCTATAGGAATAAATGGTTCATAATACGCCAACAAGATTGAATATGACACAAATATTTTACTCCAAATAAATTTTAAAAGTGGGTGAATATGAGTAATAAATTTGATATCTAACGAAACATCAATAGAAACAAAGCATCACACGGGCGGTTTATTGAAAAGAATGACAACATTTTGAAGAACATCAAAGAAAATATTTTTTATTTCATAAATAAGAAGAAAACACATCAACTTAACCACATTCCAAGAAAAATCTACATTAAACTCTTAAACTTCAATATCTTTAATGGGGTGAGACTTTTCAAGCTTATCAATGAAACAATTGCCTAACCAATTGTCTTGCCAAAAAGACCAATAACCATTATACCAATGTTCTATTGAATAAACTTCTATACTTCCTATTTAATGTTACCCAGCCATTACCAATGCCCTATTGGATAAACAACAACAATAAACAAACAACAATAACATCAATCCTTTGTCCGACTATATGGGGTCGGTTATATGAATCATTTTTCTCCATTGTGTTCTGTTAAAAGTCAAATTCTCGTTTAAATCTAATAAAGAAAGATCATTTCTAATATTTTCTAACCAAGTCTTTTTAGGTCTACCTCTACCTTTCTTAACATAAGTCAAATCTAATAATCTACTTTCCTAACCGGGTCTTTGGAAGGCCGCAGTTTTATGTGACCAAATCATCTAAGGCGACTCTCTCTAATCTTATCTACCATAGGAGCTACTCCAACCTTTTCACATATATGCTCATTCCGTATCCTATCTCTAACGGTAAAGTCACTCATCCACCTAAGCATCCTCATCTCTGCAACACTTAACTTAGTATTATGCTTCTCTTTTAATGGCCAACATTCGGCACCATAAAGCATTGCATGTCTCAACAAGCTTATGTGTGAATAATCTCTTATAAATACAAACATAAATTTAGAAATTAGAAGGTTGTGATCATTGAGACAGGGACCGTCAAACATTCTAAGCTTTAGATGATCTCTATAGACATTTTCCTGCATTTGATTCATCATTTCATAAGCTTTTACAGGCAATATATCTTAAACTTAAAAACATGAATAAAAATATGTAAAATGTTATAAATTAAAAATTGGAAAGGAATTACAGTCAACAATTTAAACAATTCCATCCTCTTTTCCAGATGTTTTTGCAACAGCAGAAGTTCAGCAAATCGGGAATTTAGCAATGAATTGAAGCAAAATCAGAGAGGTCAATAAAAAAAAGTATAGGAAAAAAATTAAGGGGAAGTCGCTCCGCAATCTGTACAGAGATTAAATTCATATAGAACATAAAATATGAAGATGATACGTAGGAGATTTTGATTACTACAATAACAAAGATTAATTACCCTCTAAAGGAGAAGTAAAGCATTGCATACCAAAATCGAAACTTTGAGGAAGATTGCGTTTGAGCTGTAGGTTTTCGGCGGCTGGCAAACACAAAAACTGAAGAAAAATAAATTCCTCAACTGAAAATAATGAAGGAAAGGGTGCGGAAGGTTACTCTGATTCAGATCTAGGGTTTTTGTCGCATGAAAAATTGTAGAAATGGCAAAAAAAATTTGGACCACTTCTCGATTTATGCGTGTCATCCTTGCGCAGGGGCCATGCTAATCTTCTCTGTATCGTTCCAATTTTATCGGATGTCTCCGAAGAGACAACTGAGTGCAGCGGGCAACCATTTAAGAAGAAAAGAAATTGCTACAATACAGCCAATGTGGGACTATAGGCAGATATCATCTTATTTTAATGAGAATTTATTTTTAAGATTTAGGTAAATTTTATTATCTTATTTTGATTTCTCAATTTTTGAAGTATTTATTATGTTATCGCGTTAAGAATGAATTTTATAAAGTTTGGTCTTACTATTCATGGAATTGTTTTTCATATATTAAGATATTTTATTTTCATCTTTCAGATGATTTAAGTTATTCGAATTAAATGGTATAAATGTGTCAATAATATGATTTAACCTTACAAGCGATGAATGACACTCATTAATGTTGTTAACAAAAAGTTCGCAAACTATAATAATTGGGTGACGGTGGTTGGACGATAATATTTAGATGATAAAAGTTGAATGACAATGGTCAGAAAATAGCTATTAGTAGATGAGGCAAGGCATCAGTGGTCGGGTGATGGGCTTGCCTTGATCTTTGACATCAAATATTGGGCGAAATTCTAGAGTTCTTCAAATCTTTGCAAAAAAACTACAATTTACAAAACCTTTAATTTGGAATCAAATAGTCTCCAAATCGGAATAATCTACAATATTGCTAATTCAAGATCACTCTTTTTGTATTTTAATATGAAATAAAACATATATATATATATATATATATATATATGATAATTGTAATATCAGTTGCCTATAAGATTATGGCAGTGGTTGATGAGATAAGGATAACAACGACACTAATGGCTACAGCCGACCTTGGTTGCATGGGGCAACAGTGGCCAAGGTGATGACCAACGACGATAATTGTGACAATCAAAGGTGACGGCGAGCAACAATACTAATTATTTTTAAAACAAAAAATAAGAAGCAATTAGAAAACACCTATAGCAAACACATTTAAATAAAATATTTCAAACATACTATTGGAGTTGTTCTAAAGTCTTCAAAGGGTATTGTTATGATTTGGAGAATTCTTTGTTCAAGTTTTGATGAAGTTTAATAATAATTCAATGGAAAATAATGTCAACGTATGATTTGATTAATGATTTTATGCTCTTTTGGCATATTTGTATATTGATTTTAGATCATTGTAGTCAAATAAATTTTTTTGATTTTTGGAGATCATTAAATTTAAACTAGTTTAGATTAAAAATTTTAGTAACTTAATGTATTATAAGTTGTAATTCTATTACAGTGAGCTCATTCAAAGAGGGATTCCAATCAAAGATTTCACCCGGTCGGTGAAGCTTTTCCCTAAAAAAATTTAGTGCTTGAATATGATATCATGAAATCTTAGCATAAATTTAATGGCTCTTGAGGCAATTCTCATGCAAATTACTTCAGAATAACTTTACACAATTTTCTTTCCTCTAATACAAATTTTCCTTCCAAATAAAAAACCAATCTCAAAAGAACAACAAGATCATGATCTCACTAACAACCTGCAAGACATAAAATAAAGAGAGAAAGAGGTAGGTCGTGTCTCATTAAGATTTCGTCAGGGATGACTTTTTTACTGCTTCTTAAAGCAACTTTTTAGTACAAAATTTTTAATTTATATTCTCAAACTTCAGTCTCATAATTCATATACAACCATCAGTATAGAATTAACAAATAAATTGATATTGACTTAGATGTGCTATCGTTCTTCAGCTGACATCTACAACAAGCAATTGCAGCTACAGATTAAATCTTGAGGTTGATAACATAGCCAAGCTCCCTTCCACATTCTTCATTACAGTATTTCCTGCAATGCATGCCAAATTAGAGCTCAGATACCTTCATGGTTATATAATATATAACAAGGTTCTTCACCTTATAGCTACCAATAATAAAAGGTTCAATTTGCTCCTCGGTGTGGCCTAATTCAACCTTAGTGGTGATGATATGAAGGAAATTTGCAATATGTAGATTAGGAAGTCCATGAAAGAAAAGTCGGGAGAGCTCCAAAAACAATTCATGAGAATCTGTATTCGGTGTTATGTAAAAGATATTCCCCTGCAAATTACGTTAGGAGAAACTGTTCTCAAAACAAAACCCATGAAATAATTCTCTTTTAAAGTAATCATTTCAAACTAATAAAAGCAGGAAGTTTTATTGATCAAGTGTACAATTAAAAAAAATGTTGCTTCCTTGCCTTTTCCAGCAATAAACATGCCATGTTCTGCTCGCACAATGCTGAAAACCTTAGAATACAGCTTTAAATAATGCTAAAAATAAAATTTTAAGTTTCAAGAGACAAGTTTCTTGTTAAATTAGTTCCAGGTGATTAAGCAAATGACGATTTAACAGAAGTTCAGCCACAAAATAGAACAAACATGACAAAAATCAGGGTTGGTGAATTGATCAAAAGAGAATAACTGCTTCGGCCTTGAACATTAACTTAATAGGTCAAACAAGTCCTATACAAGCTTGCCTTAGGAGCAATGGTGATTTTTGAAGGTTTTTATGAACGGCTATCAATCATATTGTAGTAAGCATTGGTAGTTGGTACTAAAGAAACCCACTTTATATTGCACTCTTATTTAATTATACACGTTATAGTATTGCATAACGAGATTTGAAGGCATTAGTTTTCATCAATAGCTAAGATTTACTGTGATTAAGTACTACAACCGAACGTAAGATATCCATCAGATGTCATTGGCTTAAAACCCAGTGCAGTAACTTTCTTTCATCTACAAGTGTTTCTAAACTTTATTATTGTACGTCTATTCGATTTCTCTCTAACATCACTGCCATTAGACAGCCTACGGATCATTCCATAGATATCTCTTATAACTTGGGTTGATCGTTTTTTTGCCTGCAAGAACAATGATAACATGGTATTGAAAAAATGGCAAAAAATTATGCAGGAATATGAATTGAAGAGCAGTAGCACTCATAATCAGTGTAAGAAACTAATTTTTGCACAAGCTCCAGAAAATGACAAATGGAAAAATCAACATCATTAAAAATGATTTGCAAGAACCGATGAAGAACAGGAGAAATAAATGATTTACAACATTTATCTAATATCACGTACCTCTAGAAGACAGTTACATTCAAACCGTTTTGCATTTGAACTATCAAGTCCTTTAATAGAATTTTTGTAATATAATTTCTCGACAACAAAAACTTGAAGGTTGATAGTTTTTGCAAATTCAAGCTCCTTTAGGTGCAAATATAGTTCAGGATGCATCTTATATAAGTATCGTTGAGCATAGGAAAGAATCCAATTAATTAAAGAAGCTTCATAATTGTTGTCTGCAATATCATATGAAATGGCTTCACAAGATATGACCTGAGACACAA
Source organism: Dendrobium chrysotoxum (assembly GCA_019925795.1). NCBI lineage: Eukaryota > Viridiplantae > Streptophyta > Magnoliopsida > Asparagales > Orchidaceae > Dendrobium > Dendrobium chrysotoxum. The sequence goes on from CM034315.1 coordinate 9,639,453, forward strand.
AATGCCACTCAATATTTAAAAATTCGAACATTTTTATAACTCCATTTTTTAGACTCATTTTCAAATTGGAGAGAAGGCACTATGTGCACTTTGAAGTATGAGCAGAATTCTTTGTTAGAATGGAAAATTGATAGGTCTTGTTGGAATGAGTAGGAGAAAAGAAAATTAACCAGATAAAATAATATAAAATTTTACCTCTGCAAGTGCAGGAATACCTATGTTTTGCATAAATATGGAAACCTTTCCACAAAGCATTTCCCTCTCATTGGTAGTAAGTTCACCAAATTGTAAAATGTGAACATCATTGAGATCCTTGAATTGCTCCATTCTTTCGTCATCATTAGTCCAACATACAGTACCGAATGTTGGATTAAGGGAAACCCATGTATCCTGTATTGTTGGAAGCACTGTGTTTTTTTATTTTAAAAGAAAATATTTTAAGTCATTTATTTCATCACAACTGAATAATCCAGATTTCAAATCATCAGTCCACTTGAGAAATACCCGAAAAACCTGAAAAATGAAATGAAAGAAAATAAGTAAAACCAAGTACTCAACTTAAACCAACCATCAGTATGTGACATTTGCATGCATAATTGTGCATATAAATTATGCATTTGCTAAACTAGCATCTTGAATTACTATATGGTTTTGGAATGCTTACTTCATGAGCAACCTTTGATGGTAATGCAACATATGATAAATGACGCAGTGTTGAAAGGTAAGCACAGAACGAATGTGCTTCAGGTACACCACAATCAGTCAAAAGAAAATCATAAAGACCCGGATATAGATTGGATAGTGTCAAGCATGCTGGAAGCTTTGTTGCACTTGCTGGGTCATTCAAATGGGTTAAATCCCTTAATCTTCCCACACAACCAATTGCATCATGCCAATATAATTTATCTGGAAGCATAAATGTACCGAGCACAACATCCTTGTTTTCATATTTACATACTGATGGAACGAATATGACAATATCTGATTTCACGTCGGTGATCTTTTCCTTTGATTTAGCCAATTCTTCTTGAACAAAAGTGTAAATTTTATTCATCTGGAATATGCTGAAAAAAAAAAAAGATAGCTTGCTACAGTCAACAGTTTTACAATCACATAGGGTATCCTATGATAACATTTTGTTGGCACCGCAGGCCAAAGAGCACATGAAAATGAGAATTCATACAAATTCTAGGTATTCCGATAAAGAGATGAAACAAAGCACATGAGCCAAGACGTCTACATTGAAGAAATCTCAAAAATTGCCGAATAAAAGTCAAAAGGGTAAAATTAGCGAATTGGTATCCACTTATGTTAAAAACTAAAGTAAAACCTTAAACATAAACTTTTTCTGGTAATTGGATGTTGTATTTTTCAGAGAATTTAAATCACGAATTTTGTATGAGAAATATCCCACATGCCTATCAAAATTAAACCAAAAGTTGGTGGCAATTGATCAAATGAGGTTAGACCCATTCTCATATACTTTTTGGTGCATCTCTTTATTTGTTCTTTCATTATGCTTTTATTATTTCTGATTTATTTCTTTAACTAAAGAATAATTAATCCTAGAATTTAGATCACTCCATCTCTTTTTCAAACTGATTATAACAACTAGATTATTTATAGTTTTCCCTGACAATTAAAGGAACATGCAAAACATAATCAGTTTTTGTTATCAAGTATCTTTCCATATATATTTTCCTTTCCTTCAAGTTCCTATAAACCAAGCAAAAACTTCAGACACGTTACAGTTTTACCGATCAGTTATTAACATATCAAGAGAAGAGGGCTTAGTGATGAAAGCACTACATTAAACCATAACACAATAAGTTAACCTTCCTAAATATATTGTGATTGTTAGCTTTGAAAGATCCCCGACAAACTCCTTGAGGGTGTTATCACGAGGAATATTAAGGCCTCGTTTGGGACAGTTTTCTTACTATTTTTTATAGAAGCTTTCTAGTACAAATTTTTTTTAATAATAACGAAAAAATAGTGGTAAAAAATTGCCCAAAAAGAAACCTAAGATTTTTATGAGGGCGAAATCTCTAGGCCAAAGATGCAAAGATTGTAAAGAAAAATTGTGATGAATCAAATTAAACAAAAAACACAATCATAAAAGGGAACAAATGAGAACAAGGCATAAAAATGCTAGATAAAAGCGAGAATAATTTTGGCTAGGTTTGATTCCACTTGCAGTTCTTCAACCTTTGCATGGGATCACAAGTAGACTACACTATCAAGATAAAAAAAAATTTATTCCATCCAAATACAAAAAATATAACACATGAAAAAATCCGTAATAAGTAAGAAAGCCTAAGCGCATGCTGTACCTCAAGCCAATGACTAACGTTGTACAACATAATTTATGAGATTTTGTAGCATACCTCACAATGACTACATCTTAAGATATAAAGTATTGAATATAACTTGTTCAACAACTAGAGAGACTCTCGGTGGAACTAAGAGTGAGAAGTCTAATGAAAAATAACATAATTTATGAAATTCTGACTTACCCTATGATGATTCCATCGTAAAATAAATTGAATGGAACTTACTTTACATTCAACAAATAGGGAATCTAGATGAATATAACTTGTTCAACAACTTGAGCTTTATGAGGTTGGTTTTATTCACTCACAAATTGGTTTGATTAAAAAATCCCTATTTTTTCCCCACATTTTCCCCAAGAGATTGAGAATGTCATGATGCATCCTGTTTTTTAACGGTTCATATTAAATCACAAGATCATGACCGCCACACTCAGGACAGACTAAATAAATATGGTTGCTTAAATCCTGCTGTGAGTTGCAATCTTCTTCTTCTTCAAATGTCATGGGTCCAATTCTGACAACCCTTTCTCCTTCAAACAATGCTATTGTTAGTATTGGTCTAGTCAGCGACTTCTCCAACAAGCTCTCGTCACAACCTCCTCTCACTATTATCAAAAGATTCAACAGTGAGCTCCTGTCCCGACTTACTCACGGTTGTCGGCACTTTCTCCACTAAACTCCTATTACGACTTCCTCACGATCCTTCTCAGAGACCTTGAACTCGAAAGTTAAGCTCAAGTATGCCTTTAAAACAATGTGCCATCACAAGGTATGCCTGCTCATAAACTGACACTTTCTTCTTCTTCAAGCATCACATGCACTGATCCCATAAGTGACTTCTCTAAAAAGCTTGCATCAGAACTTCCTCTCATTGTCATCAAATTCTTCTCCAATGAGCTCCTCTAACAACTTATTTGATACCATCGACACCTTCTCCACCTAACATTCATCGTGACTTCCTCACGATCCTTCTTAGGGACCTTGATTTCATAAGTCAAGCAAAAGTATGTTTTTTAAATGACGAGCCACAATATTTACTCCACAGTCTCACTTTGGAGGAATATATGCATATAATGGAAGAACTTTAAGTTTAAATCCAACAACTTTTAGGGAAGACAAGATAACAAAGAGCACCTATGTTTCCATCTTACTTGCAAATGATTGGTACTAGAAGATAATCAACAATAATAAATTTAATAATAAAAATGATAAAATCAACTAACAGAACTATCTGATCCAATGTTTATGTAATGAAGCACTCATAGCAAGCAAACAACCTAATATTCGTTGTAGTGCATTTATCACTTGTTGTGACAGTTAATGAATCAATAAGAATAAGAATCAAGAATAAAAAGTATTTCTTAGCTGATATAACAAATGTAAACATGATAGGCATCATTACGTGATAAGTCCAGCGAGTTGAATTACTAAACAACAGATGCAACAAACCCTGCAAGTTTACACAAAATAAAAAAATAAACTAATAAAAATGAGGTATAATAGTCTCAAAGAATTGAAGATATTCATAACTATGAATTCATTGCTTTCAATAAGAAAAATAAATAAATTGAGAGAGAGCAAAAAATGGTTGAACATGAGGAATATGTATATATGTGCCTGTTTTGTATAATTTTCACAAAAACATTTTCTAATTTTGATCCCATTATAGCAATAGTTCATATCATATACAATGGTTAGCCTATCTATACGCGCATGGTCAGTTTGGCTTTTTAAGATACTCCGAAATGAAAATACAGCTTCATATGAGGACAATTTTTTTCAAAAGAGAATGGAAAAATTGAGTTGGTTTTCTTTTTTTCTCACCTTTTTTTGTGAGGGGAGTAAATTTTTATGCACCAAAAAACACCATAAAAATTCAACTATACTGGTAGGATAAGAGTAGAACCAAGATGTGTTAAATTCAATGAACTACTAGAGGTTTAAAATAATGTAAAACACACACAGCTCACCTTGGTCTGTTGGTTGGAGCTTAGGTTACCAACTAAGAGATCTTAGATTCGAGTCTTGTGTATGCAATGTGTGTGTGAGTCTGCCTTAATTGGCCTAACTGTCAAAAAAAAAAATGTAAAACACGCTTATACGGGCCATAAAAGGAAAAACATATGATATCATAATGGATCCCAACAATGATCTACAAGTAGCATTAATTAACGTATGAGACAATGAAAGAGTTTGAAGATAACATAGCTTATGGAATAATGGATTAGTGCTATATTAGTATAATTAATTAACTTGCTTTGTAAGATCTTAGCATTTTCTAGAGGACATAGTAAGTAAGCAAATGGAAGCAATAGAGGATTTACTTGTAAGCTTTTGCCCAATTGCTCTTTATGTCGATTTAGCATGGACTGGGCAGGTGCCTCATAGAGCATGTTATGTTCTCGATTTGAAAAATATTTTGTCCTTTAAAGAGGGTTTGAAATATATTCAATGATGGCAATTAAGATATATCTTAATGATTAGTTGTTTTCGGCAATAATTTATTTTAAAAATTTGCAAATTTAGAATGTAATTAATAGATGATCAGGCAACTAATTATAATAGTTCCTATTTGGATAATAAAGTGATATGGCTTGCACAACTAATCCTACCAATAATGAATTTCTGCCCAGTTTTTTGGATAAGGCATCTGAATTCATAATTTAGCAAATTTCCAATTGAGTAATATGCTTGGATAAGGTTAATCTAATTGGTTAATAGGACCTTCCAGTTCCTGTCATTGGTCATTGGTCATTCAATGGACGCACGGTCTACTTGTTCTCCTTGTGGTTTGGTCAAGATAACCTAGGGCAAGATCATCCTATTACTGTTTTTTTATCAGGCGAGACAATGATATTGGATGCCAATCTTAGATTATTAATAAAACCAAACCTTCACCTTGATTAGCCTCGAACTCCTGTTAATCTCTACGAAGCCGAAGCAGCAATGAAGAATGGCGATGAGGATAAGCAAACCCTAGACAGGCCTAAGGCTCTAGGCAGAGCATAAAGATAAGATAAATTATGGAGATAGACAAGAAAAGGCAGAAAAGAATACCGCCAATCCCTCTCCCAACTCCTTTGTCCTTCAGCTCTATCTTACAAACTCCTCTTTTCTCCTTCGCACGCCTCTGGCACTGTCGATGCCTTCTCCAGCGATCCTTCTCGACTTGCTCCCATCTTTATAGTCTCGCGAGTTCCCGGAATCTGGGGGCTGTTATTGAGTTTTGGGAATTTGGGCGGGGGATCTGGAGAGAAAGACCAAGCCTCGGCCATCTGGGCGTAAGGAATCATTCTATGGCAGTTTTTTTTCTAAATTTTAATTTTTTTTTAAATAGTAATATTGGTTGATATGAATTAAATAAAACATATTAATTGGAAAATTTAATATTATCTTGTGATTTGATGTAATTAAATAAAAATTATTGTATTTAATTAAATTTACCCGTTTCTTATTATTAGTTTTATTTAATTAAATAAAAATTATAATAATAAAAATTATTATTAATTGTTCACCAAATATTAAAAATAATATAATAAATCACTGGGTTGAGCAGAGAAATAAATGCAAAAGAACTTCATATAACACAACAATCTATCAAAAATATTTCAAAGAATTTTGACTCATATACCACCCAATATATATAGTTTGATGCGGTGCCGTAACAACATAAGGAGAAGAGCATCATATCACGCAATATAACTGCGCACATGGCCTCACGCTCTGCGCACTCATTCTGTTTTACCCGTTTTTTATTATTAGTGTTATATAATATTTTACTTAAAAGTTGGACTTACTTACGCTTAAGGTAGCAGAATCATAGCATATTATATATTGTATTAATTAATTAGTGAATTAAATGAATTTTAATTGAAATTAAATTTTAATTTAAAAATCAATCGCTTGATTTATTAGTTAAATGTATTTTAAAGTTAATTACGTTAAATTTGATTTAATTATTAATCAGTTATACGAGTTAATTAAAAGTGGATTTGAAATTTAATTTGTTCAATTTGTTAGCAAATTTTAAAATTATATGTATGTTAAATTTGATTTGTTCTATTTTTTTAAATGTATATTTTGACATTATTTAATTATTTAGACTGAATTGACTTGCTCATTGGTTAAAGTTTTAAATTAAGCTGATTATTCCATTAAAGTTAAAAGTTTAGAATTAACTGCTTAAACTTTAATGAATTAAATATGGTTTAAGTGAATTAGTTTAAATTTCAATTTAATGAATTGAATTAATTATTTATGTGAATATTACTTTTATTCTTAGAGGTTTAATTTGATTTAGTTTTAAAGGTTTTAACTTTAAGTTAAAGTTTTAACTTTAATTAAGATTTTAATGGTATTCTGAATTAATTAATTGCTTAACAATTTGGTATTAGATTTTAATCAGTTTATTATTTAGTTTAACTGATTCGTTTGGTTATAATTAATTGAGTATTTATTTCATTAGTTTAACTTAGATCAGGTTAATTAATTTAGAATTTTAATTTCATTTCTAAATTTAAGTGAGTTAATTAGTTTATTAGGTTAATTGATTACCATATTTTAATTGCAATTTCTCTTTTAATTTCTATTAAAGTTTTAATTTTAAAACTAATTAATTTTTTTTAATTATCTAGAGTTAATGTTGGATTTTAATCTTAAAAGAAAAAAAGCATTATTTAATTTGTTTGATTGATCACTTAAATTTTAGTTGTGCAATTTCAAATTAATTAAATATTCTATTGAATGTTCTCTAATTTGTCCGAGTTCAGAATTTTGAGAAAATTTTGGTTCCCTCCCGACAAGGGGAGGTAGGAGATGGCATTTGTCATTTTAGCTCGACTTGGCATGAATAAATCGACGACGAGGAGTATGGGAGAGCGAATCAATCCCAGAACGATCTTCGAGTCTTCGATCCATTCGGCCGGATTAGTTCGACGATCGAGGGCTTCGGGGGATCGTATCAACCCCGGGACTTCCTTCAAATCTTCTAATTTGATGATGATGACACATGCTTTTCTCTTATTAGTAATTTATAACAATTATTATTAGTAATAAAAATCTTAATTTTTATCTATTATTAACAATATTCTGTTAATAATAAGTAATTAAACATATCCCTTTCTTCTTTGTATTTACTGTTTGTTCAAACGTCTCTTGCTCAAATGGCGGAATGAAGAATGGATCGTACAAATGAAGTGGATCAAGCGGCTGAGGCTCTGAGATCAGACTCTCCTTCACCTGAAGGAGAACGGACAGATGAGGCGGACTTGTGAGGCTCGTTCGCACGCAAGAGGGGCAGTCGGATGTGCCAGGCGAAGGCAGGTTCGGCTCCGGGCTTGATCGGCCTGAGTTCGTGTGATGGAGGCCGGCCGAAGGCAGAGTGCCGCTCTCGGTTCGCTTAGGTGAACCCGGACTCGGTGCAGGAGGCGGACGGTAAGATCCTTTCGTACGGGTAAGGCGAGCGGCTGGGCTCCGTTCGCACGGAGCCAAGTTCTGTTCACGGGAATCGGTGGCCAGGATCGGAGGCCGACGGAGTCGTTTGCTCGTGTGGAGGGGAATCAGCGAGTGCTTGAAGAAAGGACGAGAGCCAGAAGACCATGAAAAATCCTCCAATTCAATTCCTTCTCCCCTGCGTCTGTAAGGTGAATATATAATAATCTCCATTGGCGGCATACAAGATATCCCCTTTCCTGGACTTGAGTCTCGCATCTGTAGCCACTGGGTATGTAAATCCATAAATGTTTAATGAAATAGTTAGATTACTTCCATCTGCAACCCATGCTTGATCAAGTTTCAGTTGAATTTTTTTTTCATGTAGACTTGTCTGTGCACTAGAAGGCTGATATTCATTTTGACATTTTGGGATACCTGCATTGCACACCTTCTTTTTTTTTTTTTTTTTTATTCGAACACGAGTCTCATTAAGATTTCGTTTGGAAAAGTTTTCTAACTGTTTTTCTAAAGTAGCTTTCTATTACAAAAATATTTTGAATAAGAAATGTTGTACTAAAAAGTAGTAAAAAAACTATCCCAAATGAAACATAAATATCGATATATTATCAAACTTTAGTCTCTTAATTCATATACAACCATCATTGTAGAATTAACAAATAAATTGATATTGACTTAGATGTGCTATTGTTCTTCAGCTGACATCTACAACAAGCAATTATGCATTTTTCTAAGATAGTAAATTGCAGCTACAGATTAATTAAAATTTTCCATAAAACCCTTAACTCCGCAGATTATTGAACAGAACAGGACAATAATCAGAACATCTTCATGAGGTTGACTACATAGTCAAGCTCCCTTTCATATTCTTCATTACAGTATTTCTTGCAATGCATGCCAAACTTGAGCTCAGCAACCTTTAGTATATAATTTCATCTCAAATCACATTAAATCATCCTACCATTGTAATTTGTTTGAGAAAATGCTAATCATACAAAGGCACTTCAGTGAGGTTCACAGAGTTCGGTGACTGAATTAAAGCAAGCTGCAGCACATTCTGTTGGCAAAGTTTCACAGGGTTCTTCAAGATGCCAATCTTCGCATTTGTTTGGCTGCACAATATCACCCGAGCAATGATAAATGATTCTTCCTTCTCTATGGCACACTGCCACTCATTTTTCGAAATAGGGAACCAGTTTTTGGATGTAGAAATGGTGCTTTTGACCTCTACATATACCGTTTCAGATTTTTTCTTAATGATCAAGTCGTAGGGTAATCCCATCTCAAAATCTCTATTGACCCATTGAACTGCTGCTTCACTTAGCTTCTCAGTGAAGTATCTGTAAACGATCATCTCTCCTAATCTGCCAGTTTTATAAGATTGACCTTCCAAAGTTTTCAAACACATAATGTCTTTATTCTTATTTGACCTCGCTGATTCCAAGGCTGTTTGAACAACCCCATCGATTGGAACTGGAACATCGTCAAAGTGAATGAATGCAGGAACTGGAATTTTCTTAGGAAAAGTATCTGAAGCAGAGGGAAGACCTACTGAGGCCTTCAAATTTACTGGAGGCCAGCACAACTTTGAAAACTGGTTTGTTGCTAATTTTGTATGTTGTTGCTTGGCTTTCAAGTGTGAACTGTCTCCGGCATAGTTAAGGTCAGCTAAGACAGAAAAAGCCCATAGAGGCTCCCCTTCAGGAAGGACGGGTACGTGATAGCTACCAACAATAAAATGTTCAATTTGCTCCTCAATGTGGCCTAACTCAGCCTTAGTGGTGATGATATGAAGGAAATTTGCAATATGTAGATTAGAAAGTCCATGAAAGAAAAGTCGGGAGAGCTCCAAAAACAATTCATGAGAATCTGTATTCGGTGTTATGTAAAATATATTCCCCTGCAAATTAAGTTAGGAGAAAATGTTCTCAAAACAAAACCCATGAAATAATTCTCTTTTAAAGTAATCATTTCAAACTAATAAAAGCAGGAAGTTTTATTGATCAAGTGTAGGATTTTTTTTTAAAAAAGTTGCTTCCTTGCCTTTCCCAGCAACAAACTTGCCATGTCCTGCTCACATGATGCTGAAAACCTTAGAATACATATTTAAATAATGCTAAAAATAAAATTTTAAGTTTCAAGAGGCAAGTTTCTTTTGAAATTAGTTCCAGCTGATTAAGTAAATGACGATTTAACAGAAGTTCAGCCACAAAATAGAACAAACATGACAAAAATCAGGGTTTGTGAATTGATCAAAAGAGAATCACTGCTCCGGGCTTGAACATTAACTTAACAGGTCAAACAAGTCCTATATAAGCTTGCCTTAGGAGCAAGCAATGGTGATTTTTGAAGGTTTTTATGAAGAGCTATCAATCATATTGAAGTAAGCATTGGTAATTGGTACTAAAGAAACCCACTTTACATTGAACACTTATTTAATTATACATGTTATAGTATTACAAAACGAGATTTGAAGGCATTAGTTTTCATCAATAGCTAAGATTTACTGTGATTAAGTATTGCAACCCTACGTGAGATATCCATCAGATGTCATTGACTTAATACCAAGTGCGGTAACTTTCTTTGCTCTACAAGAGTTTCTAAACTTTGTTATTGTACGTCTATTCAGTTTCTCTCTAGCATCCTTGCCATTAGACAGCCTAAGGATCATTCCATAGATATCTCTTATAACTTGGGTTGATCGATTTTTGCCTGTAAGAACAATGATACCAATGTATTGAAAAAATGGCAAAAAATTATGCGGGAATATGAATTGAAGAGCAGTAGTACTCATAATTAGTGGAAGAAACTAATTTTTGCACAAGATCCAGAAAATGAAAAATGGAAAAATTAACATCATTAAAAATAATTTGCAAGAACCGATGAAGAACAGGAGAAATAAATGATTTACAACATTTATCTAATATCACGTACCTCTAGAAGACAGTTGCATTCAAACCGTTTCGCATTTGAACTATCACGTCCTTTAATAGAATTTTTGTAATATAATTTCTCGACAACAAAAACCTGAAGGTTGATAATTTTTGCAAATTCAAGCTCCTTTAGGTGCAAATATAGGTCAGGATGCATCTGATATAGGTACCGTTGAGCATAAGGAAGAATCCAATTAATTAAAGAAGCTTCATAACTGTCGTCTGCAATACCATAGGAAATGGCTTCACGAGATATGACCTGAGACACAGAATGCCACTCAATATTTAAAAATTAGAACATTTTTTATAACTCCATTGAGAGTCTTCAGAGAAAGCACTATGTGCACTTTTGAAGTATCAGCAAAATTCTTTGTTAGAATGGAAAATTGATAGGTCCGGCTAGAATGAGTAAGAGAAAAGAAAATTAACAAGCTAAAAAAATATAAAATTTTACCTCTGCAAGTGCAGGAATACCTATGTTTTGCATAAATATGGAAACCTTTCCACAAAGCATTTCCCTCTCATTGGTAGTAAGTTCACCAAATTGTAAAATGTGAACGTCATTGACATATTTGAATTGCTCCATTCTTTCGTCATCATCAGTCCAACATACGGTACCAAATGTTGGATTAAGGGAAACCCATGTATCCCGCATTGTTGGAAGCACTGTGTTTTCTAATTTTAAAAGAAAACATTTTAAGTCATTTATTTCATCACAACTGAATAATCCATATTTCAAATCATCAGCCCACTTGAGAAATACTCGAAAAACCTGAAAAATGAAATGAAAGAAAAGAAGTAAAACCAAGTACTCAACTTAAACCACCATCAATAAGTGACATCTGCATGCACAATTGTGCATATAAATTATGCATTTGCTAAAGTAGCATCTTGAATTACTATATGATTTTGGAATGCTTACTTCATGAGCAACCTCTGAAGGTAATCCAACATATGATAAATGACGTAGTATTGAAAGGTAACCACTGAACGAAGGTGCTTCAGGTACACCACAGCCAGTCACAAGAAAATCATGAAGACCTGGATATAGAATGGATAGTGTCAAGCATGTTGGAAGCTTTGTTGCACTTGCTGAGTCATGCGAATGGGTTAATTCCCTCAATCTTCCCACACAACCAGTTGCATCATGCCAGCATAATTTATCTGGAAGCATAAATGTACCAGGCACAATATCCTTGTTTTCAGATTTACATACTGATGGAACGAATATGGCAATATCTGATTTCATGTTGGCGATCTTTTCCGTTGATTTAGTCAATTCTTCTTGAACAAAAGTGTAAATTTTATTCATCTGGAATATGCTGAAAAAAAAAAGATAGCTTGCTACAGTCAACAGTTTTACAATGACATGAGGTAACCCATCATAACAATTTTTTGGCACCACAGGCCAGATAGCACATGAAAATGAGAATTCATACAAATTCCAGGTATTCTGATAAAGAGATGAATCAAAGCGCATGAGCCAAAACGCCTACATTGAAGAAATCTCAAAATTGCCAAAAAGAAGCCTAATGTAAGCAAGAATTCTACAAACAATGCCCTATTGATGACAAGAAACAAAAGTTCAACAACAATACCTGGCAAAAGTTTTGGAGGTTCTCCATAGCTGTAGCACTCTAATAGCATCATCAAGTGTAACTTGAACCTTTAATCCAATATCCTGCACAAATCTTCTGCTCGAAGCCTAGCCCAACAAATAAAGGATTAGACTGAAATTTGTTGATGAACAAAAGAGAACTTATTATATTTTACCAAATCTGAGCTGTGACCAAGTTATTTTCAACATAAGAAATTTAGTTATAAGAAATTACTACCATTTACCATTAAAGTAGAGAGAATAAGCATAGGTATGATTATTTTTAAGTATTAAGTATCCTAATTAAATTTATTTAAGACATCTAATCTAAGTTGCCATCATAATCACTGAATACTAGCTTATTATGTTCATTCATATTATATATATATAATTATACTAAATTTAATGAGTATTTTTAATTATACCGTCCTTAAACAAGCATAAAGCATTACTATGAGCTTAATGGTCAAAATTAAAATACTAATTAGTCCCTAATTAACCATAATAAAAAATTATTTATTTGCTAAGGTGATAAATTCATTGATTAATTAGCATATCACTGATGCATAATAAAATAATAACAAAATCGTAATGATCTGAATCTTAATACAAATTAATTCCTAATTATCCAAATTAGCCTAATTATTTTAATTATACGAAACAACAATTTAGAAATGCTTTTAAAATAAGTGAAAACACCCTTATAAGAATCACAATTTTTTGTTTCAAAAATTAAGAAATGAAGCTTCCATGCTTTTTTTTTGTCTTTTCTTAGTTAAAGAGACGATTGGTTCGTTGATATCAGCTATATAATTGTTGACCTTTACACGAAAGCAAGAATAAATAAATAAAAAATAAAATACCTGCTCAAATCTTTGTACAAGTCTCGTGATAGTGCCCATGTAATAGCTATATTTTGACCCAAGCAAAAAAAATTTTTAGGAGCCATTTTAAGCCAAATTTGAAAATTGTTTTCGCCTTAGCATTTATATTATAGCAATTTAATTACATGAATTTTTTTCATAATTTTCAGACACTGGTGAAAATCCTCCCAATTTTCAAACACTCGTCCTCCTCTGACTAAGTAGACTAGGGACCATGATGGCCTAGGATGATGGAATCATAGGATCTTGATCGGGTCTATCATCACTCCCCCCACCATTCTCTTTAAATGAAAGGTGGTGAATGTCTAATTTTAAATATCAAAATTTCAAATACCCAAATCATCATGTTACTATACACCAGATACCATGTATCTATTTGACGACTAGCCTTAATTGAAAGTTCTCGGGAGGGATAATTAACTATAGGGGTTTGCACCTTTAGGAAACTTGAACTCAGATTATAAAGTCCTCGCAAAATGAGGGCGAAATCTCTAGGTAGTGTCTTATTTAAAACTCAATCTGCCTTCTGAAAATACCTCGGAACTTGTTAAAACTCTCCTTGACAACCCAAAAATAAAGAAAGGGGGGTCGCGGAGAGGTGAGGGCGCGAATTTTTGGATCCCACAATTATGCTATATTGAAAGCAAATGAGAGTTATTTGATTTGATGACATCTTTAAAAAACAATTTAAAAATATCATTTTAATCTTATTTTAATGATAGTTAGATGCTAGTCAAATCTACCATTATCTATATATCAGGCTATTCGATACCTAATATAAATGATAACAAAAATAAAATTTATGAATATTGTTGATCATCTTAGATAATATTACATTATTTATTTAGAAAGGTACCATTAAACTAAGAACATTGTATAAAACAAATAATATTGTTAACTATATAGCACTAAAATCAAGATAAAATTGAACCAAACAGCACCTAAGTGGTAATATTGTTAACTATATAGGATTAAAAATGGTAATGCAGTGCTTAACAAAAAAATTATGAATATAATCATTCCAAGAACTCAGGAAAAATGCACTAACCTTTGGAATAGCATATGGAGCAACATTTCCCAGAATAGATTGAACTGCCTTGCAATTATAGAAAAGATCTTCAGGACAGTGAAGTTCATCGTCAATGCTAGAAGCTACCCATTTAAATTTACGTATACATCTCATGAATGAGGACTCAAAGTTCTTTAGTTGCACTCCACATTGAAAAGGATTATAACATGTAGATTTCAAGATATAAAAATCATCCCACATTTTATCAAAAACTTCCAGCAGATATTTAAACTTATCCAAATGTTTCTTTGTTGAAAGTGCAGATAGTAAACTGACTAACTCAGGTGACTCCCAATCTTCAATGATTGTTTCACCGTCAATAGCATCACCATAAACTGGCATGCTTTTTGAATCCATGTCTAAAACTTCTTTTGCACTTTTTTCAACGCGTCTTACTTGCACAAAATCAGTGATGCCTAATTCCAGGAAAAATTCCCTCCACTTGTTCAACCCATTAGATAATGACTGGGTGCTGGGATGTTGCAAGTAGCTGTGGTCTAATTCATTCCACTCAATATCGATATCATCTATCAATTTTTTCATGTCACAAGGATTGCCAAATTCTTTGCTGAAATGTATCGGCTTTTCAATAGGGCATATGTAACCATGATTTGTTGATATAATTGACTGTCTCTGTAATTCGGAGATGATGTCTCTTCTTTCTGTATCACAACTGGAGCAGGCAGATTGAAGATGGGTCATTATATAAAAGAGGTACTCAGTCATCAAGTCCGTGGACACATCGGAAATTCTTCCATAAGAAATAGATGGAAATATGTGATTTTTGATGATGTCATGTGAAGACAATTGCCGCACACCGATTTTCAATAGTATCCGGATAATATTGCTCACTCTATTCTCCTCAAAATTGCTACCCTCTGCAAATTTTGTAGAAAATAGGAGGGGTGTTACAGTCCTCAGGTTGGAATAAAAAACAGGAAGATGCTTTAGAACATTTCCACTTTCATGTTTCAAAGTGGAAACATCACAAGGCAACCAAACTGGCCCTTCAGCTACTGAGACATATGAATCATCGGATAGTGGAATAAATGAAATTCCTTTTAATTTTTTGACAAGGTTGAATTCCATTTCAGTATTTGCTGATGCTAAATTCTTAGAAGCATTAGATGAAATGGAAATACAAAGAGCATTAAGCCAACAAGACAACCATTCTAAGTTCAATAAACTAGTCCCACCTGAACGGCATGCAGAGGACTGGAGTTCAACTAAAAATTCAGATCCATATTCTTGAATATCCAATTCTTTAGCCAATGAATCATGCAAGAATATGTCCCTATGCAAGTAACCAAGACCTAAATGCTGCTGAAGCAAACTATTCGGCAAAAAGTTTCGAAGCTGCTCATCACAATTTTGAAGTACTCTACAAGGAGGAACCCACTCCACACTAGATCCATCCAAAAGTAAGCATTTTGACTTGCGTAGTTCTTTTGAAATCATTCGTGGAAGATCTGAGAAAAAACCATGAACTTCACCCATCAAAGGAACAAAACTCATGAATGTTGTAACTGCTTTCCCCAGATTGTCCTGAAAGCAAGGAAGTGCGCAGAATGACTCCTCTGCAGAGACAAAAAGTTCGGGTATCCTTGATAACAAGTACTGGTTCCAAGCACTGTTTCCATCAACTTCTTCCCTAGAAGAAGGCAAGATAAAATCACATTGCAGAATGAATTTAAGGCCATATTTTCTTAAAGGAAGAAAAGCAAAAACATGTTGTTGATCAAGCTTCGCTTTGTATTTTGACATTTCTGACTCTTCTAGTGGAAAAGCTAATGTGATCTTGGTAGTTTGAACCTCAGGACGGATCAAAGCTGGTTTTAGATTTCTGTTAACCAACAGCCAACTCATTTTGTTCTTTCCAATAGATATCGTAACCATGCCATTTTCATCACTTTCCCTTCTGAAAACAACTAACTCATTGGAGATCATATTCTTGTATCTGATACACTTAAGATGCCGAAGAAAAAGTAACAAGTGAGGATGAATGTCTGAAAACATTGAGAGAATCCGACTCATACCCTTCCCTCTTTTAAGCTCTGGTTTGAATGGAAGCACAATGCAACTGTTCCAGAAGGTTGCATGTGGTTGGTCAAAATCACACATCAGTTGCCTTCTAAAAAGGTCAATATCGCAAGGGGGTATTATAGTTGGTAGGACAAAACCAATCTGGCCATCATTAATATCAAACTTGACATGAAAACCATTGGAGTGAATTTCTGGAGCATCTGTTACCTAAAAAAAATCAAGTTCATTGACATAATAACATCTGCATCAGGTCATGACCTTGTTTTGCTATATGGAACGTGTTCATATGTTTACTAAATTATAGTTCATATGCGTTTAGGCTTACCCGGAAAACTGATTTGAAGCCAATGCCCTTCTGCCCAATGTAGCCACCACTTGATCCCTTCTTTGTTGAATTTCCAACATCACAAAGTGCTCTCATATTCTGAGCAGAAAATCCCACCTCGTTGTTTAAGATAATAACTCCGTTTTCCTGAAGAATGAAGACCAGCGTAGGCTCCACGTTTTCTGGATAGCTATTATCATCAGCATTTTGTATCTGGGTATTAAAAAACAAAAGAAATGAAGAATAAGTTCATTGAAATAAAAACTTGGAAAACCCAATAAGTTAGAAGCCAAGAAAGGATATATGTCTTGCGGTAATATTATGATAGAAAAATTTCTAACTTTCCACAGAAATGGTTGCCAAATATGCCAGCCTCACTCACCAGCTCTAGGATAATATGTGAATCCTGTGAATATAGCTCTTGTGAAAGACAATTGAGTGCTCTTCCTAAACGAGCATGCTGCTTCTTTAATAAGTCAGTATCTGCATTATCTGGATCCAGACCAAAGTCCTCCCTTCGAATTTGTTCAATAAGAGCAGCTGCATCCCGGAATTGAAAATCTTTATTTTCGAGCTGTGTAGAGGTATACATCAATTCAGTGCTCAATTCCTTGCAAAAACTTTCACAAACTGTTGCTTGCGGAAGACATGACTTTTGAAGTGGTGTTTCTATGTTCTTATGTGCTTTCCCATATGAAGATAATATTTTCTCAAAGACACCAGGCAAATGATTACTAAGTTCAGGAATGGCACATTCTTCAAACCCCCTTCCTTGAGTTCCAAGTGGTTCAGACATGTGAGCATCAATTTTTGACAAAAAATCCTTGTAATCATTGATCCATTCCATTATTCCAAGGGACAATCCAATTTCATGAAGCATTATGCGCTCATGGACATGTCTGCATTCATTTAGAATGATTGTGACAGCATTTCTAGAGGAAAACTGCATGCCTGATACCAAAATATCTGCTGCAAAACTGTGAAATTCCGAAGGTAAATGGCCAAGGCAATCGAGGATAAATACAGATATGTATGAATAGGCTTTACTCATCTGTGAGATCTCACTAAATAGGTTTCTACCTCCTCCAATTTCTGACATTTTGCTAGGATTCTTGGGCACAATGCTCCAGTCATTTTCTGCAGCACTCTTAATCTGTTGTGTAAAGAAGGATCTCTGAAGTGGAATAGTCTGGCTGGAGTTCGCAGAAGCTTCTATATGATTAGCAAAATTTTTGTTACAACAACGATAGCTTGTTGGAAATAACACTTTAACAGTGAAACAGGAGCTTTGCATGAACCCCCATAGATCTGAAGCAAAGACAACAACTTCAACGCTGCTTGAAATGATGAACCTTGAATTGAAGCTTCCAAAAATTCATCAGGAGTGGCTAAATGATCAATTCTGATGATCCTTCCATCACTTGTTATAATACATGAAAGTTCCTCAATAGACCCTTGATTAAGTAACCATTCCCAAAGAGGACCAAGTGCTGGAGCAAACACATGATCCCAATGTGACCAAGATTGCAGCTCTGATAGCATGGGTGCCTTGAGTAAGCACTCAATTGCATCTTTTGCTGATACAGGTCCAAGTGAACCAAATGGTATCTCCCTTTCGGTAACCACACTAGATGATTCTCCAAACTTTTCACTTTGGGAAAATAAACTCCCTCTGCAGAAGTTCCCCAACAAGGTAGCAGAAAAAACTGCCGAGGAGGCAATATTTTTTTCTTGGCAGTTAATTATATCTGAAAGCTTCCCGTCAAAGTCATTTATTTTTACCATTAAACCAATTAATGGAAATTGTTTTCTGAGAAGTATGAAAATATCCTCTTGACTTATAGCAACCTCCTTGTCCGTGTTTCCCACTGCTTGAAGTAGTAAGACTAAAAACTGCTTTTGATGCATAGAAATTTCCCAAACAGACTTTTTGGAAATGTCTCGGGCCAAAAGATAACATTTGTCATGGGGAAGATGAGATGCATACTCGTCTACAAACTCAAAGAAATTCCCATGATTAAGGCATTGGAATTCTTTCACAAAAAATTGCATCCTCAACCACATCTCACAAGCACGCAAAACCAGTTGCTTTTCTAGCGGTATACCTCTTCCACTAAGTATGGGATCAGGTTCAATAAAGTTGCATATCTGCTTAATAATATCTTCGGCGCTAACAAGAGCACCTGAGAATGAGATTATGATATAAACACAACAGTAGCTAAGCCAAGCAGACAAAAATATTTCAATCAGTTCAAGCACAGAGTTTATTTTTAAGATACACAAAGCCTCCACAAGCCTTGAATATAAGAATCCATTTAAAATTTCATCCAATTAGAAGGTATAGAGCAAAAGAATTTGACCATATGTAGCCAGTTTGAATTAGATCAAAATGTCCAAGTTGAGGTCCAACCAAGGCTTAACTTGATCTTAGATCTAAATCATGTTGAGATTTAAAGATTCTTTTCTCTACATAACCTCTAAAAATATATTGTCTACCACTCTATACCAAGATTTAAAATTATGCAATTAGGTATTGAGGCATTTTCTCTACATAACCTCTTCAAATATATTATACCAAGATTGCATTATAGGAGCAGAATTTGAAGTTAATTTGATCAAGAATTTTGATATGAATCTATTAAACGACAGTTGAAGCACAAAGGCTTACCTTGCTCCACTGCTTTAGTGCAATTATCATCATCTGAAGCTAATTTTATCTCAGTTGAAGGTTCAATCTTGAATATTTTTGTTGACCGGGTTGAATTTTCCTCAAGAGATCCATGCTGATCTAATGCTTGAACAAGAAATTCAGCTTTCATAAATCTCACCTACAATGACCATAAATTAAATAATCAACGGAATTAGCAAACATAAATGCTGCACATTTTAATGCAAATATACAAACAAATATAAATATCCACTAAGAAGTCCAAGAATTGATTTATATGCGAAATAGGATGAAGGACAACCTAGCAACAATATTCATCTAAATTAAGCTAGTGAAAGTTATGATATCAAAGTCAATAAATGCTGCTCGATTAAGTGCAACAATTTGACAACAATATTTTGATTTTTTTTGACACTTAAGATGATTTCTTATCACAAATATGCCGAGTGCAAGTTCTACTCACAGCAACATTTAATAATCCAATGGCAGGATAGCATGAGAAGTTGTTTCGAAGTTTTCTCTTCTTTTTATCTGATGAACCAGGTGAATATCTTTTTATCATCAAAGAGAGAACCTACAGACATATGATCATGGTCAATGGTACTAGATTAGATCTAGAAGAAAATAACAAATTACAAAGCTATCGAATTTAACAGAGAACATGAAATGAATACCAACAAAGTGAAGTCAACAATATAAATATCTAAAGCTTACAACCAAAGCAAGCATAAAAAGAAAATTTGATGCTGATTTTGCCCCTTAGAGGAAAATTGAATCTTACTTATACCTCAGTAATTAACTTATACCAAGAATTCATAATACACATTATTCTAATCAAGCATTCTAGTCTGACCATGAATTGGTAATTTTTTTAGCTTATTATTTCTTAATTATCAATACTATATATAGATATGAACCTAAAAGTTCGAGTTCATAGGTGTAAGTACCTCATCAACCGGGCATTTTTTAGAGGCAACCTTCCAAGTAGTAACGAATCTTTCAATTTCTTTGTTTGTGAGATCAAAACTTGTCACCTCAGCAGCACCTCGTCTAATTGGTTTCTTTTCATTCCCAACTATGATTTCATCATCATCCAACTGAGTAACCATATGTAGCTCTTTTTCACTCAAATTTGCATCATTAAAATGTGACTCGTTGTTGTAATCAGATGGCTCCTGTTTCCTGGCTTCTCTATTGATAGAATTGTCAGCATAGTCAACATCATCTAGGGGAACAAATTGCTCACAATGGTCACCGCTTTCATCATCTATGAGAGAAGTTAACTTAAGATCACTTGGAATTGATTGTGATGGCATTTCTGGCTCTTCTTTTGGCAATCCTCTTTCCTGAATAGATTTAACAACAGCATTTTCTGCTCTTCTCCCTGCCTTAATGTACTTGATAAACAATCTGCATATGGATTTCAAAAATAAATATTACAAAAATGGTGTTGCCAAAACAAAAAAACTTTTGATATTTCAAACACTACAAACCCCATGCTCCGAATCCGAACACCTAGATGCCCCCTTGAAGCAACTGAGCACTTTAGCACCAGAAAATCAAGGAACTCCTCCAACTTGATTTCCTCCTTTCTCTTTTCATGAAGGAATGCAGAGAGGTGGCTGACTAATCCCTCAGTTGTGATCTCACAGATTTCCTGTGCATCAGGAGACACTGAAAAGTAGGCACGAACTAACGGTTGCCGCAGTAGAGGCCCAAGCCTTAGCTCATCAAACTTGTCAACCCCTTCATTCTTGCAAATATCCAAACCCAGTTCATATATCGAAGTCATTTTCCGAGTATGCACAAAGCAGTGGATGAATGCATTCACCTAGTTGGAAGGAGCAACAAAAAATGACATCAACTTTAAGCAATCAATAGTCCAAAGGTAAAATAGACGCGAAGAAGAAAGAAAATACCTTTCCTTCAATTGGTTGGAGATCACGGAGAGTGGGTGCATCAACCGTCCTAAACCCTAGAGCCTCCCAAGAGCTCACTTTCAAAGAGCGAGCTACGGATTGGGAGATCTTCCACACTGATACATTCTCTCCTGACTCTAGGAGGTCCTTATGAGCTTTAACAACGGCTGATTCAACCTCTTCTATGGAGAAGTGCTGGGACTGATTTCTGTAGTTCCCGTTTTGTGGGAATTGAGGATAATAGAACCTAGGATTTTGGAAATTAGAATTTGCCCTCTGCCAATAGGGAGAATTTGAAGATGAGGCATACGGCGAGAAGTTAAGATTTTCTGGTAAAAAATCTGTCAGAGAACCAATTGGAGGGCCTTGGCCGCCTCGAGGTCGGAAGTTCGTCGGAGATCCGTACATGTTGATGAAGGCGGGAAGATAATTGTTACCGTTGGAGTTCTTCGGATTGGAAAACAATAACATGGTACCCGGTTTAAATATACAATCGTGCGAGAGGACCACTGGTCGTTGTCAATTTGCCATCCGTGTTTTTATCGTTGCCATCCGTTTTTTACCTTAAGTTTTTTTTTAATAGAATAATATAATAAATAAAATTTAGTAATTAATTAATGCCAAATTTTTTGACGTTTTCCTCAGAAACACATCATCGCGTCCGACGATTAAGCGCTGAATAAATATTCCGGTTCACGTTTACTGGACGAAGCCCTCGCCTCCCCTTTCTCTCGCGCGACGCGAAGGCCGCCCGTCCGCCGGCCCTCTCGTTCGCACGCCCCACGCCCCAGACGGAATGAAGCCTCGGCCTCCCCCTCTCTCTCGCGACCCAAAACCCGCCCTGCCGCTGGCCCTCTCTCACGCACAGGTAACTTCTAACCATTTCTTCTTCTTGCTTCTTCCTCTTCTTCCTTTATGCTTTTTCTTCCTCCTCCTTTGCGTCCTCATCTTCGTCTATTTTCTTCTTCTTCTTCTTCTTCTTTATTTTCTTCTTCATTCTTTACCCCTGATTTTCTCTGTTTTTCCCTTTCTTCCTTTCCTCTTCTATGCTTTTTTTATCTATTTTCTTCTTGAGCGTGGAGAAAAGTTTTCTTTCTTCCAGCTTCAAATGCCTTACACTCACTGCTAGACTAACCAGTTAACTTTTCTGGTTCCCCTCAGTTAGTTTTGTTTTACCTGACACAAACCCTTGCAGTGTTTATTGTTCATTATATTTTTGCATTGGACATCTAAAATTAGCAGCCAGAGATAAATGCAACAAACATAACTATGCATAACAAGTGAAAAATGCCATAATCAAATCGCCTCTTGTTAATTGTTTTTCAAAATTCGATGCAAACAAACTGCTGCTGTGTGTACTTCATTCTATTGTCCAACTCAACTATTCTTGTTAACAATACAATCATTTATTAATACGTTCAAGTTTGCAAGGAACTTCCTTATCTAGATTTTATGTAGATATGAAAAAACCGTTCAAAACATTCATGATGTCATATAACATTACAAATTAAATTTACCAGAAAATCTTTTAAATCATATGGCCTACCTTCAATGGCGGAACCCTATATATGTCAGGGTCGACAAGTGATCACCTCCAAAAAAACAAAAAAAAAAACTTGTAAGGGGTTTGTTTTGAGGTTTTGTCCCCCTAAAATTTTTTTTTTTGGTTCTAATATACCCAATTTTCTCCCCCATTCCGCCCGTGCTAGTCGTACCCTTTTGCTAGAGTGGTTACTAAGAACCACTCTCATCAAACTCTATTTTCCCTTTTTTTCAATTTGCATAGCAAAGAACTCACACACTTTTTCATGCATTCTTCAAGTATTCGAATGCATCTAGAACTTTGTGCATGATGGTGAATTAATGAAGAAGAAATTAATTATTGATCACTCTCTAAGATCAATCCACCCATTTGACATAAGCTTGCAACTCTTGTCTTCATAATCCTTTTTTTTTCTCCTTGACTTCCTTCTTAATTGCCTTCATTTCTATTCTAGAAGAGGTATTCTTAATTCATAATAATAAATGGGTTTAAGGTTCCGTCCATATTGATCAATAGCCTCTACAATATGTTAAAAAATCTTCAACTTAATTGTATTGAAAGGGATGTTGATTTCCGCACGTGCATGTATTGTATTGTCCTACCCCTTAAGCCCTCATCCAAGTTCTCTTTGATTCTTATTTGCCCTTTTTTTTAACTTCCCTTTTAGATTCTAGATGGGAGCTTGGACACCCAATGTTGCATATATTGATACTTACTATTCTAATATTTAATTCTAATAATCACATTTTCAATAAACACGGGCATTTGAATATCTGAATTTGCAAGATTCTTCATTACATTTTGATTATTTGATTATGTTCCATGCGTAATTTTTTTTTTCAATTTTTATTCCCCTCCTTGATAAGCAAATAGCTCTTTCTTTGCCTCTAAAGAAACCTTCTTGCACTTGGTCACATTGCTTTTTTTGGATGAACTAATAGAACCAATGATATGTTCGTTGTCTCAAGAAATATCTCCATTGTTTCCTTACCCCAATAAATACATGTGTGATAAAGCATTTATTACTCGGATTTTAACTTCGTATACTTCTAAGTTTGATCCTTCTTCTTGCATTAAAATTGGTCATATCTAATAATTTAAGACAACCAAATTCTCATAAATAACAAATATATAGCAAATTTCTACATCATAAGAATGGCAACTCTAATTTAAATATAAATCCAAAAAAAAGTGCACGTACATATTAAAATTTTCAAATAAGTTTGTAGATCATCTCAAAATCAAGTAGATAAGGAGTTAAGAAACTTAAAAAAAAAAACTCTAATTTTAACTCTGTATACTTCCATGTCAGATCCTTACTTGCATTAAACTTGTCCCATATCTAATAATTTGAGACCATCAAACCCTTATAAATAACATATATATATATATATATATATATATATATATATATATATATATATATATATATATATATATATATATATAAAATTTGCATCATAACATTGACATCTCCAATTTAAAAATAAATCCAAAGTGAGTACACATGCATATAAAAATTTCAAAAAAAATTTATAAATCATCCCCAGATTATTATAATATAGCGGTTAGTTCAAATGTTGGGATAATAATCATGACAATAAGGAGTGAAGAATACCCAAAAACCAAGGAGAATGCTTAAGAAAGAGAGATATCTTTGTGTGTCGAGAGTTGTGTAACGGCATGTGGTAATTGCATTTTGAGCTATGTGGCAGAACATTTTGGAGAGCATGGTAGTTGTGAAGGAGAAAATTTGAGATCCCAAGCATCTATGAGGGCATGAAGTTTTTTGAGCTTCTTGAGTTTTTTAGATTGCGAAGGAGAATTAAGGCTGCAAATGAACCGAGCGTTCGACGAACTACTCGTGGTTTGACTCGATAAGAGCTCGTTTATATTCGTTCGATAAGGTAAATGAACAAGCTTGAACAAGTTTTTCAATACTCGACAGCTAAATAAACAATCTTGAACAACCTGGCGTTCAACTCGTTTATGTTCACGAACAATATCGTTTAGAGCTCGTGAATATGTTCATTAAGATGCTCAATTAAAAAGCTTAACTATGCCTTATTTAATTAAAAATAAATATTAAATATGTTCAATAAAGTTATTTAAATAATATATATATATATATAATTTTTTAATAACTGTTTTTAAAATAATCTGTTTAATGAAGTTAAGAAATACCCTAAATAACGTTATTTAAATAATATATTTAGATAATACGTTTACTAATTATTTTTTAAAATTTTTTTAAACTCCCGCCTCTTTCTCTCTCTCTCCTCATTTTCGTGTTTTTATTCTCCTGCCCTCCCGCCACTCTCTCTCCTCCGTGCCCACAAAAAAACAAAAAAAAACTGTGGGGTTTAGTCCCACATCGCCTAGAAAATATGAATTTTTCTATATAAAAACAAGTGCATATGCACCCCATTCGGTGAACATCGGGCAGCTGGTGAGCTGGGGGCGAGCTTTTCTGGGCGGGGGCGGCAACGAGCTGCTCTGCTCGATTTAAATAAAATAATTTTATTTTATGAATTGCGGTCGACTCGTTTGAACGAGAAACGAGCCGCACGATAAGAGGCTCGATGAGCTTGAAATTAAACGAGTTCAGACCCGAACACGAGCCGAGCTCGAACATGACAGTTTTAAATGAGCTCGAGCTCGAACAGTTGTCCAAGAAGCTCGACAAGCTTCGAGCCGAGCTTGAACATGGTTTTGACAAACAAGCTTGAACTCAAGCAGATCGAAGCTCGGCTTGGTTCGGTGTGTTTGCAGCTCTAAGGAGAATACTTCCCAAGCAGATATTTGTGTGCCTGGGGTCTTTACCTTTTATTTTGTCCTGGTAATCTAAGTTGATCCATAGAATTTTAATATTTTAGTTTAGCTTATCTGTTGATATCTGGCAAGTTGATATACTTTACATTTAGTCACCAATATATCTAAGTCTTTGATTCTCTTTTATTGGAAATTATTATGTTGAGTAGTTAAATAGTTATATGCCATAAAGTAGCAGAATTCCTATTAATCTTAATGATAATAAAGTAGTAATTAAAATATTATGGTTAAATGTTTGGCTCTCACCAGTAAATGATTAGAAAATTATAATATTGGCCATTCCAATTAACTTATTAATCATTCTAGGTTGCTTAAATATACTTGTTCCAAATAAATGTTAAAATTATGTAATTATGATTAATAAGTTTACTATTAGGCATGATTATTCTTATTGAATTATTGATTGGATTTTGGATCATTACACCCTTGATTATGTTATTCATGTTGTTTATAATTTTTCATGTATTGATCCTTGTTTACATGCAAAATGTCATGAGTTAACATGTCATTCATCATTTATAAGTTTTTTTTTTGAATAAAACCTACTATTGGGGCCAACGCGTTAAATAAAAATAAGGTTATATGTCCTTAAAAGATCCAAAAGCTCACCAAAAATATAATTTTTGAGGTAAAACCTAAAAGCCAATGGATTAGATCTATTACAAACAAAACAAAAGGAAGGAAAAAGAAACCGAAGATAGAAAAGCCGAGCGCCAGAAGCAGCAAATCCACTACCGAGGAGACAGACGAACGATCCAACCAACCTACAGGAAGAAAATACAAAAGAAACCTACAAGAGAAGAAGATTAGAAAATCCACTAGGTATTAACATAGCCAACACGGATCCACCACAATGCCTCCCTCAAAGCCAACAATAAAAGGTCAAACAACATCTCAAACAGCAGCCCCTCAAGCAAAAAGCCAAATACTTCAGGCAGAAACAGAAACCAAAGAAACCCACAACCGCTCGATCATCCCAAACAAGAGACACAAAACAACCCAAAAGGACCAGCAGCAGAAACAGAGAAGCAAGCCTAGTTCCTTTTATGTTTCCTCTTCCGACGCTTTCCACCCCCCAAGGCAAAGGCTTTATCAACTACACGACTAACAACCAAATTATGCACAACATGATCTTCTACCACAAGCCCATCCAAATCCTCCCCATCACCCCCACAAGGAGAGGAGAAGGAGTCATCAAGCCAATCATTATGATCTCCGCTAGAAGCATTCAAAGCCTCATTAGAAATAAGCGCAATAGGAACATCAATTAATGGTACATTCGAGAGAATCGGTTCCAATGAAGCCAATGGAGTATCAATAGAAGCATCAGCCATCGAATCCACACCATCCCTAGATGCAATAGGGATGGCAGAGACCACATCCTCCAAAGGACAAGATACATCAACACTTCCCGACATAAAAGAATTGGAAATAACACCAGCATCACCCACTGCATCAACACTAATGGGAGTAGCTACAAGGTTAATCAAACAATTATTGGCAACTGTGATCTCAATATCACCTTCGATATTACTCGAAGGCAAAACAGAAGTCGAAAGAATAGGTTCATCCTCAACACAAACCGGAGGTTAGGGATAAAAATCCAAATAGGGATCACCAAAGTCACCACGCCAATGTCAGCAAAAGGTGACCATTTGGTCAATTTCATATAGCAGTTATTAACTAGGTAAGATTTATGACACAATATCCTACTATAATCAAGATCATTAACCAGTTCAACCAAAATATGAGACTGATCCAACAAAGTAACGGATACATCTCCATTAAGGTTAAGGTTGAAGAAGAACCTGTGTATAGATTTAAGAGAAGGTCGCCTAGAAGGGAAAAAGCCAACTAATGCATACTAGAACGGCATTGCAAGTGCAAGAAATTCTTCCTTTGTGATCCACAGTGAGGGCAAACCACGAAACGAGGAAGTTTTTAGCTAAGGAAATCGCGTATCAAAGGAATTTCCCGAAAGTGCATCGAGAAAGGAAATAGATTTGGTCGATCCATTTAAAAAACCTAGATCGATAAGGCGATTCATCGCCATTCCGGCCGATAAGGCCGGAGGTGGACGAATCGTGTAGAAAACGAAAAATCAAAAAGTAGCGAAGAAGGAAACAAAGAAAAAGGAAAAGCTTCCCTGAGATTTGCACCGGCGAAGACCCCAGAGAGGAGCCTGGGAAAAACCTAGTAGAGCACGGGTCGAAGAGAGCGCGCCAATTTAGATATTATATCATTTATAAGTAGTATAATATTCTTTTTATTTATCTTAGGGCAGTCCTTATTTTGAAAAAAAGTGTCAACTATTAAAAGTTATAGCCATGTTGGATTGAAGGTTTTGTTTGGGGTTGAAAAGTAGTTTTTGAAAAGATTAGTTTTCTTCGGGAATTTTAATTCAGGATCTTAGTCTCGAGATTGAACACGTTACTACAAACGATATATCGCCCCTTGAGGCGAATATATTAGTCCTTAATGGGTTCAGATAATGAAACTGAATATTTCACCCAGATTATAATAATCAAATTTAATGGAGAGCTACATATAATCCCAGAAGGATAAAATGATACTCTATCGAATATTTGACTATGAAATTTGGATAAATGATCACTATTTTCATATTTAGAGTTACAATAATAGATGATGTATCTTTCCAGAGAAAGAAAATATCATCTATCATCGATCGTCTGGACATGACGATAATGGTCGTTGTTGATTTAATTTTTTCAAAAAAGACTAATTGAGTTTTGAAAATTGATTTTTGAAAAGTGGATGTGAGTTCTAAATCTCCTACGAGCGCAAGCCCTCGTAGTTAATTACTCCGTATAGAGGTTGAATTTCTTACGAATACTCTCGATTAGAATAATGACAGAAATTTTATATTGAGATTTTCTAAGAGTGATATCAAAGAGTTGAATTTGAAGTTTCAACGGGGATTGGATTGAATTTTGAACACTTATTACCGGAGTCAACAGAGGAGGGGTAGGAGGCATTTTGGGATTCTGAAATAATTGAGAAGTACCCCAGCCTAAGCTAAGTGTTGGGCTTTAAGTTTTGGATTGAGAAAAATCTTTAATTTGAGTTAAATAATTTATTAGAAATTTAGAATTATATTCCCGGAGGTTGGGGTCTTATGATTCAGAATCTGCCCCGGATCCTAAATCTAAATTGAGCACTGGACAACAGTGACTCGAACCTAGCTAATGCAATACAAAACTTGGACTTACCTCGACCTAGATTGAGGAGCCAGGTAACCACCTAGTTATTATAAGTGTCGCTTGTGAATCTCCCCATATAACATCTTGATCGTACGTTCTAAAATGCTAAATAAATCTTCTGCCACCATTTTTTGACTATTTGTATCATCGCATCCGACAATTAAGCATTGAATAAATCTTCCGGTTCGCATTTTCTAAACGAAGCCTTTCGCCTCCCGCTCTCTCGCGCGACCCAAACCCGCCCTTCAGCTGGCCCTCTCGTTCGTATGCCCCAGACGGAACGAAGCCCTCTTCCTCCCTCTCTCTCGCGCGACCCAAAACCCACCCTGCCGCCGGCCCTCTCTCAGGCACAGGTAACTTCTAATAATTTCTTCTTCTTGCTTTCCTTCCTTTATTCTTTTTCTTCCTTCTCCTTTCCTTCCTCGTCTTCCTTATATTTCTTTTTCTTCTTCTTTTTCTTCATTCTTTACCCCTGATTTTTCTCTCTTTTTCCCTTTCTTCCATTCTTCTTCTCTACTTTTTTTTCTCTATTTTCTTCTTGAACGTGGAGAAAAGTTTTCTTTCTTCCAGCTTCAAATGCCTTGTAATCACTGCTAGACTAACCTGTTAACTTTTTTGGTTCCCCTCAGTTAGTTTTGTTTTATGTGACACAAACCCTTGCAGTGTTTATTGTTCCTAGAAATATTAAATGCAATACTATAACTAGCAGATAATACTGATTATTGTATTTTTATAATTATTTATTTACTACTGGAAGTCATGGTTTTTGTGCTTCTCGTGAAAGGTGTATGCAGCCTTATCTGTATCGACCAAAGAGGTTTCCTCTTATGATTTAAACCTGTTTGTCAAGTTTATAGTTGAATCAACTAAACTATTGCTACCATGTCAACTATTATTCTCAAGATGTGCAAGTACTAAGGAAATTTATGATGGTAGCTTCAGTCAGGGGATATGAATATCGAGTGCTGACTTATAAATGATAGCTTACAATCCCGACAGATGATTTGAATTCCTAAATTTATTTTAATGAACACAAAAAAAGTAATAGAAGAAAAAATTAGCATGAGGAGTATATAAGAAAAAGTTCTTGCACGGTAGAAAGATATAAATGTTGGACAATATAATTTTGATTATGGAATGAAAACCTTTCCCGCTACTCTCACTCTACCGCGCTCTTCTCTCTCTCGTTCGCACGCCCCAGACGGAACGAAGGCCCTCTGCCTCCTTGTCTCTTGTGCGACCCGAAGTCCGCCGACGTCCTTACCGACCTGTTTTTTATCATGGATATTTCCTAACGATCATGGATATTTCGAGTATGAAGGTCTACAAAAGTCATTGAGGATCAAACAAATCACTGTTTTTGTTCTCTGTTTAATTTATTATTAGCTCAACAATAAGAGACTCAATTTAGTTTTCATCTTCTATTTGTTGTTTTCTTTTAATCTTTTTAAGGAAATGAAATATTGTGGCTAAATAGGTTCATGCTGTATTTCTTATGTATATGAAAAAATGAGCATTACAAATTTTGATTGAGTAAAATTTGAATCTTTTGCTTGTTGAAGTAAACATTTGGAAGATATGACTTGCTTGTTTTCTTTTTCTCCAAAGGAAATTTTATGTTTTTTTTCCATTTGGTATGACTGCTATCTAGCTATTATTCTTCTCAGTGGAAAATATAACCAAATATACTATTTTGATATGTCTATGATTTATGATTCTTTTATTAATATGATTAACAGATACTCATTGTTAAGAGATCCACACCACAATAAAAGGTTTACCTTCACTGAGGAGAGAGATGCATAGTATTTGCGATGTCTCATACCTCCATCATGCTTATTTCATGAACTTCAGGCAGAAAATTTAAATATCACTTACTCTTGATATGTTTATTCAGACTGACAATTTCTAATTTTTATTGAATTTACTTCGCAGGTGAAGAAGCTCATGCATAATCTTCGCTAGTATCATGTTCCCCTTCAACATTACATGGCACTGATGGACATTCTGGTACATCTTTGGCAACTCATTTCTGTTGCATCCATCTTCTGCATACTTTCATTTACTTCCACTTGTAAATCATCTGGTTCAAATACGTGCTAAGCAATAGAATGGTGTGGTATTTTGATGTAGAACGAGGAGGGGTGGGGGTCATTTGAAATTTGAATTTCAAATTAAGTTGAAAAGGGAGGGAAGATGGGGTTATTTTTGTCGCCTTAATTGGGGCCTTTAATTAGGACGGAAATAATTTGGATAGAGGGGAGAGAGGGGCCGACCAAGGAGGGAGGAAAGATGTCCAGATTCGATGTATATGGACCATAGCATTAAATGTGATAGGGTAATTAAATCTGAAATTAATTTCAGATTTGGAGGATTGGAGGGGCTTCCTAAATTAGATCTATTAATTAGAAAAGGGATTTGAAATTCAAATTAATTTGAATTCAAATGCGAAACTTTCCAAGTTAACAAAAGATTAATTTAGGAAGGTAATGAAGAGGCTATTTTTAATTTAAAAATTCAAACTTGTGGATGAAGAGGGGGGCTGGCGGTTTCAAGGAGAGAGTGGGTGGGAAAATAATTCAAAGGAGATTTATTAGAGAGTTGAGAACTTTCCAAATATAGCTTATACTAAATTAGGAAAGATTTCAAATTTGAAATTTGATTTCAAACTTGGATTAATAATCCTTCCAAATCTAACACAATCTATATTAGGAAAGGAGTAAGGGCTAGGGTAGATTTTTGGAAACAAGGTTAGGGGAGACCGGCGGCTAAGATTTAGGCTAAGGTTAGGTGGCGGTAGGGTTTGGGATTGAGCTAGCCGGTGGTTGGGGTGGGGTGTGGGGGGAAGAAATGAAAACTTGTAGTGGAGAGGGGATTGGAACTAGCGGTAGGAAGAAGGGTAAGGTGGTGGCTGCGAGTTGGAATAAGGGGAGAAGATGGCCGGTGGAGAAAGAGAGGGAGAAGGAGATAGGGAAAGAAGATAAACCGTGAGCCCAGACACATCCTGCGGCTGACGGGTGTTACGTTGCCCTTCACCAAGGAACTTCAAGCCACGAGCCCGGACCCATCCTGCGGCTGGTGGAAACTCTGATTCCCTCCCATAGGAATCTCTCTAACGTTCTCTCCAAAGAATACAAGTGCAAACACAAAATTTTATCAATAATCCATCATTACATTACACAAGCAAGGGCCTCTATATATAGGCCTAAGGAACTAAAACAAGACACATATGCCCCGAGGGCTTACATAGGACGACACTCTTAAGTAAGGGTAAAAACGGAAAATTCATAATAAAAAAAATAAAATTACAAATAAAATTTAATATAACGTGGGACGATGACGGTCATCGATCTTCAGCTCCTCCTCGGATAGGTATGGACGGGTGGATGTCCGCATCATATTTTTAATGGCATGAGACAAACAAAATGTTGTTTTACAAGCTTCTTATTTATATTTGTTTGTATTTGCATTTTTACATGTATAATTTTTCTCATAATAAAGAAAGAAATCTTGGTTGGTCGTCTTCCACTACTGAGTGTTGTTTTTGAGAAATTAATTTGAGAGAGTGATTATCAATCTCGATTGCCTTGAAAAATATTTCAATAAAGATCTAAACACTTTTTTTATAGATGTTCGAACATTGTTAAAATAATTTCTAACAAGGTTGTTGAAGATTTGATTAATAATCAATCAAAGTTAGAATTTATTATTTTTTACTCTCTTTTGAGATAAACTCATTTTATTTGTTTTGCGATGCATGCAAATGTTTATTTTAATTATATCTGTAGAGATACATTATATTGATTTGTTTAAATATAGAGCCAAGGTCCTGATAGATAAATTGTTTTCGAGGTTTAATCCATTTTCTGTATGATAGAACCTTCTATGACAATTGTTCATATATTATAAACAAGAAAACAATATTTATCTTTGTTGATTTTGTACTAATAAATAATTTCATGTGCTAAATGAGATAATTAATTAAATTGTTCAACACATGAGTATTAACCGGATCTTGTATCAAATTGTTAGTTTTATTGATAATTGACAACCTTTTTAAGACGCTCATTGTATGGCTTGTTTAATCTTTCATCATTCTTAAGATGTCTAACATTAATTGCTTCGGTAAATGGAGATGTGTTTGAATCACATGATGAAATATCATGTTTTTTTTTTCTTTGAACTTTATTAAATTCATTAATTCCTTTAACTATTGATGAGTCAAATATTGGTTGGGAAGTTTTTCAATTCTTTAAACTCTTAGTTTTTTAACTATTTATCTGGAAAGAGTTGTGGAGGCGGTTTCCGAAGCTAGAAAGCTTTGTCCGCAACGTAAAGCTTTTTCTGATACTTATTTGTGAAGCTTTGATTTAGAATGATGTGTTTTGATTAGATCTTGGTTTGCCCTGTTGCAGGATAACAAAATCGCCACACTTCTAAACATATATCATTTGATGGGTTGTTTGCTTACAAGTTCAGTTTAACTAAGTAGGATTTAGTAAATGTTGTAAAATCAAATTTAGTTAAAACTCGAAACTTGTTTGGCACGTCAGCCGTTAATCTTGCTAAATTCTAATAAATTACTTAGCTATTTGTTTCTTATTTAAGATTTGTAAGTGGGAGAAATATTGATATCTTTTAAATGCTATGAATGATGAGATTTAATAAATGCTAGTTTAATAAATTATGATGCTGAAACATGATTTATCAAAACAGTTGGATTTAAAATTCTTAAAATTTTGTTTTGTAGGATTTAAGCTGAATTTGCATAAATCCTTCCTATTTGCCTAAAATAGGATGCCAAAAAACCCATTTAGATTTTGATTTAGTTGGTTTATTGATTGGAGGGATTTCTTTTTGGCATTATGTGCAGGAGGGAGCCTAGCATTGATAGGACACTCAGCTAGGGGATGGCTGGCGCGAATATACATGGAAGAATTTGGATGGTCAGATATCTCTTTGCTGATCACCCTAGGGACCCCTCACCTGTTTGATTCCATTATGATAACATGTATGCCTCTCTTCGGTTACACATTAAGTGCTTGCCTTTTGACACTGCAAATAATTTTTTTTTGGACATTTAGGCCAATTAAGGCAGACTCACACATACATTGCATACACAAGACTCGAACTCAAGACTTCTTGGTTGGTAGTCTAAGCTCCCAACCAACAGATCAAGATGAGTTGTCATTGCAAATAATTAACTTGCTAAGAAATTTACTCATAATTCAAATGGAAATAATTGTATTAAAATATGTCAACCAAATTTGGTCATTTTGTGTCTCAAAATTGTTGGATTTATTTTGAGGCGAGTGCAATATATGAATAATCAATTAAAATATGTATTGTACTCATCTCAAAACAAATTCAATAAATTTGAGAATCTTCTTGACTAAAAAAAATGTTAAAGAATTGTGACCCTTTTTTCCCCCTATTTTAGATGTATTCCTACCAACTGAAATAGAGCGTAGCAGTGATAACTTTTGTTTTTGCCATTAATATGCTA
This sequence comes from Dendrobium chrysotoxum, assembly GCA_019925795.1. Lineage (NCBI taxonomy): Eukaryota > Viridiplantae > Streptophyta > Magnoliopsida > Asparagales > Orchidaceae > Dendrobium > Dendrobium chrysotoxum. The sequence goes on from CM034315.1 coordinate 9,673,777, forward strand.
TGCTCATTCTGCTACAAAGGACCTTTTTTCTTGGGATTGATTTATTCATGCATGTATGGTTTAAAGAACGGTCAGGGATGCTTTGTTCGTTATTATCTCAGGCATTAAATGCTTTCTTTCTAAACAATCAGGAACTAAATGGGTTGCATGCTAAACGAATTTCTTGTATTTGTCTTCACTTCACTTAAGTTAAATCAGCTGTGTTTTCTTTAAATGAGTTTTTTTTTTTAATGTAACGTAGCAAAAGCTATCCTGCCTAGCAAGTGGTCTGTTAGCAGCAAATTACTTCAACTTTTTAATACCATATGATACGATAACTTTAATGAAACGAAGGTAATCTCAGTCCACCTTGGGTTGGGATATGCTTGGTGTTGAGGACCTTTTAGTAAGTCAAGCTTTACTGTTATTAGCCATCATCCCTTACCTTTCAATTTGCAAGCCAACTACCATGATACCACCTGTCTTACTCTGATTGACTTTAGCTTTGTCGTGCCATATATCTTGCAATCATAATCAATGAAATAAACATGGCCTTTCCGAAGTTTTCTTCGGTGACAAGCCATGGATCTTGTGGTGCTGATAAATCAATTGATTGTTTGATTTTGGAAGTTTTTTATTTGAATTATCCTCAAGTTATCATTTCATCATGTTGGATTAAGTCTTCGAATTAGCCAAACTGTGTTTGGATGAGGGATGAGCAAATGCGAAATTTTTTTTCTGTTGCATATGATTTGAGTTATGTTGCATTGCTTCTATTAATTTTACTCATGAAGATGTAATTTTCTATCAATTATTTTAAATTCTGTAATTTACTCATTGCATATAAATGGCCCAAAATAAGTATTATGCATGGCTTGGGTAAAAACTAATCCTATAGAGATGCAATTTGGAGCCTTCTGAATGATTGTTTGTGAATGCTTGAGGTTATAAAATGATAAATTTTGTCAGGTAAAGTTCCCGCTTGTTTTTTTGGAACGGTCATAATTCTATGATTGATGGGCGTGTTAAGAATGAGAGTTTTGTTGATGTGCGCAAGGGGTTTGACAAAATGCCAGGAAAGTATGTGGTGAACTACATGGCACTAAAGATCTATTTTGGATGATGCTTGAGTGGGATTTGGTGTCCTGGAACTATTTTATTGATTTGTAATAATACATCATGTTTGTTGCATCCTAGGTTTCCTAATTCTTATAGGTGCAATTAGTCAAAGAACATCATAGTTGTGATCAAAACCAAGCCAAAAAGTTCCATTTACTTTGGCATGAAATTTTCATTCTAACAATAGATTATATTTATAAGTTAGCTACACTCAAACCTTCTTGGCAAGGTTTTTGTTATATGTGCAAACTTTGACTTTTCTATGGCTATGAATTATTCTACCTCTAAAAATGATGACTATATTATTGTAAATAGTTTAGACCATATGTTTTGATATGAGCCTTTCTTGTCAGCTTTCAATCAATAGATTAAGGCTTCGTTTGGGATGTATTTCTTTGACATAATCTTTGATTGCTATATGACTGAATTTTATTTGGACTTTTTGACATAACCTATGGACTTTTTGATCTTATTTTAGCTTAAATTATAAATTTCATATTTTTCTCAGATAAATTTTTTTCATAAATAAAAAATACTAGTAATAGTCTCTTCGCTTTAAAAATTATTTTAGTGGAAATAATTTTTCAAGTAAATGTATACTTTTGATCTGTTTTATATGAGCTCTTGATACAAGTATTATCCATGTGTATCCTATACAAATTTGATCATATGAAGCCCTTCTTTGTACATGTTTAAATCATGGTGCTGGAAAAACATCTTAATTTATAACAGTTACATTCTAAAGCTTCCTAAAGTTGAATTTCAATCCTCAAATGCAGCGTGCTTCCTAATGATGATTGGTTTGTTGATATTGCTCAAGAAAATATAAGCAAGATAAGTGGAAAGGCTAGAATGGGCAATGGAGCGAGAGACCTTAATAGCCCAACAGCTTCAGTTTCTACAATGTCTAATGGAAGCTCCTAATCTGAATTTTCTCTTGTTTACAGATCCCTGTATAATTAGCTGTAATTTGTTTCATTCAATTTCTTCAACTGTTGTGTTGCATTTCAACATTAGGTTCTGATTTATTTTTGATCCAGCAAATATGCTGAAATTTTCTTCTTTGTTGTTTGGGTCTGTATGTGGTAAATTTTCCTGCATCATTTCCAAAGTCGAAACTGTATAATTCTTTGAATTGAGCACATGAGATTCATTTTCTGCTTCTGCAGAATGATGATCCATAAGGATGGAAACTTGCAAAGTTTTATTTATGAATTTGAAGTTCTGTAGTTGGTTTCTGTTCATTAGTTTCTTCTTATGGATCTTACTTTATTATTTGCTATGATTGATCATTCAATTTTTGTGTAAAATATATAATGAAAATTTCATGTATTTATTTTAATATAATTTAGATATTTTTATTTCTATATCTCTATTACTAATTTTAGTGTTATTTAACATAATACATATTTTAATTTGTATTCATGTGAATTATGTGCATGTACATTTATATTAGTATATAAATATTACATTAATAAAGAAAATATATTGATTTCTTTGTAGAAGACTGAGTTCAAATTTTATGATGCATTCATACTGATACGAAGATACAAACATTATATGACATACACATGATATATCTATTATTAAAATATAGAATACTAACACACAATGAATGCCATTATTATATCATATCTTAAAATTTTAAGAGATTACATATAAACTATAAATTATATAAATATAAAAGGAATTCATATAGTAATAAATTTATTTCAATTACTCATAAATTAAAATATATTTATTGCAGACAAAAATATTCAATGTAGTTTTGCATTCAAGCTTTGCATGAGGATTTAACACACAAATAGATAAATAAAGAAGGCACGAGAGATACCAAGTTTTATGTCAAAAATCAAAGAAAAAGATAAAACAGCAAGGCCTTGTGCAGTTAAAATGATTTTACTATATGAGCATTGATTATAAATATTTGTTCACCCCTCACTTTGGAGGCGACAAGATTACAAGAGTGTGAGAAACTTGGAAAAAAATATATTGTAAAATCAATATAGGATGAAATGTATTCAGATGGTTGCAGCTAAGTAACTATGGTCCGACAATTTTGGTTAGATAGCAATAACCCAATAATGTTTATTAGGTGGCAAATCTGAAGACAACAGTCTAGTGATGATGGTTGCCAGATGGTAGTGTTAGGCCAACAATGGTGGTCAAGTGACGCTGGTTTGATAATGGTAGTCGAGTGTGCTGCAGTTCGACAATAGTGGTTAGGTAGCAGTGGTTCGATGATGGTGATCCAATGAGAATAGTCGGGTGGTAGCAGTCCGACGATGTGGCGTTGAGTAGAGAAGATCTAATTGTGATAGTTTGGCGATGGTTCAATGACAATGGTCTTGCGATGAGTCGATAGTGGCACTCATATCGTGAAGGTTTGATGACGGTAGTTAAGTGGTGGTCCAATGATAATGATCGAGTAGTGGTCCTACAATGGTTGTGAGGTGATGAATGTCAAATGACAACGGTCAAAGTGGTGGTTTGATGGGGGCAATCAGGTGATGGTCTGACAATGTCAATGGAATAATGATCTAATGGTGACAATCGAGCGATGATTCAACAACAATGATGCTATGGTGGAGCTCCAGCTTTCTTCAAACATGAGTAATATTGAACTCTAACAAGAGGTTCTCTTCATGTATAGAGTGAGAGCTTATTTATTATTTTTTAAAAATGGCATGCCCTATAAATATGATAAAAAATCATAATACACTATCAAATGTCCTGTATGGATTCTCTTAATAATAGAATATTTATTCAATATTTTAAGTACTTTAATGTTGTCGAAATTAAGTGATGTTGGGCTCATTGGATTTGTCTCATCGAGGCACTAGATTTGATTATAAGCATGTCAAATTTGGAGATTATTTAATCCTTCATTAATATTTCAAAATTTTTATAATTCTTCAAGCTCTTGATATAAGCTTATTTAAACCTGGATTGGATCATGTTTAATATCATTGGGTTTATCTCGTCAAGCCGATCAAATTGATTATAAATTTTCTTGAAAATTAGAGTTAGGATGGTCTTGAATTTAATTTTAGAAGCTTTCAATTGGAATGTACATCAAGATTCGTGCATGATCAATCCAATTTTTAATCAAGTATCAATATTTAAGTTTATTAAATATCTAATACTCAATTAAAGAAGTTATTGTATGATATTAAGGATTGTTCCTCCAAAGTTTAAAAAAAATTAATTCTCTTATAAAAAATAAAAAATAAACATAAGAAAATCATTCAAATAGAGCAAACTAAAGAAAATAAATTTTATGTAGCTAATAAGTTACTTATGTAATAAATTTTAAAATAAAAGAGATGAGGCAGCTTAATTTAAAATTTTTATATTCTTATTTTAATACACTTTTAAAATTAAAATTACTATTCACCATATATGTGTCAGATACATCATACAAGCGTTAGCTAATTTTCTTTAATTTTTTTTTTTATTGACACATAGATGATTTATTTGATATAAAATTGCATGTTTTCCTAGAGTCTTATTTTTTAAATAATATATATTAGTCATTTTCAATCAAAAGGCCTATTTTTTAATATTTCATTTTCTTACCTTCAGCTCCCTCAACTTTTTTTTATTTTTTCCCATCTGATAATAGAAATTTTAACTAATTATTACAATGCATATTTTCCTCAATTTGATTATTATCTAATTACATCTTGTTAATTAAAAAATATACTTAACCATTATTCAAATGAGTAATTATGAATCAATAATTAGATTAAGGTGGGAAGGTAACTTGATCATAAAATGGGGGAGTAGGGGTGTCAAGATGGGTTGATGAGTCAGGTTCAAGTTTAACCCAAAATTGACTCGACCATAATCCAGTCAACCTGAACCTGACCCGCTAGTAACCCGAATGATCCGAACTCAACTTGTTAACTAATTTTTGTTAAATTTTTTAAATAACTTATTTACTATGAAATCTAAGATATTTAATAGAAAATAAGAAGATTATACCTGTAAGTAAACAATTTAAGAAAACATGATATTAAACATGTCATTTTCGGGTCAAAAGCGGTTTCGGGTCAAAAGCGGGTTGCAGGTCAACCCGAACCCAACTTGTTTATTAAATGGGTCAACCAAAATCGGAATTTTTTGGGTCGGGCTCAAATATGGTTGATAAGACAAGTCATTTATTGACAATCCTAGGAAGGAGAGTTTAAATTAGTGCTATTAACTCGAAACAAGCGAATAATGAGAAATAAAATGATATATTTAATATCACAAATTGTTATTTGATACATTTTGAAATTTAAATTAAATAAAACTAAAATAACAATTCAAATTAGTTAAATTAAAAAAAATAAAAATAAAAAGGTCACTTTAATGACCTTAAATAACTCATTCATTAAATTCTTATTATTATGGGTGGAAGTAAACCATGCAACGAACAAAAAACAAAAAATAGAAAGCAGGGAAAACAAGAGGACACCAATATTTAATGTAGAAAAACCTAAAATCAGGAAAAGCCGCAGAGCCACATCACACGAAGAAATCCATTATGAAAATTAGGAGAAATTTGTACATATCTCTCTTCTCTCTTGCTCTCTCCTTCTCTTCCTTTTAACACCATTCTCACACAAAAAATAAAAGAAAGAAATTCAAGTAAAATAACACCAAGGGACGCCACCCTTAAGAAAACGAGAAAGAAAAATGTCAAGTCTCCCCGGAGGGACTGTAGTCAGGCGATGGAGGTCAAAAAGATCGTAGTCAGGCACGGAGGTCAGAAGGACCATAGTCGGCGGAAGGATCGTAGTCGGCAGGCGACGATGGTCGGAAGGACTATAGTTGATGATGGTCGTCAGAAGGACCGTAGGCGATGGGTGACGAAGGTCGAGAGGACTGTAGTCGTCGGGAGATGGAGGCCAGAAGGACCATAGTTGGTGATGTTGGTTGGAAGGACCGTAGTTGGCGGACAATGGTGGTCAGAATGACTGTAGTCAGCGGGCGACAGAGGTCGGGAGGACTGTAGTTGGGCAATGCTGGTCGGAAGGACCGTAGCCGGTGGACGATGGTGGTCGGAAGGACCGTAGTCGACGGGTGATGGTGGTCGGAAGGATCATAGTCGACGTGCGCGGACAGAAGGACTGTAGTCGGGGGGCGACGGAGGTCGGGAGGATCGTAGTTGGACGACGGAAGTCAAAAGGACCGTAGTCTGCAGGCGATAGTCGGAAAGACTGTAGTCGGCGGGTGACGGAGGTTGGGAGGACCATAATCGTCGAGAGATGGAGGTCAGAAGGACTATAGTTGACAATGGTTGTTGGAAGGACCGTAGTCAGTGGGTAATGGGGGTCGGGAGGACCATAATTGGCGATGACAGTCAGAAGGACCGTAGTCGAGGCGCGATGGAGGTTGGGAGGACCGTAGTTGGGCGACGGTGGTCGAAAAGACCGTAGTCGGTGGGCGACGGTGGTTGGAAGAACCGTAGTCTATGGGCAACGAGAGGTCAGAAGGACCGTAGTCAGTTATACATGATCTTTATGGTATGTGGGAATTAAAGTATATATTACTCTTCAAAAACTTCAACACGAATTTTAGGACTTATGGTGCTTCGATGTACGAAAATAGGGGGAAATTGATATATCATCAAAAATTTATCTTAATTGGGCACAAATCTTGAAGCAAAAATGAGAGATAGAAGTTTTAAAAATGAAATTCAAGATCATCCAAACTCCGATTTCAGCAAGCTTATAATCAAACTGAACGTCTCAAAAAGATGAACCCAGCAACACCAAAATCAGTCCAATCCGAGCTCAAATGAGCCCAAATCAAGGGTCCAAAGTATATTTGGATGGTTCAAAGCATAATTTGGATTACCAAACGAATTCTAAATGTGACATGCTTATAGTCGAATCGAGCGGCTCGACGAGACAAATCCAATGAGCTCAAGATCACCAAAATTTGATATCATAAGACATCCAAATGCCCAATAAACGTTCTACGATCAAAAGGGATCCATATCGGCCGTCCATTCAAATCACTCACATCTTGACCTTGATCATCTACATATTTACAAGCCATGTCACTCTCAAAACCTATAAATAACCCCAATTTTCTCATGTGGGGGTAGCTAACTTGCCGCCGACCAATGTCGAACTTCCGCCCTTTTGTAGACCACCGCCGAATTTCTGCCCGTTCATCGACCACCGTCGGAGTTCTTCCCGAACACCGTCGGACTTCCGTCTGTTTGTCGACCATCGCCGGAATTCCGGCCCACTCATCGACCACCATCGGAGCTCTTCCCGACCATCGTCGGACTTCCGTCTGTTCATCGACCCTCAACGGACTTCCGTCTGTTTGTCGACCACCGCTGAAGTTCTTCCCGACCATCACCGGACTTTTGCCCGATTCTCTAATCTATGTAATTCTACCGTCTCCAAACGAAGGGGCGAACCAAGCTTTGTAATTCATTCAACTTAGTGGAATTTTCTCATCTGGGCCAGGCCACATGGTTTTTCTCTTTCCGGGTTTTCTACATAAAAAAAAAAAGCTTCTGGTGTTTTTCTCTCTCGAATATCTGTTGGTGTGTTGGATATACGTACATTACTAAATCACTATATTCTCTTACTCTACTGCCATTTATATTCTCACCCGCAACAAAATTAAATAAAATTTAAATTTATTTTATTACAATTTGTATTAGAATACTTTATTATAATTTTTTTGTTGAATTATAAAATCACTAAAAAATATTATAAAATTAATATGGAAGTTAGAGTTTGCTACACTATCTTCAATTCATGTTGAATCCCTAAATCATATTTATATTAATTTATAAAAAATAATTAATAAATTCATCAGTATAATAATTAATTCTTTATTTGGGACAGTTTTTTTATTATTTTCTAAAATAATTTTCTAGAACAAAAATTTTTAATTTAAAATTTTTTAACAAAAATTATTTTAGAAAGCATTAAAAAGCTGTACCAAACGAAGCCTAAGTTTTAAACAAAAGATAAAAATAGAGATTATTACTAAATCAATCACACGAGCTTGGAGATCGTCGGAAAAAAAAAAAAAAGATTTCGATAAGATTGGCTGTTGTTCGAAATTTTGGGTGCCTCTTTATTCAGAGGTCATGACTTATATTTTTATATAACATTATGATCATTTCGATCAAAAAGATAAACACATATATGCATAAAATTAAAAAAAAAACCATTTTAAGAAAAAAAAAATAATTTTCTCTCTTAACATGTTCTGTAGAACAACATAACAGTTCGTCCTTATGATACTACCAACAACTTCGCCATTAAGCAACCATTATTTCCAATTCTCTCTGGATTTTTTTTTATCCTTTCTACTCTAAACTTTGGTTCATTGTACGGGTTACTTAGGTCAAGCCGCTTGTCATAAGCTCGGATTCGAGTTCAACAAATCTACCCGTTTCAAAAATTAAGTCGAGTCCGGGTTTAAACTTTCGACCCGTTTATAAAAGCGGGTTGGGTTAGGGTCAACCTATTTGAACACAGGTCAATTCCCGATTCGACCCGAATCTGACCCGAAATCCAATTTTGACACCCAAGAAACACAGCTCACCTTGATCTGTTAGTTAAGAGCTTTGACTATCAACTAAAAAGTTTTGAATTCGAGTCTGATAAATATAATGTATGTATGATTTTATCTTAATTAATCTGAATATTAAAAAAATACAGTAAAAATTCTCAAACGAATCCTATATATTCAGCTTGCAGCGTGTAAGAAACAAAAGCACTAAAGCAGTATAGGATTTGACGTTGGTTCTAAAGTTCAAAAGAGAAGAAATGTATGTAGGATTCAGCAGAAGTGTGCATCCTTCAGCTGCAAGCAAACTTCTTTGCTTGATTTTTTTAAGAAAACCAAAAAAAAAAATTATGTTAAAATATTTTGATACAAAATATATGAAAATGTGCTTTAAAATCATTAGATTTTATTAGAATTAATGACAAAAATGATATTATAGAATTTTATTAATTTAAGATTTAGTAAAATATATTTTACATTAAGGTATTCTAATAATCTTTTTTTAGATTTTTAACGTAAGCTTAAGCCGAATATGAGACCTAAAGAAAGTTAAACATTCCTAAAGCACTATGTCGCTTTCTAAGCTTTATCTTTTTGACTTCTAAGGCCTGTTTGGTTTTGAGAAGGACTACACAATTCAGCTTTGTTTGTCGGTTGAAAACTTTGATTAACAATTAGGGGCGAAATCAGTCTTAATTTTCGGGAGGAGCGGGGGGAGGGGGGGCTTATATATAACTATTGGTGTTGCCTCGAATTTAGCTCGACCCTTGATTGTCGTACACTTTGCATGTCTGTCAGGGGTCCAAGGGGGCAACACTCCCGGAAGAGACTTATTTTGATCGCCCCCCCCCCCCCCCCCCCAAAGGGGGGTCCGCCCCTATTAAATCAAGAGGTCTTAGGTTTGAGTATTTTATATATGATGTGTGTGTGAGTTTATCTTAATTGGCGTAAATGTCTGAAAAAAATATTATGAGGACTTAATTTAAGTGGGATTTAATAAATCTTATAAATCAAGATTTAGGATCGGTTTGAGATGGTTGGAACATTTTGTAATGGTGCTATGAAATTGTTGTGGGAAAAGTAATTTTTTTGAAAGTTGCTATGGATATTATAAATATATTCTTTTAAAAAGAAACGAACAACTATTTTCTTATCACACTCATTGTAAAAAACAACTTCCACCATAAAATTTCTTAAAACCATTGAAAATGTTGCAATAAAGTAGCAATCAAATAAAATTATGACTGTGCCGTAAAAAAATATAGTGAAAAAGCTCTTTAAAATAGACTCTTAACTATAAAGTCCTTGAGGTGTTAAAAAATAGTAAATTTTTATTTGGCATAAATGTATAATAAAATTAAATTTGATTAAATTTTAGTAAATTATTTCTTAAATATTTTTAAAATTTAGGATTTAAATGAAAAAAGAGAAATAATTAGGAGAAATATGAATACTTTAAATCCTACTTTCTTCAAGATTTACTAAATTTGACATTTAACCTAAAATGAAAAAAAAAAAATTAATTCTTTATGTATTTTTATAAATACCATTATTCTTTATCATAAAATAAAAAAAGGTATATAATGTCCACATGCCACTATTGGGTATATATTTTCAAAAGTAATATAATTTATGTTAAGCAATTAAATAATTAAGAGGAATTTTTGTTATTAAAAATGTGCAGTAGTTTTTTTTTTTTAAATTTATTAGTATATTTGGAATGGTTACAAGGAATAATGAGAACATTAAAGATCCTTCTTTAAAAAACTATAAAGAAGTAATTTTTTTGAAAGCTATTTTACAAAATAATTTTTTAATATAATTTTTTTTAGAAGCAGAGAAAAGAGGTGATCAAATAAAAATTATGATAGCAGTTTGAAGAGTAAAGTAACAATATTTTCAGAAGACAGATTCAATAGTTGCTTCAATCAAATTAGACAAGCCGAATCAGATTGATCATCTTCGTCTTTTGGCGGGCGCTGCAAGGAGGTGATGAGAGTGTAATACAGAGATCTTGGTGCACCAGCTCCTACTAGATCAATGCCTTGGCCCCCAAGGGTCATATGAGCAACAAGCTACCACCTTTAATTTGCACTATTAAGGCTTCATTTGGGACGGCTTTCTTATTTTTTCTTAAAACAGTTTTTTAGTAAAAATATTAAATTTTTGTACTAAAAAACTATTTTTAGTAAAAAATCATCCCAAACAAAACCTAAATCATCATTTATTAGAGAAAATTCAAGAAGTTTTAAAACATTTTAATCTTTTTTTTTAAGAGTCTGTGCTCCATTAAGTCGCACCTAATTTATTAAAAGAGCAATAACCATTGTTGGTACAAGATCCAAGTGAAGAAGCACCATGCTCTTTGAAATTTTTCTCATTGATCAAATATGTGAAACTTCATATCATCGCCACAAGGACTTAACATCAACCGAGGCTTCAACAGTGGCAGCTTTCCTACTATTTTGTTTTTCAAAATATATCCATAATTTCTATTTAGCCACTGTCTTTTAGTTGCTTAAAAAAATTATATAAAAACTGTTTTCTATAACAAGCAATTACTTATATTCCAAACAAAACCTCAAGTCTTTCGCAACCTTATATTGTACGATCAAAATCACCAGCAATATAGACAAAAGAAAAAAGCAAAAAAAAAAAAAGAATGAGAAAGGTAAAAATAAAAAAAAATAAAAATATGCTTCTCTTGCTTTGATCCTCAATCGTCGCCACAGACGACCTCGCGAAGGTATGAATTTTCTGAAACTTAGATTCTCGCTCTCGAAGTTCTCGGTGCACCGAAAAACTGCCTATACATGCGTTTATTCGCGTGGTGGGAAGGGACCCTAGTGTGGCGCCTACAACGAGGCGGGTAATCACCTAAAATCTTGTTCTGGATGTTCATGTCGAGCCGGCAAAACGCCCATACACATTTTCCTAAGCATGATGGGAATGGAACCCGGTCCGACACCTACGGCGAGGCGGGTAGGCCTTATACACGCTTTTCTTAGCTTGGTGGGGACAATCTTAAAAACCCGTATGCAGCTCTGTACCTACAGAAAAACAACTGCTCTTCTTTTTTAGGTACATTTGAAGACCTATGCACGCTCTCTTAAGCGTGGTGGGGGGTTGAAGACTTTATGGCCGCGGTGTCCGAGGACACCTATCATATACGCTTTTCTAAGCGTGGTGGGAAGGCCCAGTTTCCCGTAGTTTTCCCTAAACGGGGGAGACGTTGATGCTGCCGAAATTTCAGGTGAACATAAAATCACACTTGGACCTGACTTGGACAAATTTTGGACGACTTTGAACTCAAACTTGGACTCTAATTTGAACAAATCAAAGGACCTTAACTCAAATTGAAAATTAATTAAACTTGCAAGAGAACTCAAACTCAAATGAACTAAGTGCAATGGACATGAATTCAATTTGAATTTGGACTTGAACTTCTACAAAACAGCAGGGGACTCAAACTGAATGCCAATGCATTGAACTTGCACTTGATTTGAATACCAAATGAGATGACTCAAGGAGCTTGACATTGAACAATCAACAATAAATTGAACTCAAATAATTTGAAATCTAATTTGAACTTGGATTTAATTGGATGACATAGAACATAAAATAAAGCTCATGATTGAGTAAAGTGGCAACATGTGAGCAAGGAACAAATGGACATGTAGTGACATATTTATGGCTAATAATGTAAAATTGTTAATGAACATTAAGTATTCGTCATTCCAATTAGAAGGCAAATGTCATCAAACAGTTCATCATGCAAGACTCCTAATCATTTTTCATATGATGATAAAGGACTTATAACATTCGAGGTTACTCATCTACAAACAATAATCAAGTGACTTGTGATAAATGAATATTCAAATGTCACTTGTCTGCAAGCGATCGTCAACAGGAATCAAGAGAGATATATGATCGGGTTCAAACGCATCAAATAGCAATGCACTCAACAGAACATACATGAATGTCAACAAAATATATAGAAGACTCATGATATATGAGGGGCATATAATGAACATGAAGATTATGATGAACAAGAGCTGGAATGTAGCTTGTTTGTAAAAGAAGAAACAACAACAAGAATTCAATATTGCAAGCAATGAAAATGAAGGGGATACTTATGAATAAAGTATGAGGAGTGTGTAATGAGTTAAGGGTAATACATTGGCAAAACATATAAACTCCTATAAGCTAATGTATAAGACTCTTTATTCATACAATGATCCTATCTACAAGCGATCATGACTAATGTAGTCTATTGAAAAATAGCAATCACTGAAATGCTATGAATATAGAAGATCACAAATAAAGATATGGATGAAGTTATAATAAATGAAAAACGTCTACAAGCTTGTAGCAGGTGACAGTGAGTATGGAAAGATCCTACATTCAACACTGGTCAAGATACGAATAAATGTATCAGTCTTCTATGACATAAGGCTGATGTACAAGAAATGTAATGGTGCTCTATGACCGACTTCAAAGAATAAGTTGATACATTCAGCTCCAAAAGCAACAAAGTCAGAGTTTATAATATTCTTCGTAGTAGTCATGTGAGAAGATATAGCAGTTCCTATCACATTCATCCGAGAATATTGGTGAAAGGATTACAGAGGCTAGAAAAACACTACAGCTTGCCCACAAGTGGCTGTAGAAAGATTATCATGCATACAACAGTCCACCTGCAAATAATGACAAAAAATGTGTAATAGATATTAGATCATCTTGCAATCAATAATAAGTAATCATCAAACAAATGTATTAATCCATTATAAGCAAAAGCAGCATGTTCAAAGTACTTACAAGTGGTTATAGAAAAGAACATTGTAGTACCCCCGTAATTAACAACCATCCCATGGCAGTCAGATACATTGTCCTCTTGCAAGTGAAGATGTACGACATGCTGCAAATGTAGGTACTCGCAGGCCTTTGCAGGAGACCTGCTGTGTACACAAAATCTCATTTGTGAGCAAAATGTCAAATGACTAAAGCAAACATAAATGCCTACGAGCCACTGAAGGAGGCCCTTTATACATTCAACCTACTGTTTGCAGGCAAATGTGAAAGATCTGTAACATATACGAGTTCTCTACAAATACAGATGTGCACACCACATGGCACCTATAGATAGATGCAGAAAGACTCAGTAAATGCAGTATCCTGTAGTTAATTTTAGTCTGCGAATGAATACCTCTACCTATAACAGTAGTGGATATATTGTAAAGACCAAAACCATAGCAAAATGGAGAAGGAATGTGCGGACCTCTGAAAGGACACATAACACATCGCCGCCCCGTGGGGGGAGACAGTATTGCCAATGGGAGGACAGATTAGATCACATATACGATCAACCATTGAGGATAGCAGCTCTCGCTAGCACACCTCGATGGATAATAATATATACGATCTAATCATCACAACGGGTTTCCCCCACCCAATACATCAGCTCGAGTGGGGTTTATTTGATAATGAGATTCAGTTTTCCACAGGCGCAAGCCCCCGTGGTTAATTACATCTCAGGCCAGGGCCTGAGAAAACTCTCGATTAAGGATTCTATATTATACTCTCAAATAGGATCGGCACATAGGGCGAAGACTAGGAAATCCTACTCAAAAGGAAAAGAAATGCTCGACTTGGCTTAGTCAACATGCACAGCTCAAATCAGCATCCGGAGGGACTAAGGTAGTGAGAAGAAACTGGGGAAAAAAAAATAAATCATGCACTCGAAGCATACAGAAGAGAAGGATGAAAGTGGCGTCATCCGTGTGATGCAGATATGTAGGGTTTATAGCCCCTGAAGGAAAGGAGACTTACCTACTGATGAGGCACACTATGAAATAATAGTAGCCTTGAATCCTAGGTCTAGAGTGGGTCTAGTATTCTACGCAACACTAACACCCGTGTCCTAGCTAATGCAATGCAAAATTTGGACTTACCCCGGTCTGGATTGGGGAGCCAACTAATTACCTAGTCGATTCAAAATCATGAGTCCAGTCATTTTATGAAAGTTTGGTGGGTAGGTTACAATTTTTTGGAAATAGGGCCGACATCTAGAGTGTTTCCTAATTAGCCCCAGACTTATGTAGGATGAATGCTCCTAGAGCTAATACAATTAAAATTTTAATTTAGTTGATTTTTAATGCAATGCATGCTAGTTAAAGCATTCGAATCAGAGATACATGGATTTTAAAAAGGCTTATAAAAATAATTTTTAGAAGTAGACTGGGCTTCCTCAGGTCCGACTCCTCATCCTCATAGGTCAGATTATCCGGACTCTACCCGCAGGCGGGGAAGTGTCTTATAGAAGGAGAAAGAGAATGCATTAATATGCATGCAACCCAGACGGTTCTAGTAGTTCCCTAAATCGTTAGGTTTCTATATTATTTAAACCTTAAGATTTTAAATATTAATTATGGGTAAAAAATATTTTAGTCCTTAGAGAGCCTAATAAAATCTAGGCTAAAATAAAAGCGGCATACAAATCGCCAAGAAACTAGGAAAAGTATATAACCTATGCGCAATCAACATCAAATCAAACACAACAAATAATCAAATTAATCAATTAAATATCCATAGGCCAACTACCCTTAATTACAAATCAGGGTCTGCAGAAAATTAAAGTGGCCGGGCACCACTGTCAACAACCCGGATTTCTAATCCTAGAACAGACTCAAGTGACTTTGAGTGGGATATTTTTGGTCTTTAGCTTCTTGATCTTTTCTTCCTTGGGCTCCTGGATCTCCTCCTCCTCGAGCTCCTTAGATTTGTTATAACTGAATACCTAGGGTGGATAGGAAGACTCTCCCCCAAAGGGGAGGTTATTCTCCCCACCTCGGGTAGTGAAGTGATCCAAATTTGGACTCCTGAATAAAAAAGTATTATCCTCATAGTGGGTGTCCTTTCCTTCTTAGGAATCCAACCTTTGGATCTATGTATCCCCACTCAAAGGTGCACTTTCACAACTCAATATCAATATTATAAATAATTTATATTAAATGAAAGCAATGAAATTCTAAACTCTCCTGCAAGGTTATCCTAATAAAATCATCCTAAGCAGTTTATACATCATCCCAAGCAATTTATATGGAAATAAAAATACTCATCACAACCATACTTGGCCATACTCTTAATTGTTTTGAGGGCTAAGTAAACTCTGGAGCACCTGCAGTAATTTATAACTATGATTTTTAATTAGCCCTCATTTATGTAGGGGGGCTGACCAATTTCTGAAGCCCCTGCATAAAACAATGTTAGTATTCAAATCATGATTATTATCCCTCATTTTATTAACGCTGCATGAGCATGACCACCTGTAGAAAATATCGTTAGTATCAAAATTGATCCTAACTTATGGGTAGTCTATCATGTAATCACATTAATTCCCAGAGTGCAGTAAAAGTAAACAAACACACCAACGTCATCTCAATTACAACATATAGTGAAATCTCGGAAAACTCAGCACACAACAGAAAAGTAAACACCGGCCTAGCCTAGGTCTAGAAGTGGTGCCCTAACAAACCATCTAAGTGTATGTGAAGGGCTGTGTGGCTGAGATAGTCCCTAAGCTGAGTAATTAGTTGAAATTATCTAGCGTCCAGGTTTGTTGTCGGTCTAAGGGAAAGGTTTAAGTTTAAGTTTTAAATATTAATGTATTAAGGATTAAATTAAATATGTTTTAAGGGTTCAGTGATCACTACCTTTGTTTCACACCGAGGCCGTAAATTTTATTTCACCTTCCTTGGGGCTAAGTCAATAGCCTTGTAGGCCTGGGTTACCTAGTAGCAACTATTGATTAATTAAGTTGATTTAGTTGGTTGAAGATTAAAAGAAAAGGAGTATATTAATTTATTTATTATTATGTTAGTATGTTAGTTTTAGGTTAAGGGTGATGTTTTCTTAAATTTAAGTTAAGCCGGTGGTTTTCGGAAGGTCCAGAGTCATCCTATCCACTAGGTCAAAAGGGTCCAAAATTGACTTTTTAATTAAAGAGGGTTTGTGATTACTTAATATTTTTATAAAATAATAGATCTTAACTCGATCAATTTGACTATAAGCATGCCCAAATTGGATTCTTCTATCCAAAGTTATGAATTTCCGAAGTTTTGGTCTTGTATTGAACTAAGTTTGACCGGATTGTTGACTTTTTGATTTAATATTTTTAATAAATACTAGACCTTAATGTGAGTTGAATTCCTTTGACGTTGCCCCATTTGGAATTTTCTATAATTAGTTATGAATTTTTAAAGTTTGGGTTATTTAATGAATTATCAAAATTATTTAATTCAAGGCTGTTTTAGGGATTTTGATCCAAATCAGTTCCAAACTGCTTGGAATCACCCCTAAAGGTCAAGAATAACCCAAATAAGTGTTCCCAAGTATTTGGGAAAATTTTAGAATTTTTAATAATTTTAATTATTTAATTAAGGCAAAAAGGTGATTTTTAATCAAAATTAAATTAAAGTTAAGATTGAGGTCCAATTAAGGGGCTTTTAATTTTCATGGATTAAGGACTGAATTCTGGAGAATTTGATATATCATGGGTAATTTTTTGATTTAAAATGAATTTATTAAAATTTTTGGAAGTTTCTAAGGCTTAATTAACGGGTAAATTAGGGTTGATCAATTAAGGGGTTTAATGAGTCCTAAAAATTCCTAAAAACTTTTGAGAGGTTTAGGATGTTACTAAGTTTAAGTGTTTCAAGTTTCAAGTCAATCAGAGGTAAACCCTAACTCCTAGAATTTCTCTAAGTCTACGAGACGGGTCCTTAATTATTGTCCTTAGGGTGTCACTACGTTGTACAGGTTTGAATAAGTGTTTGAGACTAACCCTTGGGGTAACATAAAGGGAATGCAATACAAACTTAAACATACCAAGTCCTTAGATCTAGGAGAGCCTAAACTAAGTGTTTGTGCATCCTACACATACAAGGACTACGAAACACTAAAGAAAATAAGATTAACGAAGTTATTAGTGAATGATTGAGACCCAATCACCCACTAATCCTCCCCACATGAATGCTATTCATATATAGATCCTATGTTTAAGATTTCAAAGGGTAGATCTCTCATAATTGAAGGATTTAAGTATTTATATAATTTTAAAATAATTTTAAAATACATAAATATTAAAATACATAATTATATAAGTTTTAAAAATAAGGTAATTTAAAGTAACTCATTGCATAGGTATGAGAGATCCACCAGCAACCCAAAGTGAGGTTTCAAAATAAATTTGTATTTAAAATAAAATAATTTTTTGTTTTTAAAATAATTAAATAATAATTAAATAATCAAGAAAATAAGTAATGCAGAAATAATCTAAAAAAGATAGATTTGGGGTCTGAAAATATTTTTAAATTAAAATTTATATTTTTCTGAAAAATTCAAGTTATTATACTCAAAAATCCTATTTAATATGAATAAGTTATGATTTTCTAAAGTTAAAAGGGTTTAAAAGTAATTCTTAAATAATTTATAATAGTTAATGTTTTTAAAAAATAAAAATAATTAATAAATTAAAAGTAAATTGAATATTAAACTTCTGGATTTTAAAATAAATAATAATAATAATAATAATAAAAGAAAAATAATAATAATAATAATAATTTAAAAATAAATAATAATAATAAAAATAATAAAATAGTAGTAATTAATAATTTAATATATATAAATATATATATATATATATATATATATATATATATAATTAAGTAAAAATAATAATAATAATAATAATAATAATAATAGAAATAAAATAATTATAATAGTAATTAATAATAATAATAATAATAATAATAACAATAATAATATAAATAAAAAATGAAAATAATAATAATAATAATAATAATAATAATAATAATAATAATAATATAATAGTAATATTAATATTAATATTAATATTAATGATAATATAATTTAATATAATTTAAAATAATCAAAAATAATTTTTTCTGAAATTTTTTATTATAATTATTTAAATAATATTATATAAAAAAATAAATTTAAAATGATTAAAAGAATTAATTTTAAATTAAAATTGACGGCGGCGGCGCGAGCCACGTGGCAACACGGGATTCGCCCGTTCAAACTGCGCCAATCATCGCCAATGATTGCGCGACAGCGCAATCATCTGCCCATGATTGGGCGACAGCGCAATCATTTGCCCATGATAATTGGGCGACGGTGCGGCGGCTGACTTATCTGAGTCAGCAGTGCGCTGCGCCGTCTGATCTTCCGCTATTTGAACCGACGGACCAGATCTCGCCAATCAAGTAGCATAACCACGGGATTAGCCGCGTGGTTTGAACGGGTCCGCAGGATGATCGAATCCACGCTGTTGATGAAAATATTGACGGCTCAGATCTCTCCCAGTCCAGGCCCATGCACACCAAACCCTAGAACACATCTTTGGGCTCGTTTGATCGATCTACTCAACCAAATCAAATGAAATTTTAACCGTAGCCTATATGCATGAAGATAATTCATGTGGGTATAATTTCGCAGTCTAAAACCAAGTGTATGAAAAGCTATTTAGATCTATGTGCTTCTAGATAGGGTTGAGCTTTTCACCTAGATTTCTAGATGGATTTGGGAGTTCTTGGATTCTCTGAATTTGTTGTCTGTCCACGAATAAGATTGTAGAAGACTCCACGGGCTGAGGACACTTGGATCGAGAGCTATCCCACCTTGAACGAATATAGGCTCGGGTTCGCCGAAATCTTGCCGCCGGCGAGCTTTGGATGGTGGAGTTTGAATGGGAAGAGGTGAAGGAGGGTTGTGGGAGTTCACAAAATGAGAAGTCTCGATTTGAGAGGGGCTGGAAAGAAAGCAAGAGCCAAAAAGTCCCCTCAAACAAACCCTAAAACTCCTATTTATAACCATAAGGCTTTAATCAACGGCTATGATTTGTTCTAGGGTCTAATAGGAGGGAAACCAAGGCCTCTTTGCCGTGGCTTGGGTTTAAAACCTAATAGGAATCATTTAAATAGCTTAGTGGGCCCTGAATAGACCTTAATGGGTCAAATTGACCCATTAGGACTTAGGTTGACCAAGTTAAGGGTTGACTTGGTCAACCTAGTCAATTAGGTCCATGGAAGAGGTGGATTGAGCCAGGGATTGGTTTGGACTTGATTTGAATTGATTTAGACCCATATGGGCTTAATGGGTTAACCCGGGTTGACCCAGGACCTGGGTCTGGGGAAAATCAGGGTGAACAGAATGCAGCAAATGCAAACACAACTACAAGTTGTCGTACTAGAAAGAGACCCGTTGTGCACCCAATATATTATCCATAAGCAAAACTCAAAAGAACTACATCAAGTGCAAGCGACTATGAATTACTGTGGGAAACCCATCGTGCAAACAACAAGCCATCTACAAGCACCTACAAACAAAGCAGGAGATTCGTTAGTGTAATATACTACAATTTACCTGCGTAAATCATGCAAGTAGTGCACGACAATCTACCTGTACAAGGCAGCAAATAACTCAATCCCCAAGCTGCTGCAAAATGCCACCGGATCTGCAACACTCATACAAGCAGACAGAAGGCGTCTACGAGCTTCCAAAAAGAATGCTACATTCAAACGGCAATCACTCGTATAATTGAAATATTCCAAAAATGCTCCCATATTTACACTGTAATTTGTATGCACATAGGTACATTGAAATACACATGTAACTATACACCCACATGGGCCCCGGCGAGCATGTTATAAGAACACACGTGACGTCTAGGGATGCTGTGCGGGTCAATAAATTTAAACCCGATCCTCTTAGATAAGTAAATAGGAGTTGACAATGTTCAATAAATATTTATAAAATGCCCCCAAATACCCGCATGGTCCCCGACGAGCGTGTTGTAGGAACACGCGTGACGTCTAAGGATGCTATGCGGGTCAATAAGTGAATTCAAATTCGAGCCCGATCCTTCTATTCAGGTAGATAGGAGTCGACACTGCTCGAACTATTAAACGAATATACAGCCACAGAGTCGACTGAGATATTTGTTTTATACGTTCATATTAGGCCTTCAAGGCCTATAATCAAGAGAATTCACTTACAAAGACATAAAGCCTATGAAACTCGATCCTCTATCGACAGTTTGATAGAGTTGACAAGGTTTAATCCATAAATACAAATGACCCCACTATGATGATGGCGGTGTTAAACTTTAATCTCAATCAAAGGGGTTCACGAATACTTTCAAATGCCTCCCAAAATCTCAAATTCCTACAAAATCCAAAAATCTCAAATTCCAAGATATTTAAAATCGAAATAAACATCATTCAATCACTTAAAGCAAAATTCATCCACTCTCCGCAATAGTTTGCCGAGGTAGACAAATTAAAATTTACTTTTACTCACATAGAGCTAATGCCTGGTCGAAAATATCATTAGGATCCATTCTCAAACAGTCTCCTGCCAGTAAGGACGTGGTATATGTCCTCTAACCGACAGTCTCGCCGCTAAATGGCACTGCAGGTAAACAGTTATGACCCGGGGCCCTCTGAACCGAGTGATTTTGCCGCCAAATGGCACTACGAGATAGCGGTTATGGCCAGAGCCAATATATTCCTTAATGACATCAAATCCTTAAGATATGAATCAATAGGATATGATTGATAAGGCACAAAGCCCTCTATCAGCTAAGGTGAATTCAAATTTGTCCCCTTAGACAAACATCCACCCTATGTCTATAAGGTCACTTTGGACGATGCAACCCATGGCTGCCAACAAGGATCCTTCTGTCAGGTTGGGTCGACTACCTTCTCTGACTAAGTAAACCAGGGACCACGATGGCCCGGGATGACGGAACCATGGGATCTTGATCGGGTCCATCATCCATTCCACCACCATCCGCTTTAAGTGCAAGATGGTGAAATTTTTATTTTAAATATCAAGCCCTTTAAATATCCATACCCATGCTGCTACTATATGCCAGATAACGCGCATCTCTACGTATCTGATTGACTACTAGCCTTAATCGAAAGTTCTCTCTCATTATCGGGAGGGGTAATTAACTATAGGGGCTTGCGCCTATAGGAAACCAAAACTCAGATCATAAAGTCCTTACAAAATGAGGGCAAAATCTCTGGGTAGTGTCTTATCTATAAACCCATCTGCCTTCCAAAATTTACCCCGGAACTTAAATCCGCTAAAACTCCCCCTCGAAGAAAGCATACGGGCGGAGGCTGGGGTCGAATTTTCAGAGCCCACACCTATAACACCATCACACTTATTTTGACACCACCGTCCTTACATTATGTCAAGATATTGAACCAAAGTCACAAGCAAAATAGCATAGTGCTTTATTCTCTCTTCTCTTTTCCTTTTTATTCTCTCTATTCTTTTTGTTTGTGTGGGCTCCAAAAATTCTTGCACCGGCCTCTCCGCAACTACTTTATTTTTCGAGTTGGCACGAGGAGAGTTTTAGCGAATTAAGTTCCATGAAATTTTTAGAAAGTAAATTGAGTTTTAGATAAGACATTACCCAAAGATTTCGCTCTCATTTTGCGAGGACTTTATGATCTAAGTTTAGATTTCCTATAGGCACAAGCCTTTATAGTTAATTATCCCTCTCGATGACAAGAGAGAACTTTAGATTAAGGCTAGTTGTCAAACAGATACATGGTATCTAGCATATAGTAGCAGCAAAATTTGACATTTAAATTTGAAATTTATCACCACGCACTTAAAGGGGATGGTGGGGGGAATGATGATGAACCCGATTAAGATCCCATAGTTCTGTCATCCCAGATTATCATGGTCCCTAGTCTACCTAGTCAGAGGAGGTAATCAACCCAACCTGACCGAAGGATCCTTGTTGGCAACCATGGGTTATGTCGTCCAAGGATACCTTGTCGACTTGAGATGAATATTTGCTTAAGAGGACATATTTGAACCCACCTTAGCTAACAAATGGCTTTATGCCCTATCGGTCATATCCTATTAATTCATTGCTTAATGATTTAAAGCAGTTGAGGAACACACAGGATCTGACCATGATCATAATTTAATGGTTCCATTTGATGGCAAAACCACCCGGTCAGAGGGTCTCGATCATACTCGTTTACCTGTGGTGTTATTTGGCGGCGAAATCACTTGTTAGAGGACACATGTCATGTCATTACTGGCAAGAGATGATTTGAGAAATAAATCCTAGTGATATTCTCAACTAGATATTCATTCTTTATGAGCTGAAGTGATTTTCAAACTTGTCATTCCCGACAAACTATTGCAAATAGTAGATGAATTTTGCTTTAAGTTATTAACTGATTAAATTTCAATTTTAAATATTAATACTATTAATAGATGTGGAGATATAGATCTATGATAGGTCTTTGAGAATTAACCCCTCCGATTGAGATTTGTATTCAACACGACCATCATCGAGATGACTTTATTGTCACTTTAAATGTTTATATTTCATGAAAATTTGGGAGGCATTTTAAATATTTGAGGTCCCCTCCGATTGAGATTTTCTGTCAACACGGCCATCATTGGAGATTATAGGCAATTTTCCTTTATTGGCAGAACCTATTCGACTATGTCTACTTGCCGACAGAGGATTGGGCCAGCGTAGATTTTAGTTTTTGGTGATGAATCTTTCTTATAATAGACCTTTAAACATATTAAAAAAAATACTCCAGTATGCGCTATAACCGTATATTTTTTCGATGATTTAAGTCGTGTCGATTCTATCTATTTACAAATAGAGGATCAGGTTCATTATCGGCTTCATGCTTTTCTTAATGAATTCTTCTTGTAATAGACCTTGATGGCTTAATATGAACGTATGAAACAAATACTACAGTCGGCACTACGCCCATGTATTTGTTTGATGATTCAAGCCGTATCGATTCTATCTATTTTCCAACAGAGGATTAAGCTAGAACTTAAATTCATTTCTTGACCTGTGCAGCATCCTCAGACGTCATGTGTATGCATATGTCATGCTCGTCAGGGCCCATGTGGGTATATGCCTTTGTATGCATTTTGCATGATGTGTTTGTATAGTGGCTGTACATATGCAATGTAGTGGATGTACACGACGTATCTACATGCTCACATACACATTTAATTTCTCATCTACACGTTAACATGCTTATGTATGCATTGGAATATTTGCATGTATGATGCATTTTGTATCTACTTGTTGCTCATCTGTACTTGCATGATATTTTGCATGTTGCGTAGTGGCTTAATGCAGTAGCATATGATATGTATGTATAATGCATCTATGCATCGCCTATTTGCTTGCATAATGCATTTGCATGATGATTCAATGCTTTCGTGTAATGAATGATATATTTGTATGTCGACATAGGGTACTGCCGCTACACAGTGCATTTTACATATTGGTTGGTGTACTTCCGTAAGACATCTCGTATGTTGCAACATGTATATGCACGGTGCGTTTTGCATGTTAATGCAACATATCGCCACAGCATGGCGTATTTTGTATTTTAAATGACGTGTTTGCATACTGCATCCTGCATATTGCAAACACATACATATTATGAATGTGACAGTGCGCATTTTAATGCATGAAGAAATATTTTTGCAATATTCATATATGATTAATTGCACCCTACATAAAGATGTGGAATAGTTGCACCATATATCATCCGAAGTTTTCAAACTATCTAAAGGAAAACACTAAGAAATAAATAATTATAATAACAATTTCACCTTTAGCTGTTAATAAGTTTTGCTCTGCTAAAAATTTGATAATACATTTCAAGTTGATTAAATGATTCTATTTTAGCTCCAAATTAAATTTTAACTTGAGTTGATATGAAAATAAGCATTTGTTGGATGGTGGGATTGAAACTTTTTTTTTTTCTTTTCTTTTCAAATGCCACAAAACACCTACTATATGCAAGTAAAATAATAATTGCTCAAAAGAAATGTCATAGGACTGATTTATTAATTTATAAAAAGACATGAAAATAAATTGATACAAAATTTTCTATATTTGATGGATTTCTTTTTAATGGAATCTGACTTTGCATTTAACTTGCTCTTTATACCCTTATATAGGAGAAATTATTAACCGGACTCCAATGCATACAAGTAATGTGGCTTGTACGCATATGGACTCCACACGTAATAATTTCTCCTTATATAGAGAGCTTTATAAGACAATATATGACTTGATAGAAGAGCAATCAATTTACTTTTATTTTCCCCTACATATGAGGAGATAATGATTCTAACCTTCTTGTTGTTGATTTTTTGTTACTTATAAGAATAAAATATATGCTTCTAATATTGTAATATTTTGATCTAATGAGATTGTGAAGGTTTATGGCATCTCAAACATGATCACCTCGATTCAAGGCACGATTGTAAGCCATCTTTGGAGGATACTATGAAAATCCTTGGCTCACATTCAATTCTAAGGCTTTGTTTGGGACGGCTTTCTTACTGCTTCCTAAAGCAACTTTTTTGTACAAAAATTTTAATTTTTATATTAAAAAGCTGCTTTAAGAAGCAATAAAAAAGTGGTCCCAAACAAAGCCTAAGTGCCTTTTAACCCTAAATTGATGTGCCTGTCAATCCTTTGGTTACATGCTTTGATGCCTAGCAAGAGAACACCTAAGGCAATAAAGCTCAAGTCGAGTGATAGGAAACACTTGAAGATTTCAAGTCAATCCTATCAATTTTAGAAAATCAACGAGAAACTCTTTCAAACTCCAAAAGAAAAGTAGAAAAAAAACAATAATTTTATTGCAAGAATCTAATAGATCGGAAGAAAGCAACAAGATACAACTGATCCTCTATTCGTGAGGAGGATCGATCTCTCCTAATCTCTAGACGAATCTAGAGCCCAAAACCTGAACCTAAGAGATCCCAAAATCAGCCAAATTCAAGATGCCCTAACCCTAGGAAAACAAAGTATTTAATGCATACAAATCAAAAGGAAATCCCTAAACAGTCCCTACATTCAAATTTTCCTCTTAATTCCCCCAAAAATCTTTCATATTCGGCTCCCGCAAAACTTGCGGCTCGTGCGGTTAGCACAGGAGGCGGAGAGTTCCGCCTCATTCGTGCCTGGGCCGGTCCCACATGGACCGGCTGGACCAGTCTAACATCGAGTTCACCTATAATTTTGTAAATATTAATTAACCTCAAGGATCCCATTTGAAGTGATGCGTGCGTTAGATGTGAAGCCTAAATATTTTTTGATCATCATGGATGAGATTATTGGCAATTAGATAATTTTATTATCTAACAAATATTTGTATGAGAGAAAAAATAACATGAAGCATTACAAAAAGTTGTTGAAGCTTTCATTACATTTTGCAACCCCGAGCTAGAGTTATAAGAAATTAAGTGATTAATTAATCTTGCTTAAACTAAATTAGATTCAATTTATACTTAGCTTGAAACAACTCGACTTGCATTGTATATTCATCTTTGAGTTGAATTACTACTGAATAATTCAAGGTCAATTCAAATTTAACTATTGCTGAGAGCTAGAATATTTGTCGCAATAAAGATAAGAGTTTTTTGTCCTAACTTTAAAATAAAAAATCCAGCATACACAGAGATAAATGAGAAGAATGCAAGAAAAGGCCAAGAAGTTAAAAAATTATCTAGCCCATTCCAATTTAAATAATTCCTTATATCCTTGAAGTTACAAAAGTTTACTATTTCCCGCAACGGAAGAAGATAAGTGTACAAAGTTAGAAGCTCGTGTTTGGTGTCATGTAATTATAATAGAGATTATGAAAGAAATATTAAATGAATAATGATGACAATTAAACAATGTCAGTCGGGCAATAATGGTTTGGTAATGATTTTTAAATGACGGTGATCATAAGAAGAGAATCAAGCAATCGCAGTCAAACGATGACAATCAGATGATGGTGAATGGATTAAAATGGCCAAGTAATAGCGGCCTACCAACAATGATTGCTCAATGGTTGTTGGGCAATGGCAACATGGGAATGGTAGTCGATAAATATTAGGAGTTGTATTCTGATAAATTCAATACAAATTTGGCAACACTTCATTAGACAACCTATATCAAATCTTTTGATCATAGAATATTTATTCAATATTTAATGCCTTAAAGACCTCAAAATCAATTGATCTTATGCTCATTGTATTCATCTTGTTGAACCACTCAATTTGACTATAACTACACAAGATTTGGAGACTATTTGATACTTAAATTAAAATCCTTAATTTTTTAAATGTATTTCAAGTGCTTAATTGTAATTCATTTGGACTTATATCAGATCACTTTTAGTGTTGTTAACTTTATCTTGTCAAACTGTTCAATTCAACTATAAGTTTATTTAAATCAGAGTTCAAATGATTCTAAATTTAGTTCTAGAAATTTTCAATTAAAATATAACCTCAAAATTCATGGGGCAGCCTTCTTACTGCTTTCTAAAACTGTTTTTTAGTATAAAATTTTATGAAATTTTTTGTGCTAAAAAGCTTTTTTAAAAGTAGAAAGAAAGCTGGCCCAAACGAAGCCCAAGTGTCACAATACACCACAAAAATTATAGCCAACAACACAAAACAAGCACCATGATTTAATATACTTCATAGGCACATATCTTACTTGCCAAAAGAAGCCTTGTTATCATCACAGCAATCCTAGCTTAAGAAAAATGCCTAGCAGCAGCAATAACAATCCAAATGAACAACTAAAATAATACAAACCCATCAAAGAAATTCATAGCAAATGCACCAATTCAAAGTAAGGCAAATCAATTTTATCAACTTTAATTAAACCTTTTAGTTCGTAAAGAATGTTAGCTCCCACAAAATCCACACTATTTGTTAAGTTTAGCAACAAAATTTGCTAATCAATCAGCTCATGAATTGCCTTCTTTGAGAATATGAGAAAGAGTAAGCAGAAATGAATTAAGAAGTTGAGAAGTCTTTCTGAGAATATAAAAAGAAGTAACATTCTGATTCTTATGAAGTAACCTTAAACCCTAAAATCCAAATATACTTAGCCATGTTATCACTAAAATCCCATCAATCTTAACTTTAACAATGCCCAAATTAGAACCAATAAATTATATTCTCCTTATGAGTATGCTGAAACTAAAAACCTGTAACGAATTATATTCTCCTTATGAGTACCTCTGTTATTAAGATTTCTGGCAGGATCAATACAAACCCAAATATACTTATAAGAAGTAAGATGAATATCACATAATTGTTTCAATTTGCAAGTACCTCTATTAATAAGTCTTACATGATTCATCTTAATTCATTGATGCTTCACCTCATTACGTTCATTCCATAAAAGTCACAATTTGAAAATCAGAACTAGGAATTTAGGCTTCGTTTGGTTGTCCGGTATGTTTTATAAAAGGAAGTTTTAAAAATGTTGGTTGAGGAAACCGAGATTTCTACGGAGAAGAAAATATCAAAAAGCTTCTCAAAAAAGTAGAAAAAAGACGTTCCGTAAAAAGTATTTCTACAGAAGCGTCGCATACAAACGGCAACCAAAAAATAATTGTGTCTTTTCGAAACAGAAGAGGTGAAATTAATCCGTCTCAAATGAGGGCTTAATGTGTCCCTCAATAGAATAATAAGGAGAGCTAAACTAATTAAGAAGAACCTCCGAAATTTAAGAATTAACAAAACTAATATCATCTTTGACATTATTAAATCTTGTTGGCGTATTATCAAATGACATGAATTCAAATGTCTTCTTTAAGTAGAATTCTTTTCTTCTATTTTCCTTGAAGAACTTCGTAGCAGTAATAGATTGGCTCTCAGCTCATGATCAAATACCAACGTTTACTTTTGTATCAACAGGCGATGGCTGTTTTCCTCCAACCTCAACAAGCTTATGTGTGAATAATCTCTTATAAATACAAACATAAATTTAGAAAATAGAAGGCTTTGATCATTGAGACAGGGACAGTCAAACATTCTAAGCTTTAGATGATCTCTAAAGATATTTTCCTGCATTTGATTCATCATTTCATAAGTTTTTACAGGCAATATATCTTAAACTTAAAAACATGATCTTAAAACTTACAAAGTGCAAACAGTTTATCAATTGAAGGCAATGCAATTCTGGGAATGCAATCATGAAAAAAAATATGTAAAATGTTATAAATTAAAACTTCAAAAGGAATTACAGTCAACAATTTTAACAATTCCATCCTATTTTCCAGATGTTTTTGCAACATCAAAAGTTCACGAAATCGCAAATTTAGCAATTAATTGAAGCAAAATAAGAGAGGTCAATAGGAAAAAAAGTCGCTCGGCAGTCTCTACAGAGATTAAATTCATATAGAACATTTCGATCACTACAATAAAAAAGATTAATTACCCTCTACAGGTGAAGTAAAGCATTGCATAATCTGATCGAAATCGAAACTTTGAGGAAGATTGTGTTTGAACTGTAGGATTTCGGCGGCTGGCAAACAAAAAAACAGAAGAAAAATAAATTCGTCAACTCAGAAAACCAAGGAAAGGGCGCGTAAGGTTACTCTGATTCAGATCTAGGGCTTCTGCCGCTTGGAAAACAGCTGCAAACACAGTAAAGCAAAAAAATTGTGAGAAATTGCAAAAAATTTGGACCATTTCTCGATTTATGCGTGTCATCCTTGCGCAGGGGCCATGCTAATCTTCTCTGTATCGTTCCAATTTTATCGGATGTCTCCGAAGAGACAACGTAGTGATGCGGGCAACCAATTAAGAAGAATTGTGATTGCGACAATACAGCCAATGTGGGACTATAGGCACATATCATTTTATTTTGATGAGAATTTATTTTTAAGATTTAGATAATTTTTATTATCTTATTTTGATTTCTCAATTTTTATGTTATCACGTTAAGAATGAATTTTATAAAGTTTGGTCTTACCATTCATAGAATTATTTTTCATATATTAAGAAATTTTATTTTTATTTTTCAGATGATTTAAGTTATTCGAATTAGATGGTATAAATGTGTCAATAATGTGATTTAACCTTATAAGCGATGAATGACACTCATCAATGTTGTTAACAAAAAGTTCACAAACTATAATAATTGGGTGACGGTTGTTGGACGATGATATTTAGATGATAAAAATTGGATGACAATGGTCAGAAAATAGCTATCAGTCGATGAGGCAAGGCCCCAGTGGTCGGGTGATGGGCTTGCCTTGATCTTCGACATCAAATATTGAGCGAAATTCTAGAGTTCTTCAGATCTTTGCAAAAAAACTACAATTTACAATACCTTTAGTTTAGAATCAAATAGTCTCCAAATCGGACTAATCTACAATATTGCTAATTCAAGATCACTCTTTTTGTATTTTAATATGAAATAAAACATTTTTAATATATATATATATGATAATTGTAATATCAGTTGCCTATAAGATTATGGCAGTGGTTGATGAGATGATGATAACAACGACACTAGTGGCTACAGCCGACCTTGGTTGCATGGGGCAACAATGGCCAAGGTGATGACCAACGACGATAATTGTGACAACCACAGGTGACGGCGAGCGACAATACTAATTATTTTTAAAACAAAAAATAAGAAGCAATTAAAAAACACCTATAGCAAACACCTTTAAATAAAATATTTCAAACATACTATTGGAGTTGTTCTAAAGTCTTCAAAGGGTCTTGTTATGATTTGGAGAATTCTTTGTTAATTCAATGGAAAATAAAGTCAACGTATGATTTGATTAATGATTTTATGCTCTATTGGCATATTTGTATATTGATTTTAGATCATTGTAGTCAAATAAATTTTTTTGATTTTTGGAGATCATTAAATTTAAACTAGTTTAGATTAAAAAATTTAGTATCTTAATGTATTATAAGTTGTAATTCTATTACAGTGAGCTCTTTCAAAGAGGGATTCCAATCAAAGATTTCACCCGGTCGGTGAAGCTTTTCCCTAAAAAAATTTAGTGCTTGAATATGATATCATGAAATCTTAGCATAAATTTAATGGCTCTTGAGGCAATTCTCATGCAAATTACTTCAGAATAACTTTACACAATTTTCTTTCCTCTAATACAAATTTTCCTTCCAAATAAAAAACCAATCTCAAAAGAACAACAAGATCATGATCTCACTACTAACAACCTGCAAGACATAAAATAAAGAGAGATAGAGGTAGGTCGTGTCTCATTAAGATTTCGTTTGGGATGACTTTTTTACTGCTTCTTAAAGCAACTTTTTATTACAAAATTTTTAATTTATATTCTCAAACTTCAGTCTCTTAATTCATATACAACCATCAGTATAGAATTAACAAAATAAATTGATATTGACTTAGATGTGCTATCGTTCTTCAGCTGACATCTACAACAAGCAATTATGCATTTTTCTAAGAGAGTAAATTGCAGCTACAGATTAAATCTTGAGGTTGACAACATAGCCAAGCTCCCTTCCACATTCTTCATTGCAGTATTTCCTGCAATGCATGCCAAATTAGAGCGCAGAAACCTTCATGGTTATATAATATATAACAGGGTTCTTCACCTTATAGCTACCAACAATAAAAGGTTCAATTTGCTCCTCGGTGTGGCCTAATTCAACCTTAGTGGTGATGATATGAAGGAAACTTGCAATATGTAGATTAGGAAGTCCATGAAAGAAAAGTCGGGAGAGCTCCAAAAACAATTCATGAGAATCTGTATTCGGTGTTATGTAAAAGATATTCCCCTGCAAATTAAGTTATGAGAAACTGTTCTCAAAACAAAACCCATGAAATAATTCTCTTTTAACGTAATCATTTCAAACTAATAAAAGCAGGAAGTTTTAATGATCAAGTGTACAATTAAAAAAAAATGTTGCTTCCTTGCCTTTTCCAACAACAAACATGCCATGTTTTGTTCGCACAATGCTGAAAACCTTAGAATACAGATTTAAATAATGCTAAAAATAAAATTTTAAGTTTCAAGAGACAAGTTTCTTGTTAAATTAGTTCCAGGTGATTAAGCAAATGACGATTTAACAGAAGTTCAGCCACAAAATAAAACAAATATGACAAAAATCAGGGTTTGTGAATTGATCAAAAGAGAATCACTGCTTCGACCTTGAACATTAACTTAATAGGTCAAACAAGTCCTATACAAGCTTGTGTTAGGAGCAATGGTGATTTTTGAAGGTTTTTATGAATGGCTATCAATCATATTGTAGAAAGCATTGGTAGTTGGTACTAAAGAAACCCACTTTATATTGCACTCTTATTTAATTATACACGTTATAGTATTGTATAACGAGATTTGAATGCATTAGTTTTCATCAATAGCTAAGATTTACTGTGATTAAGTACTACAACCGAACGTAAGATATCCATCAGATGTCATTGACTTAGAACCCAGTGCAGTAACTTTCTTTCACCTACAAGTGTTTCTAAACATTATTATTATACGTCTATTCGATTTCTCTCTAACATCGCTGCCATTAGACAGCCTACGGATCATTCCACAGATATCTCTTATAACTTGGGTTGATCGTTTTTTGCCTGTAAGAATAATGATAACATGGTATTGAAAAAATGGCAAAAAATTATGCAGGAATATGAATTGAAGAGCAGTAGCACTCATAATCAGTAAAAGAAACTAATTTTTGCACAAGCTCCAGAAAATGACAAATGGAAAAATCAACAACATTAAAAATGATTTGCAAGAACCGATGAAGAATAGGAGAAATAAATGATTTACAACATTTATCTAATATCACGTACCTCTAGAAGACAGTTACATTCAAACTGTTTTGCATTTGAACTATCACGTCCTTTAATAGAATTTTTGTAATATAATTTCTCGACAACAAAAACTTGAAGGTTGATAGTTTTTGCAAATTCAAGCTCCTTTAGGTGCAAATATAGTTCAGGATGCATCTTATATAAGTATCGTTGAGCATAGGGAAGAATCCAATTAATTAAAGAAGCTTCATAATTGTTGTCTGCAATATCATATGAAATGGCTTCACAAGATATGACCTGAGACACAAAATGCCACTCAATATTTAAAAATTCAAACATTTTTATAACTCCATTTTTTATAATCATTTTCAAATTGGAGAGAAGGCACTATGTGCACTTTGAAGTATCAGCAGAATTCTTTGTTAGAATGGAAAATTGATAGGTCTGGTTGGAATGAGTAGGAGAAAAGAAAATTAACCA
This sequence comes from Dendrobium chrysotoxum, assembly GCA_019925795.1. NCBI lineage: Eukaryota > Viridiplantae > Streptophyta > Magnoliopsida > Asparagales > Orchidaceae > Dendrobium > Dendrobium chrysotoxum. The sequence continues at coordinate 9,706,556 of CM034315.1, forward strand.
GATAAAACAATATAAAATTTTACCTCTACAAGTGCAGGAATACCTATATTTTGCATAAATATGGAAACCTTTCCACAAAGCATTTCCCTCTCATTGGTAGTAAGTTCACCAAATTGTAAAATGTGAACATCATTGAGATCCTTGAATTGCTCCATTCTTTCGTCATCATCAGTCCAACATACAGTACCGAATGTTGGATTAAGGGAAACCCATGTATCCTGTATTGTTGGAAGTACTGTGTTTTTTTATTTTAAAAGAAAATATTTTAAGTCATTTATTTCATCACAACTGAATAATCCAGATTTCAAATCATCAACCCACTTGAGAAATACCCGAAAAACCTGAAAAATGAAATGAAAGAAAATAAGTAAAACCAAGTACTCAACTTAAACCACCATCAGTATGTGACATTTGCATGCACAATTGTGCATATAAATTATGCATTTGCTAAACTAGCATCTTGAATTACTATATGGTTTTGGAATGCTTACTTCATGAGCAACCTCTGATGGTAATGCAACATATGATAAATGACGCAGTATTGAAAAGTAAGCACAAAACAAAGGTGCTTCAGGTACACCACAATCAGTCACAAGAAAATCATAAAGACCCGGATATAGATTGGACAGTGTCAAGCATGTTGGAAGCTTTGTTGCACTTGCTGGGTCATTCAAATGGGTTAAATCCCTCAATCTTCCCACACAACCAGTTGCATCATGCCAATATAATTTATTTGGAAGCATAAATGTACCGAGAACAACATCCTTGTTTTCATATTTACATACTGATGGAACGAATATGACAATATCTGATTTCACGTCGATGATCTTTTCCTTTGATTTAGCCAATTCTTCTTGAACAAAAGTGTAAATTTTATTCATCTGGAATATGCTGAAAAAAAAAAAGATAGCTTGCTACAATCAACAGTTTTAAAATGACATAGGGTATCCTATGATAACATTTTTTTGGCACCGCAGGCCAGAGAGCACATGAAAATGAGAATTCATACAAATTCTAGGTATTCCGATAAAGAGATGAAACAAAGCACATGAGCCAAGACGCCTACATTGAAGAAATCTCAAAAATTGCCGAATAAAAGTCAAAAGGGTAAAATTAGCGAATTGGTATCCACTTATATTAAAAACTAAAGTAAAACCTTAAACATAAACTTTTTCTGGTAATTGGATGTTGTATTTTTCATAGGATTTAAATCACGGATTTTGTATGAGAAATATACCACATGCCTATCAAAATTAAACCAAAAGTTGGTGGCAATTGATCAAATGAGGTTAGACCCATTCTCATATACTTTTTGGTGCATCTCTTTATTTGTTCTTTCATTATGCTTTTATTATTTCTGATTTATTTCTTTAACTAAAGAATAATTAATCCTAGAATTTAGATCACTCCATCTCTTTTTCAAACTGATTATAACATCTAGATTATTTATAGTTTTCCCTGACAATTAAAGGAACATGCAAAACATAATCAGTTTTTGTTATCAAGTATCTTTCCATATATATTTTCCTTTCCTTCAAGTTCCTATAAACCAAGCAAAAACTTCAGACACGTTACAGTTTTATCGATAAGTTATTAACATATCAAGAGAAGAGGGCTTAGTGATGAAAGCACTACATTAAACCATAACACAATAAGTTAACCTTCCTAAATATATTGTGATTGTTAGCTTTGAAAGATCCCCGGCAAACTCCATGAGGGTGTTATCACAAGGAATATTAAGGCTTCGTTTGGGACAGTTTTCTTACTATTTTTTATAGAAGCTTTCTAGTACAAATTTTTTTTAATAATAATAAAAAAATAGTGGCAAAAAATTGTCCCAAAAGAAACCTAAGATTTTTATGAGGGTGAAATCTCTAGGCCAAAGATGCGAGTTGAATTACTAAACAACAGATGCAACAAGCCTTGCAAGTTTACACAAAAAAAAAATAAACTAATAAAAATGAGGTATAATAGTCTCAAAGAATTGAAGATATTCATAACTATGAATTCATTGCTTTCAATAAGAAAAATAAATAAATTGAGAGAGAGCAAAAAATGGTTGAACATGAGGAATATGTATATATGTGCCTGTTTTGTATAATTTTCACAAAAACATTTTCTAATTTTGATCCCATTATAGCAATAGTTCATATCATATACAATGGTTGGGCTATCTATACGCGCATGGTCAGTTTGGCTTTTTAAGATACTCCGAAATGAAAATACAGCTTCATATGAGGACAATTTTTTTCAAAAGAGAAGGGAAAATTGAGCTGGTTTTCTTTTTTTCTCACATTTTTTTGTGCGGGGAGTAAATTTTTATGCACCAAAAAACACCATAAATATTCCACTATACTGGCAGGATAAGAGTAGAACCAAGATGTGTTAAATTCAATGAACTACTAGAGGTTTAAAGTAATGTAAAACACACACAGCTCACCTTGGTCTGTTGGTTGGAGCTTAGGTTACCAACTAAGAGATCTTAGATTCGAGTCTTGTGTATGCGATGTGTGTGTGAGTGCCTTAATTGGTCTAACTGTCAAAAAAAAAAAATGTAAAAACGCATATACGGGCCATAAAAGGTAAAACATATGATATCATAATGGATCCCAACAATGATCTACAAGTAGCATTAATTAACTTACGAGACAATGAAAGAGTTTGAAGATAACATAGCTTATGGAATAATGGAATAGTGCTATATTAGTATAATTAATTAACTTGCTTTGTAAGATCTTAGCATTTTCTAGAGGACATAGTAAGTAAGCAAATGGAAGCAATAGAGGATTTACTTGTAAGCTTTTGCCCAATTGCTCTTTATGTCGATTTAGCATGGACTGGGCAGGTGCCTCATAGAGCATGTTATGTTCTCGATTTGAAAAATATTTTGTCCTTTAAAGAGGGTTTGAAATATATTCAATGATGGCAATTAAGATATATCTTAATGATTAGTTGTTTTCGGCAATAATTTATTTTAAAAATTTGCAAATTTAGAATGTAATTAATAAAGTGATATGGCTTGCACAATTAATCCTACCAATAATGAATTTCTGCCCAGTTTTTTGGATTAAATAACTTTCTAATTGGTTAATAGGACCTTCCAGTTCCTGTCATTGGTCATTCAATGGACGCACGGTCTACTTGTTCTCCTTGTGGTTTGGTCAAGATAACCTAGGGCAAGATCATCCTATTACTGTTTTTTTATCAGACGAGACAATGATATTGGATGCCAATCTTAGATTATTAATAAAACCAAACCTTCACCTTGATTAGCCTCGAACTCCTGTTAATCTCTACGAAGCCGAAGCAGCAATGAAGAATGGCGATGAGGATAAGCAAACCCTAGACAGGCCTAAGGCTCTAGGCAGAGCATAAAGATAAGATAAATTATGGAGATAGACAAGAAAAGGCAGAAAAGAATACCGCCAACCCTTCTCCCAACTCCTTTGTCCTTCAGCTCTAACATACAAACTCCTCTTTTCTCCTTCGCACGCCTCTGGCACTGTCGATGCCTTCTCCAGCGATCCGTCTCGACTTGCTCCCATCTTTATAGTCTCGCGAGTTCCCGGAATCTGGGGGCTGTTATTGAGTTTTGGGAATTTTAGGGTGATCTGGAGAGAAAGACCAAGCCTCGGCCATCTGGGCGTAAGGAATCATTCTATGGCAGTTTTTTTTCTAAATTTTAATTTTTTTAAATAGTAATATTGGTTGATATGAATTAAATAAAACATATTAATTGGAAAATTTAATATTATCTGTGATTTGATGTAATTAAATAAAATTTATTATATTTAATTAATTTTACCTATTTCTCATTATTAGTTTTATTTAATTAAATAAAAAGTATAATAATAAAATTATTATTAACTGTTCACCAAATATTAAAAGTAATATAATAAATCACGGGGTTGCAGAGAAATAAATGCAAAAGAACTTCATATAACACAACAATCTATCAAACATATTTCAAAGAATTTTGACTCATATACCACCCAATATATATAGTTTGATGCGGTACCGTAACAACATAAGGAGAAGAGCATCATATCACGCAATACAACTGCGCACATGGCCTCACGCTCTGCGCACTCATTCTGTTTTACCCGTTTTTTATTATTAGTGTTATATAATATTTTACTTAAAAGTTGGACTTACTTACGCTTAAGGTAGCAGAACCATAGCATACTATATAGATATAGTTTTGCATACTATATATAGTATTAATTAATTAGTGAATTAAATGATTTTTAATTGAAATTAAATATTAATTTAAAAATCAATCGCTTGATTAATTAGTTAAATGTATTTTAAAGTTAATTACGTTAAATTTGATTTAATTATTAATCACTTATAAGAGTTAATTAAAAGTGGATTTGAAATTTAATTTGTTCAATTTGTTAGCGTATTTTAAAATTATAGGAGAGGGCACTTGCCATTTTAGCTCGACTTGGCAAGAATAAATTGACGACGAGGAGTATGGGAGAGCGAATCAATCCCAGAAACGATCTTCGAGTCTTTGATCCATTCGGCCGGATTAGTTCGACGATCGAGAGCTTCGGGGGATCGTATCAACCCCGGGACTTCCTTCAAATCTTCTTATTTGATGACGATGACACATGCTTTTCTCTTATTAGTAATTTATAACAATTATTTTTAGTAATAAAAATCATAATTTTTATCTATTATTAACAATATTATGTTAATAATAAATAATTTAGAAAAAAAAAGTTAATAATAAATAATTAAACATATCCCTTTCTTTTTTGTATTTACTGTTTGTTCAAACATCTCTTGCTCAAATGGCGGAATGAAGAATGGATCGTACAAATGAAGTGGATCAAGCGGCTGAGGCTCTGAGATCTGACTCTCCTTCACCTGAAGGAGAACGGACAGATGAGGCGGACTTGTGAGGCTCGTTCGCACGCAAGAGGGGGCAGTCGGATGTGCCAGGCGAACGCAGGTTCGGCTCCGGGCTTGATCGGCCTGAGTTCGTGTGATGGAGGCCGGCCGAAGGCAGAGTGCCGCTCTCGGTTCGCTTAGGTGAACCCGGACTCGGTGCAGGAGGCGGACGGTAAGATTCTTTCGTACGGGTAAGGCGAGCGGCTGGGCTCCGTTCGCACGGAGCCAAGTTCTGTTCACGGGAATCGGTGGCCGACGGAGTCGTTTGCTCGTGTGGAGGGGAATCAGCGAGTGCTTGAAGAAAGGACGAGAGCCAGAAGACCATTTCAATTCCTTCTCCCCTGCGTCTGTAAGGGTCCAACCTCTCTTTGGTCATTTCGACACTTCTTATGCATATATATTTTCTAGAGTATAAGCAGCAACCAATTACTTAGGTAGCTATCTTCAATTTCATAATTGAAGAGAGGAACAAGCATGTTCCAAGGTGAATATATAATAATCTCCATTGGCGGCATACAAGATATCCCCTTTCCTGGACTTGAGTCTCGCATCTGTAGCCACTGGGTATGTAAATCCATAAATGTTTAATGAAATAGTTAGATTACTTCCATCTGCAGACTGCAACCCATGCTTGATCAAGTTTCAGTTGAATTTTTTTTTCATGTAGACTTGTCTGTGCACTAGAAGGCTGATATTCATTTTGACATTTTGGGATACCTGCATTGCACACCTTCTTTTTTTTTTTTTTATTCGAACACGAGTCTCATTAAGATTTCATTTGGAAAAGTTTTCTAACTGTTTTTCTAAATTACAAAAATATTTTGAATAAGAAATGTTGTACTAAAAAGTAGTAAAAAAACTATCCCAAATGAAACATAAATATCAATATATTCTCAAACTTGAGTCTCTTAATTTATATACAACCATCATTGTAGAATTAACAAATAAATTGATATTGACTTAGATGTGCTATTGTTCTTAAGCTGACATCTACAACAAGCAATTATGCATTTTTCTAAGATAGTAAATTGCAGGTACAGATTAATTAAAATTTTCCATAAAACCCTTAACTCCGCAGATTATTGAACAGAACAGGACAATAATCAGAACATCTTCATGAGGTTGACTACATAGCCAAGCTCCCTTTCATATTCTTCATTACAGTATTTCTTGCAATGCATGCCAAACTTGAGCTCAGCAACCTTCAGAATATAATTTCATCTCAAATCACATTGAATCATCCTACCATTGTAATTTGTTTGAGAAAATGCTAATCATACAAAGGCACTTCAGCGAGGTTCACAGAGTTCGGTGACTGAATTAAAGCAAGCTGCAGCACATTCTGTTGGCAAAGTTTCACAGGGTTCTTCAAGATGCCAATCTTCGCATTTGTTTGGCTGCACAATATCACGCGAGCAATGATAAATGATTCTTCCTTCTCTATGGCACACTGCCACTCATTTTTCGAAATAGGGAACCAGTTTTTGGATGTAGAAATTGTGCTTTTGACCTCTACATATACCGTTTCAGATTTTTTCTTAATGATCAAGTCGTAGGGTAATCCCATCTCAAAATCTCTATTGACCCATTGAACTGCTGCTTCACTTAGCTTCTCAGTGAAGTACCTGTAAACTATCATCTCTCCTAATCTGCCAGTTTTATAAGATTGACCTTCCAAAGTTTTCAAACACAGAATGTCTTTATTCTTATTTGACCTCGCTGATTCCAAGGCTGTTTGAACAACCCCATCGATTGGAACTGGAACATCGTCAAAGTGAATGAATGCAGGAACTGGAATTTTCTTAGGAAAAGTATCTGAAGCAGAGGGTAGACCTACTGAGGCCTTCAAATTTACTGGAGGCCAGCACAACTTTGAAAACTGGTTTGTTGCTAATTTTGTATATTGTTGCTTGGCTTTCAAGTGTGATGTGTCTTCGGCATAGTTAAGGTCAGCTAAGACAGAAAAAGCCCATAGAGGCTCCCCTTCAGGAAGGACGGGCACATGATAGCTACCAACAATAAAATGTTCAATTTGCTCCTCAATGTGGCCTAACTCAGCCTTAGTGGTGATGATATGAAGGAAATTTGCAATATGTAGATTAGAAAGTCCATGAAAGAAAAGTCGGGAGAGCTCCAAAAACAATTCATGAGAATCTGTATTCGGTGTTATGTAAAATATATTCCCCTGCAAATTAAGTTAGGAGAAAATGTTCTCAAAACAAAACACATGAAATAATTCTCTTTTAAAGTAATCATTTCAAACTAATAAAAGCAGTAAGTTTTATTGATCAAGTGTAGGATTTTTTTTAAAAAAAAGTTGCTTCCTTGCCTTTCCCAGCAACAAACTTGCCATGTCCTGCTCACACGATGTTGAAAACCTTAGAATACATATTTAAATAATGCTAAAAATAAAATTTTAAGTTTCAAGAGGCAAGTTTCTTTTGAAATTAGTTCCAGCTGATTAAGTAAATGATGATTTAACAGAAGTTCGGCCACAAAATAGAACAAACATGTCAAAAATCAGGGTTTGTGAATTGATCAAAAGAGAATCACTGCTCCGGGCTTGAACATTAACTTAACAGGTCAAACAAGTCCTATACAAGCTTGCCTTAGGAGCAAGCAATGGTGATTTTCGAAGGTTTTTATGAAGAGCTATCAATCATATTGTAGTAAGTATTGGTAATTGGTACTAAAGAAACCCACTTTACATTGAACACTTATTTATTTATACATGTTATAGTATTGCAGAACGACATTTGAAGGCATTAGTTTTCATCAATAGCTAAGATTTACTGTGATTAAGTATTGCAACCCTATGTAAGATATCCATCAGATGTCATTGACTTAACACCAAGTGCGGTAACTTTCTTTGCTCTACAAGTGTTTCTAAACTTTGTTATTGTACGTCTATTCAGTTTCTCTCTAGCATCCTTGCCATTAGACAGCCTAAGGATCATTCCATAGATATCTCTTATAACTTGGGTTGATCGATTTTTGCCTGTAAGAACAATGATACCAATGTATTGAAAAAATGGCAAAAAATTATGCGGGAATATGAATTGAAGAGTTGTAGTACTCATAATCAGTGGAAGAAACTAATTTTTGCACAAGATCCAGAAAATGAAAAATGGAAAAATCAACATCATTAAAAATGATTTGCAAGAACCGATGAAGAACAGGAGAAATAAATGATTTACAACATTTATCTAATATCACGTACCTCTAGAAGACAGTTACATTCAAACCGTTTCGCATTTGAACTATCACGTCCTTTAATAGAATTTTTGTAATATAATTTCTCGACAACAAAAACCTGAAGGTTGATAGTTTTTGCAAATTCAAGCTCCTTTAGGTGCAAATATAGGTCAGGATGCATCTTATATAGGTACCGTTGAGCATAGGGAAGAATCCAACTAATTAAAGAAGCTTCATAATTGTCGTCTGCAATACCATATGAAATGGCTTCACGAGATATGACCTGAGACACAGAATGCCACTCAATATTTAAAAATTAGAACATTTTTTATAACAACATTGAGAGTCTTCAGAGAAAGTACTATGTGCACTTTTGAAGTATCAGCAAAATTCTTTGTTAGAATGGAAAATTGATAGGTCTGGTTGGAATGAGTAGGAGAAAAGAAAATTAACAAGATAAAACAATATAAAATTTTACCTCAGCAAGTGCAGGAATACCTATGTTTTTCATAAATATGGAAACCTTTTCACAAAGCATTTCCCTCTCATTGGTAGTAAGTTCACCAAATTGTAAAATGTGAACATCATTGACATCTTTGAATTGCTCCATTCTTTCGTCATCATCAGTCCAACATACGGTACCAAATGTTGGATTAAGGGAAACCCATGTATCCTGTATCGTTGGAAGCACTGTGTTTTCTAATTTTAAAAGAAAACATTTTAAGTCATTTATTTCATCACAGCTGAATAATCCAGATTTCAAATCATCAGCCCACTTGAGAAATACTCGAAAAACCTGAAAAATGAAATGAAAGAAAAGAAGTAAAACCAAGTACTCAACTTAAACCACCATCAATAAGTGACATCTGCATGCACAATTGTGCATATAAATTATGCATTTGCTAAAGTAGCATCTTGAATTACTATATGGTTTTGGAATGCTTACTTCATGAGCAACCTCTGAAGGTAATCCAACATATGATAAATGACGTAGTATTAAAAGGTAACCAATGAACGAAGGTGCTTCAGGTACACCACAATCAGTCACAAGAAAATCATGAAGACCTGGATATAGAATGGATAGTGTCAAGCATGTTGGAAGCTTTGTTGCACTTGTTGAGTCATGCGAATGGGTTAATTCCCTCAATCTTCCCACACAACCAGTTGCATCATGCCAGCATAATTTATCTGGAAGCATAAATGTACCAGGCACAATATCCTTGTTTTCAGATTTACATACTGATGGAACGAATATGGCAATATCTGATTTCACGTTGGCGATCTTTTCCTTTGATTTAGTCAATTCTTCTTGAACAAAAGTGTAAATTTTATTCATCTGGAATATGCTGAAAAAAAAAAGATAGCTTGCTATAGTCAATAGTTTTACAATGACATGAGGTAACCTGTCATAACAATTTTTTGGCACCACAGGCCAGATAGCACATGAAAATGAGAATTCATACAAATTCCAGGTATTCTGATAAAGAGATGAAACAAAGCGCATGAGCCAAAACGCCTACATTGAAGAAATCTCAGAATTGCTAAAAAGAAGCCTAATGTAACCAAGAATTCTACAAACATTGCCCTATTGATGACAAGAAACAAAAGTTCAACAACAATACCTGGCAAAAGTTTTGGAGGTTCTCCATAGCTGTAGCACTCTAATAGCATCATCAAGTGTAACTTGAACCTTTAATCCAATATCCTGCACAAATCTTCTGCTCGAAGCCTAGCCCAACAAAACAAAGGATTAGACTGAAATTTGTTGATGAACAAAAGAGAACTTATTATATTTTACCAAATTTGAGCTGTGACCAAGTTATTTTCAACATAAGAAATTTAGTTATAAGAAATCACTACCATTTACCATTAAAGTAGAGAGAATAAGCATAGGTAGGCTTATTTTTAAGTATTAAGTATCCTAATTAAATTTATTTAAGACATATCTAATCTAAGTTGCCATCATAATCACTGAATACTAGCTTATTATGTTCATTCATATTATATATATGTAATTATACTAAATTTAATGAGTATTTTTAATTATACCGTCCTTAAACAAGCATAAAGCATTACTATGAGCTTAATGGTCAAAATTAAAATACTAATTAGTCCCTAATTAACCATAATAAAAAATTATTTATTTGCTAAGGTGATAAATTCATTGATTAATTATCATATCACTGATGCATAATAAAATAATAACAAAATCGTAATGATCTGAATCTTAATACAAATTAATTCCTAATTATCCAAATTAGCCTAATTATTTTAATTATACGAAACAACAATTTAGAAATGCTTTTAAAATAAGTGAAAACACCCTTATAAGAATCACAATTTTATAAAATAAATTTTGTTTCAAAAATTAAGAAATGAAGCTTCCATGCTTTTTTTTTTGTCTTTTCTTAGTTAAAGAGACGATTGGTTCGTTGATATCAGCTATATAATTGTTGGCCTTTACACGAAAGCAATAATAAATAAATAAAAAATAAAATACCTGCTCAAATCTTTGTACAAGTCTCGCGATAGTGCCCATGTAATAGCTATATTTTGACCCAAGCAAATAATTTTTTTAGGAGCCATTTTAAGCCAAATTTGAAAATTGTTTTCGCCTTAGTATTTATATTATAGCATTTTAATTACATGAATTTTTTTTATAATTTTCAGACACTGGTGAAAATCCTCCCAATTTTCAAACACTCGTCCTCCTCTGACTAAGTAGACTAGGGACCATGATGACCTAGGATGATGGAATCATGGGATCTTGATCGGGTCTATCATCACTCCCCCCACCATTCTCTTTAAATGAAAGGTGGTAAATTTCTAATTTTAAATATCAAAATTTCAAATACCCAAATCATCATGCTACTATACACCAGATACCATGTATCTATTTGACGACTAGCCTTAATTGAAAGTTCTCGGGAGGGATAATTAACTATAGAGGTTTGCACCTTTAGGAAACTTGAACTCAGATTATAAAGTCCTCGCAAAATGAGGGCGAAATCTCTAGGTAGTGTCTTATTTAAAACTCAATCTGCCTTTTGAAAATACCTCAGAACTTGTTAAAACTCTCCTTGACAACCCAAAAATAAAGAAAGGGGGGTCGCGAAGAGGTCAAGGCGCGAATTTTTGGATCCCACAATTATGCTATATTGAAAGCAAATGAGAGTTATTTGATTTGATGACATCTTTAAAAAATAATTTAAAAATATCATTTTAATCTTATTTTAATGATAGCTAGATGTTAGTAAAATCTACCATTATCTATATATCAGGCTATTCGATACCTAATATAAATGATAACAAAAATAAAATTTATGAATATTGTTGATCATCTTAGATAATATTACATTATTTATTTAGAAAGGTACCATTAAACTAAGAACATTGTATAAAACAAATAATATTGTTAACTATATAGCACTAAAATCAAGATAAAATTGAACCAAACAGCACCTAGTGGTAATATTGTTAACTATATAGCATTAAAAATGGTAATGCAGTGCTTAACAAAAAAATTATGAATATAATCATTCCAAGAACTCAGGAAAAATGCACTAACCTTTGGAACAGCATATGGAGCAGCATTTCCCAGAATAGATTGAACTGCCTTGCAATTATAGAAAAGATCTTCAGGACAGTGAAGTTCATCGTCAATGCTAGAAGCTACCCATTTAAATTTACGTATACATCTCATGAATGAGGACTCAAAGTTCTTTAGTTGCACTCCACATTGAAAAGGATTATAACATGTAGATTTCAAGATATAAAAATCATCCCACATTTTATCAAAAACTTCCAGCAGATATTTAAACTTATCCAAATGTTTCTTTGTTGAAAGTGCAGATAGTAAACTGACTAACTCAGGTGACTCCCAATCTTCAATGATTATTTCACCGTCAATAGCATCACCATAAACTGGCATGCTTTTTGAATCCATGTCTAAAACTTCTTTTGCACTTTTTTCAACGCGTCTTACTTGCACAAAATCAGTGATGCCTAATTCCAGGAAAAATTCCCTCCACTTGTTCAACCCATTAGATAATGACTGGGTGCTGGGATGTTGCAAGTAGCTGTGGTCTAATTCATTCCACTCAATATCGATATCATCTATCAATTTTTTCATGTCACAAGGATTGCCAAATTCTTTGCTGAAATGTATCGGCTTTTCAATAGGGCATATGTAACCATGATTTGTTGATATAATTGACTGTCTCTGTAATTCGGAGATGATGTCTCTTCTTTCTGTATCACAACTGGAGCAGGCAGATTGAAGATGGGTCATTATATAAAAGAGGTACTCAGTCATCAAGTCCGTGGACACATCGGAAATTCTTCCATAAGAAATAGATGGAAATATGTGATTTTTGATGATGTCATGTGAAGACAATTGCCGCACACCGATTTTCAATAGTATCCGGATAATATTGCTCACTCTATTCTCCTCAAAATTGCTACCCTCTGCAAATTTTGTAGAAAATAGGAGGGGAGTTACAGTCCTCAGGTTGGAATAAAAAACAGGAAGATGCTTTAGAACATTTCCACTTTCATGTTTCAAAGTGGAAACATCACAAGGCAACCAAACTGGCCCTTCAGCTACTGAGACATATGAATCATCGGATAGTGGAATAAATGAAATTCCTTTTAATTTTTTGACAAGGTTGAATTCCATTTCAGTATTTGCTGATGCTAAATTCTTAGAAGCATTAGATGAAATGGAAATACAAAGAGCATTAAGCCAACAAGACAACCATTCTAAGTTCAATAAACTAGTCCCACCTGAACGGCATGCAGAGGACTGGAGTTCAACTAAAAATTCAGATCCATATTCTTGAATATCCAATTCTTTAGCCAATGAATCATGCAGGAATATGTCCCTATGCAAGTAACCAAGACCTAAATGCTGCTGAAGCAAACTATTCGGCAAAAAGTTTCGAAGCTGCTCATCACAATTTTGAAGTACTCTACAAGGAGGAACCCACTCCACACTAGATCCATCCAAAAGTAAGCATTTTGACTTGCGTAGTTCTTTTGAAATCATTCGTGGAAGATCTGAGAAAAAACCATGAACTTCACCCATCAAAGGAACAAAACTCATAAATGTTGTAACTGCTTTCCCCAGATTGTCCTGAAAGCAAGGAAGTGCGCAGAATGACTCCTCTGCAGAGACAAAAAGTTCGGGTATCCTTGATAACAAGTACTGGTTCCAAGCACTGTTTCCATCAACTTCTTCCCTAGAAGAAGGCAAGATAAAATCACATTGCAGAATGAATTTAAGGCCATATTTTCTTAAAGGAAGAAAAGCAAAAACATGTTGTTGATCAAGCTTCGCTTTGTATTTTGACATTTCTGACTCTTCCAGTGGGAAAGCTAATGTGATCTTGGTAGTTTGAACCTCAGGACGGATCAAAGCTGGTTTTAGATTTCTGTTAACCAACAACCAACTCATTTTGTTCTTTCCAATAGATATCGTAACCATGCCATTTTCATCACTTTCCCTTCTGAAGACAACTAACTCATTGGAGATCATATTCTTGTATCTGATACACTTAAGATGCCGAAGAAAAAGTAACAAGTGAGGATGAATGTCTGAAAACATTGAGAGAATCCGACTCATACCCTTCCCTCTTTTAAGCTCTGGTTTGAATGGAAGCACAATGCAACTGTTCCAGAAGGTTGCATGTGGTTGGTCAAAATCACACATCATTTGCCTTCTAAAAAGGTCAATATCGCAAGGGGGTATTATAGTTGGTAGGACAAAACCAATCTGGCCATCATTAATATCAAACTTGACATGAAAACCATTGGAGTGAATTTCTGGAGCATCTGTTACCTAAAAAAAATCAAGTTCATTGACATAATAACATCTGCATCAGGTCATGACCTTGTTTTGCTATATGGAACGTGTTTATATGTTTACTAAATTATAGTTCATATGCGTTTAGGCTTACCCGGAAAACTGATTTGAAGCCAATGCCCTTCTGCCCAATGTAGCCACCACTTGATCCCTTCTTTGTTGAATTTCCAACATCACAAAGTGCTCTCATATTCTGAGCAGAAAATCCCACCTCGTTGTTTAGGATAATAACTCCGTTTTCCTGAAGAATGAAGACCAGCGTAGGCTCCACATTTTCTGGATAGCTATTATCATCAGCATTTTGTATCTGGGTATTAAAAAACAAAAGAAATGAAGAATAAGTTCATTGAAATAAAAACTTGGAAAACCCAATAAGTTAGAAGCCAAGAAAGGATATATGTCTTGCGGTAATATTATGTTAGAAAAATTTCTAACTTTCCATAGAAATGGTTGCCAAATATGCCAGCCTCACTCACCAGCTCTAGGATAATATGTGAATCCTGTGAATATAGCTCTTGTGAAAGACAATTGAGTGCTCTTCCTAAACGAGCATGCTGCTTCTTTAATAAGTCAGTATCTGCAGTATCTGGATCCAGACCAAAGTCCTCCCTTCGAATTTGTTCAATAAGAGCAGCAGCATCCCGGAATTGAAAATCTTTATTTTCGAGCTGTGTAGAGGTATACATCAATTCAGTGCTCAATTCCTTGCAAAAACTTTCACAAACTGTTGCTTGCGGAAGACCTGACTTTTGAAGTGGTGTTTCTATGTTCTTATGTGCTTTCCCATCTGAAGATAATATTTTCTCAAAGACACCAGGCAAATGATTACTAAGTTCAGGAATGGCGCATTCTTCAAACCCCCTTCCTTGAGTTCCAAGTGGTTCAGACATGTGAGCATCAATTTTTGACAAAAAATCCTTGTAATCATTGATCCATTCCATTATTCCAAGGGACAATCCAATTTCATGAAGCATTATGCGCTCATGGACATGTCTACATTCATTTAGAATGATTGTGACAGCATTTCTAGAGGAAAACTGCATGCCTGATACCAAAATATCTGCTGCAAAACTGTGAAATTCTGAAGGTAAATGGCCAAGGCAATCGAGGATAAATACAGATATGTATGAATAGGCTTTACTCATCTGTGAGATCTCACTAAATAGGTTTCTACCTCCTCCAATTTCTGACATTTTGCTAAGATTCTTGGGCACAATGCTCCAGTCATTTTCTGCAGCACTCTTAATCTGTTGTGTAAAGAAGGATCTCTGAAGTGGAATAGTCTGGCTGGAGTTCGCAGAAGCTTCTATATGATTAGCAAAATTTTTTGTTACAACAACGACAGCTTGTTGGAAATAACACTTTAACAGTGAAACAGGAGCTTTGCATGAACCCCCATAGATCTGAAGCAAAGACAACAACTTCAACGCTGCTTGAAATGATGAACCTTGAATTGAAGCTTCCAAAAATTCATCAGGAGTGGCTAAATGATCAATTCTGATGATCCTTCCATCACTTGTTATAATACATGAAAGTTCCTCAATAGACCCTTGATTAAGTAACCATTCCCAAAGAGGACCAAGTGCTGGAGCAAACACATGATCCCAATGTGACCAAGATTGCAGCTCTGATAGCATGGGTGCCTTGAGTAAGCACTCAATTGCTTCTGTTGCTGATACAGGTCCAAGTGAACCAAATGGTATCTCCCTTTCGGTAACCACACTAGATGATTCTCCAAACTTTTCACTTTGGGAAAATAAACTCCCTCTGCAGAAGTTCCCCAACAAGGTAGCAGAAAAAACCGCCGAGGAGGCAATATTTTTTTCTTGGCAGTTAATTATATCTGAAAGCTTCCCGTCAAAGTCATTTATTTTTACCATTAAACCAATTAATGGAAATTGTTTTCTGAGAAGTATGAAAATATCCTCTTGACTTATAGCAACCTCCTTGTCCGTGTTTCCCACTGCTTGAAGTAGTAAGACTAAAAACTGCTTTTGATGCATAGAAATTTCCCAAACAGACTTTTTGGAAATGTCTCGGGCCAAAAGATAGCGTTTGTCATGGGGAAGATGAGATGCATACTCGTCTACAAACTCAAAGAAATTCCCATGATTAAGGCATTGGAATTCTTTCACAGAAAATTGCAACCTCAACCACATCTCACAAGCACGCAAAACTAGTTGCTTTTCTAGCGGTATACCTCTTCCACTAAGTATGGGATCAGGTTCAATAAAGTTGCATATCTGCTTAATAATATCTTCGGCGCTAACAAGAGCACCTGAGAATGAGATTATGATATAAACACAACAGTAGCTAAGCCAAGCAGACAAAAATATTTCAATCAGTTCAAGCACAGAGTTTATTTTTAAGATACACAAAGCCTCCACAAGCCTTGAATATAAGAATCCATTTAAAATTTCATCCAATTAGAAGGTATAGAGCAAAAGAATTTGACCATATGTAGCCAGTTTGAATTAGATCAAAATGTCCAAGTTGAGGTCCAACCAAGGCTTAACTTGATCTTAGATCTAAATCATGTTGAGATTTAAAGATTCTTTTCTCTACATAACCTCTAAAAATATATTGCCTACCACTCTATACCAAGATTTAAAATTATGCAATTAGGTATTGAGGCATTTTCTCTACATAACCTCTACAAATATATTATACCAAGATTGCATTGTAGGAGCAGAATTTGAAGTTAATTTGATCAAGAATTTTGATATGAATCTATTAAACGACAGTTGAAGCACAAAGGCTTACCTTGCTCCACTGCTTTAGTGCAATTATCATCATCTAAAGCTAATTTTATCTCAGTTGAAGGTTCAATCTTGAATATTTTTGTTGACCGGGTTGAATTTTCCTCAAGAGATCCATGCTGATCTAATGCTTGAATAAGAAATTCAGCTTTCATAAATCTCACCTGCAATGACCATAAATTAAATAATCAACGGAATTAGCAAACATAAATGCTGCACATTTTAATGCAAATATACAAACAAATATAAATATCCACTAAGAAGTCCAAGAATTGATTTATATGCGAAATAGGATGAATGACAACCTAGCAACAATATTCATCTAAATTAAGCTAGTGAAAGTTATGATATCAAAGTCAATAAATGCTGCTCGATTAAGTGCAACAATTTGACAACAATATTTTGATTTTTTTTTACACTTAAGATGATTTCTTATCACAAATATGCCGAGTGCAAGTTCTACTCACAGCAACATTTAATAATCCAATGGCAGGATAGGATGAGAAGTTGTTTCGAAGTTTCCTCTTCTTTTTATCTGATGAACCAGGTGAATATCTTTTTATCATCAAAGAGAGAACCTACAGACATATGATCATGGTCAATGGTACTAGATTAGATCTAGAAGAAACTAACAAATTACAAAGCTATCGAATTTAACAGAGAACATGAAATGAATACCAACAAAGTGAAGTCAACAATATAAATATCTAAAGCTTACAACCAAAGCAAGCATAAAAAGAAAATTTGATGCTGATTTTGCCCCTTAAGAGGAAAATTGAATCTTACTTATACCTCAGTAATTAACTTATACCAAGAATTCATAATACACATTATTCTAATCAAGCATTCTAGTCTGACCATGAATTGGTAATTTTTTTAGCTTATTATTTATTAATTATCAATACTATATATAGATATGAACCTAAAAGTTCGAGTTCACAGGTGTAAGTACCTCATCAACCGGGCATTTTTTAGAGGCAACCTTCCAAGTAGTAACGAATCTTTCAATTTCTTTGTCTGTGAGATCAAAACTTGTCACCTCAGCAGCACCTCGTCTAATTGGTTTCTTTTCATTCCCAACTATGATTTCATCATCATCCAACTGAGTAACCATATGTAGCTCTTTTTCACTCAAATTTGCATCATTAAAATGTGACTCGTTGTTGTAATCAGATGGCTCCTGTTTCCTGGCTTCTCTATTGATAGAATTGTCAGCATAGTCAACATCATCTAGGGGAACAAATTGCTCACAGTGGTCACCGCTTTCATCATCTATGAGAGAAGTTAACTTAAGATCACTTGGAATTGATTGTGATGGCATTTCTGGCTCTTCCTTTGGCAATCCTCTTTCCTGAATAGATTTAACAACAGCATTTTCTGCTCTTCTCCCTGCCTTAATGTACTTGATAAACAATCTGCATATGGATTTCAAAAATAAATATTACAAAAATGGTGTTGCCAAAACAAAAAAACTTTTGATATTTCAAACACTACAAACCCCATGCTCCGAATCCGAACACCTAGATGCCCCCTTGAAGCAACTGAGCACTTTAGCACCAGAAAATCAAGGAACTCCTCCAACTTGATTTCCTCCTTTCTCTTTTCATGAAGGAATGCAGAGAGGTGGCTGACTAATCCCTCAGTTGTGATCTCACAGATTTCATGTGCATCAGGAGACACTGAAAAGTAGGCACGAACTAACGGCTGCCGCAGTAGAGGCCCAAGCCTTAGCTCATCAAACTTGTCAACCCCTTCATTCTTGCAAATATCCAAACCCAGTTCATATATCGAAGTCATTTTTCGAGTATGCACAAAGCAGTGGATGAATGCATTCACCTAGTTGGAAGGAGCAACAAAAAATGAAACCAACTTTAAGCAATCAATAGTCCAGAGGTAAAATAGACGCGAAGAAGAAAGAAAATACCTTTCCTTCAATTGGTTGGAGATCACGGAGAGTGGGTGCATCAACCGTCCTAAACCCTAGAGCCTCCCAAGAGCTCACTTTCAAAGAGCGAGCTACGGATTGGGAGATCTTCCACACTGATACATTCTCTCCTGACTCTAGGAGGTCCTTATGAGCTTTAACAACGGCTGATTCAACCTCTTCTATGGAGAAGTGCTGGGACTGATTTCTGTAGTTCCCGTTTTGTGGGAATTGAGGAGAATAGAACCTAGGATTTTGGAAATTAGAATTTGCCCTCTGCCAATAGGGAGAGTTTGAAGATGAGGCGTACGGTGAAAAGTTAAAATTTTCCGGTAAAAAATCTGCCAGAGAACCAATTGGAGGGCCTTGGCCGCCTCGAGGCCAGAAGTTCTTCGGAGATCCGTACATGTTGATGAAGGCGGGAAGATAATTGTGACCGTTGGACTTCTTCGGATTGGAAACAATAAAACAGCGACATTGTGCCCGGTTTAAATATACAATCGTGCGAGAGGACCACTGGTCGTTGCCAATTTGCCATCCGTGTTTTTATCGTTGCCATCCGTTTTTTACCTTAAGTTTTTTTTTAATAGAATAATATAATAAATAAAATTTAGTAATTAATTAATGCCAATTTTTTTGACGTTTTCTTCAGAAACGCATCATCGCATCCGACGATTAAGCGCTAAATAAATCTTCCGGTTCACGTTTACTGGACGAAGCCCTCGCCTCCCCTTTCTCTCGCGCGACGCGAAGTCCGCTTCCGCCGGCCCTCTCGTTCGCACGCCCCACGCCCCACGCCCCAGACGGAATGAAGCCCTCCGCCTCCCCCTCTCTCGCGCGACCCAAAACCCGCCCTGCCGCTGGCCCTCTCTCACGCAGAGGTAACTTCTAACCATTTCTTCTTCTTGCTTCTTCCTCTTCTTCCTTTATGCTTTTTCTTCCTCCTCCTTTGCTTCCTCATCTTCCTCTATTTTTTTCTTCTTCTTCTTCTTCTTTATTTTCTTCTTCATTCTTTACCCCTGATTTTCTCTGTTTTTCCCTTTCTTCCCTTATTCTTCTATGTTTTTTTTTTCTCTATTTTCTTCTTGAACGAGGAGAAAAGTTTTCTTGCTTCCAGCTTCAAATGCCTTGCAATCACTGCTAGACTAACCAGTTAACTTTTCCGGTTCCCCTTAGTTAGTTTTGTTTTACGTGACACAAACCCTTGCAGTGTTTATTGTTCATTATATTTTTGCATTGGACATCTAAAATTAGCAGCCAGAGATAAATGCAACAAACATAACTATGCATAACAAGTGAAAAATGCCATAATCAAATCGCCTCTTGTTAATTGTTTTTCAAAATTCGATGCAAACAAACTGCTGCTGTGTGTACTTCGTTCTATTGTCCAACTCAACTATTCTTGTTAACAATACAATCATTTATTAATACGTTCAAGTTTGCAAGGAACTTCCTTATCTAGATTTTATGTAGATATGAAAAAACCGTTCAAAACATTCATGATGTCATATAACATTACAAATTAAATTTACCAGAAAATCTTTTAAATCATATGGCCTGCCTTCAATGGCGGAATCCTATGTATGTCAGGGTCGACAAGTGATCACCTCCAAAAAAAAATAATAACTTGTAAGGGGTTTGTTTTGAGGTTTTGTCCCCCTAAATTTTTTTTTTTGGTTCTAATATACCCAATTTTCTCCCCCATTCCGCCCGTGCTAGCCGTACCCCTTTTCTAGAGTGGTTACTAAGAACCACTCGCATCAAACTCTATTTTCCCTTTTTTTCAATTTGCATAGCAAAGAACTCAAACACTTTTTCATGCATTCTTCAAGTATTCGAATGCATCTAGAACTTTGTGCATGATGGTGAATTAATGAAGAAGAAATTAATTATTGATCACTCTCTAAGATCAATCCACCCATTTGACATAAGCTTGCAACTCTTGTCTTCATAATCCTTTTTTTTTCCTCCTTGACTTCCTTCTTAATTGCCTTCATTTCTATTCTAGAAGAGGTATTCTTAATTCATAATAATAAATGGGTTTAAGGTTCGGTTCATATTGATCGATAGCCTCTACAATATGTTAAAAAATCTTCAACTTGATTGTATTGAAAGGGATTTTGATTTCCGCAAGTGCATGTATTGTATTGTCCAACCCCTTAAGCCCTCATCCAAGTTCTCTTTGATTCTTATTTGCCCTTTTTTTTAACTTCCTTTTAAGATTCTAGATGGGAACTTGGACACCCAATGTTGCGTATATTGATACTTACTATTTTAATATTTAATTCTAATAATCACATTTTCAATAAACACGGGCATTTGAATATCTGAATTTGTAAGATTCTTCATTACATTTTGATTATTTGATTATGTTCCATGCGTAAATTTTTTTTTTTTCAATTTTTATTCCCCTCCTTGATAAGCAAATAGCTCTTTCTTTGCCTCTAAAGAAACCTTCTTGCACTTAGTCACATTGCTTTTTTTGGATGAACTAATAGAACCAATGATATGTTCGTTGTCTCAAGAAATATCTACATTGTTTCCTTACCCCAATAAATACATGTGTGATAAAGAGTTTTTTACTCGGATTTTAACTTCGTATGCTTCTAAGTTTGATCCTTCTTGCATTAAAATTGGTCATATCTAATAATTTAAGACAACCAAATTCTCATAAATAACAAATATATAGCAAATTTCTACATCATAAGAATGGCAACTCTAATTTAAATATAAATCCAAAAAAAAGTGCACGTACATATTAAAATTTTCAAATAAGTTTGTAGATCATCTCAAAATCAAGTAGATAAGGAGTTGAGAAACTTAAAAAAAAAAAACTCTAATTTTAACTCTGTATACTTCCATGTCAGATCCTTACTTGCATTAAACTTGTCCCATATCTAATAATTTGAGACCATCAAACCCTTATAAATAACATATATGTATATATATATATATATATATATATATATATATATATATATATATATATATATATATATATATATATATATATATATATATAATTTGCATCATAACATTGACATCTCCAATTTAAAAATAAATTCAAAGTGAGTACACATGCATATAGAAATTTAAAAAAAAATTTATAGATCATCTCCAGATTATTATAATATAGCGGTTAGTTCAAATGTTGGGATAAGAATCATGACAATAAGGAGTGAAGAATACCCAAAAACCAAGGAGAATGCTTAAGAAAGAGAGATGTCTTTGTGTGTCGAGAGTTGTGTAACGGCATGTGGTAATTGCATTTTTAGCTATGTGGCAGAACATTTTGGAGAGAATGGTAGTTGTGAAGGAGAAAATTTGAGATCCCAAGCATCTATGAGGGCATGAAGTTTTTTGAGCTTCTTGAGTTTTTTAGATTGCGAAGGAGAATTAAGGCTGCAAATGAACCGAGCGTTCAACGAACTACTCGTGGTTTGACTCGATAAGAGCTCGTTTATGTTCGTTCGATAAGGTAAATGAACAAGCTTGAACAAGTTTTTCAATACTCGACAGCTAAATAAACAATCTTGCACAACCTGGCGTTCGACTCGTTTATGTTCACGAACAATATCGTTTAGAGCTCGTGAATATGTTCATTAAGATGCTCAATTAAAAAGCTTGATTATGCCTTATTTAATTAAAAATAAATATTAAATATGTTCAATAAAGTTATTTAAATAATATATATATATATATATATATATATATATATATATAATTTTTTAATAACTGTTTTTAAAATAATCTGTTTAATAAAGTTAAGAAATACCCTAAATAACGTTATTTAAATAATATATTTAGATAATACGTTTACTAATTATTTTTTAAAATTTTTTTAAACTCCCGCCTCTCTCTCTCCCCTCATTTTCGTGTTTTTATTCTCCTGCCCTCCCGCCACTCTCTCTCCTCCGTGGCCACAAGAAAACAAAAAAAAAACTGTGGGGTTTAGTCCCACATCGCCTAGAAAATAGGAATTTTTCTATATAAAAACAAGTGCATATGCACCCCATTCGGTGAACATCGGGCAGCTGGTGAGCTGGGGGCGAGCTTTTCTGGGCGGGGGCGGCAACGAGCTGCTCTGCTCGATTTAAATAAAATAATTTTATTTTATGAATTGCGATCGACTCGTTTGAACGAGAAACGAGCCGCACGATAAGAGGCTCGATGAGCTTGAAATTAAACGAGTTCAGACCTGAACACGAGCCGAGCTCAAACATGACAGTTTTAAACGAGCTCGAGCTCGAACAGTTGTCCAAGAAGCTCGACAAGCTTCGAGCCGAGCTTGAACATGGTTTTGACAAACAAGCTTGAACTCAAGCAGATCGAAGCTCGGCTTGGTTTGGTGTGTTTGCAGCCCTAAGGAGAATACTTCCCAAGCAGATATTCGTGTGCCTGGGGTCTTTACCTTTTATTTTGTCTTGGTAATCTAAGTTGATCCATAGAATTTTAATATTTTAGTTTAGCTTATCTGTTGATATCTGGCAAGTTGATATACTTTACATTTAGTCACCAATATATCTAAGTCTTTGATTCTCTTTTATTGGAAATTATTATGTTGAGTAGTTAAATAGTTATATGCCATAAAGTAGCAGAATTCTTATTAATCTTAATGATAATAAAGTAGTAATTATAATATTATGGTTAAATGTTTGGCTCTCACCAGTAAATGATTAGAAAATTATAATATTGGCCATTCCAATTAACTTATTAATCATTCTAGGTTGCTTAAATATACTTGTTCCAAATAAATGTTAAAATTATGTAATTAGGATTAATAAGTTTACTATTAGGCATGATTATTCTTATTGAATTATTGATTGGATTTTGGATCATTACACCCTTGATTATGTTATTCATGTTGTTTATAATTTTTCATGCATTGATCCTTGTTTACATGCAAAATGTCATGAGTTAACATGTCATTCATCATTTATAAGTTTTTTTTTTTGAATAAAACCTACTATTGGGGCCAACGCGTTAAATAAAAATAAGGTTATATGTCCTTAAAAGATCCAAAAGCTCACCAAAAATATAATTTTTGAGGTAAAACCTAAAAGCCAATGGATTAGATCTATTACAAACAAAACAAAAGGAAGGAAAAAGAAACCAAAGATAGAAAAGCCGAGCGCCAGAAGCAGCAAATCCACTACCGAGGAGACAGACGAACGATCCAACCAACCTACAGGAAGAAAATACAAAAGAAACCTACAAGAGAAGAAGAGTAGAAAATCCACTAGGTATTAACATAGCCAACACGGATCCACCACAATGCCTCCCTCAAAGCCAACAATAAAAGGTCAAACAACATCTCAAACAACAGCCCCTCAAGCCAAAAGCCAAATACTTCAGGCAGAAACAGAAACCAAAGAAACCCACAACCGCTCGATCATCCCAAACAAGAGACACAAAACAACCCAAAAGGACCAGCAACAGAAACAGAGAAGCAAGCCTAGTTCCTTTTATGTTTCCTCTTCCGACGTTTGCCACCCCCCAAGGCAAAGGCTTTATCAACTACACGACTAACAACCAAATTATGCACAACATGATCTTCTACCACAAGCCCATCCAAATCCTCCCCATCACCCCCACAAGGAGAGGAGGAGTCATCAAGCCAATCATTATGATCTACGCTAGAAGCATTCAAAGCCTCATTTGAAATAAGCGCAACAGGAACATCAATTAATGGTACATTTGAGAGAATCGATTCCAATGAAGCCAATGGAGTATCAATAGAAGCATCAGCCATCGAATCCACACCATCCCTAGATGCAATAGGGATGGCAGAGACCACATCCTCCAAAGGACAAGATACATCAACACTTCCCAACATAAAAGAATTGGAAATAACACCAGCATCACCCACCGCATCAACACTAATGGGAGTAGCTACAAGGTTAATCAAATAATTATTGGCAACTATGATCTCAATATCACCTTCGATATTACTCGAAGGCAAAACAGAAGTCGAAAGAATAGGTTCATCCTCAACACAAACTGGAACACCCATAGGAAAAACAGGATCCAACTGAGCAGGATCGCCCATTATTATCAATAGGATGAATAGCACAATTATCCAAGTTATCCAAAACAACAACAACATTCTCATCACAGCTATTATTAACATTGATAGGGATAGAAACATTAGGACCAACATGCATGGAAGATGGTGGAGGGGGCCAACATTCACCTTTAGCATGCTCAAAACATTTACAGGAACCACAAAATGGAGGGAAAACCTCCATCTCAACTTGCTGAATATATCCAAATTTCTCAGGACTTAACCACACTTTATCAGGATAATTTTTTGTTATGTCTAGCTCAACCAAGACACGAGCAACAGAAGGGTGAGAACCGATCGAGGTTGCTTTATCAATCTTTAACGGTCGACCAAAAATCGAACCCAAGCCATGGAGAATGCGTGGGGAGAAAAGGTGTGGCCGGAGGTTAGGGATAAAAATCCAAATAGGGATCACCAAAGTCACCACGCCAATGTCAGCAAAAGGTGACCATTTGGTCAATTTCATATAGCAGTTATTAACTAGGTAAGATTTATGACAAAAAACCCTACTATAATCAAGATCATTAACCAGTTTAACCAAAATATGAGACTGATCCAACAAAGTAACGGATACATCTCCATTAAGGTTAAGGTTGAAGAAGAACCTGTGTATAGATTTAAGAGAAGGTCGCCTAGAAGGGAAAAAGCCAACTAATGCATACTAGAACGGCATCGCAAGTGTAAGAAATTCTTCCTTTATGATCCACAGTGAGGGCAAACCACGAAACGAGGAAGTTTTTAGCTAAGGAAATCGCGTATCAAAGGAATTTCCCGAAAGTGCATCGAGAAAGGAAATAGATTTGGTCGATCCATTTAAAAAACCTAGATCGATAAGGCGATTCACCGCCATTCCGGCCGATAAGGCCGGAGGTGGACGAATCGCGTAGAAAACAAAAAATCAAAAAGTAGCAAAGAAGGAAACAAAGAAAAAGGAAAAGCTTCCTTGAGATTTGCATCGGCGAAGACCCCAAAGAGGAGCCTGGGAAAAACCTAGCAGAGCACGGGTCGAAGAGAGCGCTCCAATTTAGATATTATATCATTTATAAGTAGTATAATATTCTTTTTATTTATCTTAGGGCAGTCCTTATTTTGAAAAAAAGTGTCAACTATTAAAAGTTTAGCCATGTTGGATTGAAGGTTTTGTTTGGGGTTGAAAAGTAGTTTTTGAAAAGATTAGTTTTCTTCGGGAATTTTAATTCAGGATTTTAGTCTCGAGATTGAACACGTTACTACAAACGATATATCGCCCCTTGAGGCGAATATATTAGTCCTTAATGGGTTCAGATAATGAAACTGAATATTTCACCCAGATTATAATAATCAAATTTAATGGAGAGCTACATATAATCTCAGAAGGATAAAATGATACTCTATCGAATATTTGACTATGAAATTTGGATAAATGATCACTATTTTCATATTTAGAGTTACAATAATAGATGATGTATCTTTCCAGAGAAAGAAAATATCATCTATCATCGATCGTCTGGACATGACGATAATGATCGTTGTTGATTTAATTTTTTCAAAAAAGACTAATTGAGTTTTGAAAATTGATTTTTGAAAAGTGGATGTGAGTTCTAAATCTCCTACGAGCGCAAGCCCTCGTAGTTAATTACTCCGTATAGCGGTTGAATTTCCTACGAATACTCTCGATTAGAATAATGACAAATTTTATTTTGAGATTTTCTAAGAGTGATATCAAAGAGTTGAATTTGAAGTTTCAACGGGGATTGGATTGAATTTTTAACACTTATTATCGGAGTCAACGGAGGAGGGGTAGGAGGCATTTTGGGATTTTGAAATAATTGAGAAGTACCCCAGCCTAAGCTAAGTGTTGGGCTTTAAGTTTTGGATTGAGAAAAATCTTTAATTTGAGTTAAATAATTTATTAGAAATTTGGAATTATATTCCCGGAGGTTGGGGTCTTATGATTCAGAATCTGCCCCGGATCCTAAATCTAAATTGAGCACTGGACAACAGTGACTCGAACCTAGCTAATGCAATACAAAACTTGGACTTACCTCGACCTAGATTGAGGAGCCAGGTAACCACCTAGTTATTATAAGTGTCGCTTGTGAATCTCCCCATATAACATCTTGATCGTACGTTCTAAAATGCTAAATAAATCTTCTGCCACCATTTTTTGACTATTTGTATCATCGCATCCGACAATTAAGCACTGAATAAATCTTCCGGTTTGCATTTTCTAAACGAAGCCTTTCGCCTCCCCCTCTCTCGCGCGACCCAAACCCGCCCTTCAGCTGGCCCTCTCGTTCGTACGCCCTAGACGGAACAAAGCCCTCTGCCTCCCTCTCTCTCACGCGACCCAAAACCCACCCTGCCGCCGGCCCTCTCTCAGGCACAGGTAACTTCTAATAATTTCTTCTTCTTGCTTCTTCCTTTCCTTCCTTTATTCTTTTTCTTCCTTCTCCTTTCCTTCCTCATCTTCCTTTATTTCTTCTTCTTCTTCTTTTTCATCTTCATTCTTTACCGCTGATTTTTCTCTCTTTTTCCCTTTCTTCCATTCTTCTTCTCTACTTTTTTTTCTCTATTTTCTTCTTGAACGTGGAGAAAAATTTTCTTTCTTCCAGCTTCAAATGCCTTGTAATCACAGCTAGACTAACCTGTTAACTTTTTCGGTTCCCCTCAGTTAGTTTTGTTTTATGTGACACAAACCCTTGCAGTGTTTATTGTTCCTAGAAATATTAAATGCAATACTATAACTAGCAGATAATACTGATTAGTGTATTTTTATAATTATTTATTTACTACTGGAAGTCATGATTTTTGTGCTTCTCGTGAAAGGTGTATGCAGCCTTATCTGTATCGACCAAAGAGGTTTCCTCTTATGATTTAAACCTGTTTGTCAAGTTTATAGTTGAATCAACTAAACTATTGCTACCATGTCAACTATTATTCTCAAGATGTGCAAGTACTAAGGAAATTTATGATGGTAGCTTCAGTCAGGGGATATGAATATCGAGTGCTGACTTATAAATGATAGCTTACAATCCCGACAGATGATTTGAATTCCTAAATTTATTTTAATGAATACAAAAAATGTAATAGAAGAAAAAATTAGCATGAGGAGTATATAAGAAAAAGTTCTTGCATGGTAGAAAGATATAAATGTTCGACAATATAATTTTGATTATGGAATGAAAACCTTTCCCGCTACACTCACTCTACCGCGCTCTTCTCTCTCTCTCGTTCGCACGCCCCAGACGGAACAAAGGCCCTCCGCCTCCTCGTCTCTTGTGCGACCCGAAGTCCGCTGACGTCCTTACCGACCTGTTTTT
Organism: Dendrobium chrysotoxum; assembly: GCA_019925795.1. Lineage (NCBI taxonomy): Eukaryota > Viridiplantae > Streptophyta > Magnoliopsida > Asparagales > Orchidaceae > Dendrobium > Dendrobium chrysotoxum. The sequence goes on from CM034315.1 coordinate 9,734,562, forward strand.
TATCATGGATATTTCCTAACGATCATGGATATTTCGAGTATGAAGGTCTACAAAAGTCATTGAGGATCAAACAAATCACTGTTTTTGTTCTCTGTTTAATTTATTATTAGCTCAATAATAAGAGACTCAATTTAGTTTTCATCTTCTATTTGTTGTTTTCTTTTAATCTTTTTAAGGAAATGAAATATTGTGGCTAAATAGGTTCATGCTGCATTTCTTATGTATATCAAAAAATGAGCATTACAAATTTTGATTGAGTAAAATTTGAATCTTTTGCTTGTTGAAGTAAACATTTGGAAGATATGACTTGCTTGTTTTCTTTTTCTCCAAAGGAAATTTTATGTTTTTTTTTCCATTTGGTATGACTGTTATCTAGCTATTATTCTTCTCAGTGGAAAATATAACCAAATATACTATTTTGATATGTCTATGATTTATGATTCTTTTATTAATATGATTAACAGATACTCATTGTTAAGAGATCCACACCACAATAAAAGGTTTACCTTCACTGAGGAGAGAGATGCATAGTATTTGCGATGTCTCATGCCTCCATCATGCTTATTTCATGAACTTCAGGCAGAAAATTTAAATATCACTTACTCTTGATATGTTTATTCAGACTGACAATTTCTAATTTTTATTGAATTTACTTCGCAGGTGAAACTTGTCGAATAATAATGCCGTTGCCAGGTCCCAAGTCCTGGATGAGAAAAGTGGAGGGTTGCGTTAGGTAGTCGACAGCCAGCGTAAAACTTGTCGAATAATAATGACATGAATCCTTGAAGGGAGAAAAAGGATTCATGTAGCCGACCCCACGTAGTGGGATAAAGGCTTGATGTTGTTGTTGTTGTTGTTGTTGTGTTACTTCGCAGGTGAAGAAGCTCATGCATAATCTTCGCTAGTATCATGTTCCCCTTCAACATTACATGGCACTGATGGACATTCTGGTACATCTTTGGCAACTCATTTCTGTTGCATCCATCTTCTGCATACTTTCATTTACTTCCACTTGTAAATCATCTAGTTCAAATACGTGCTAAGCAATAGAATGGTGTGGTATTTTGATGTAGAACGAGGAGGGGTGGGGGTCATTTGAAATTTGAATTTTAAATTAAGTTGAAAAGGGAGGGAAGATGGGGTTATTTGTCGCCTTAATTGGGGCCTTTAATTAGGACGGAAATAATTAGGATAGAGGGGAGAGAGGGGCCGACCAAGGAGGGAGGAAAGATGTCCAGATTCGATGGATGTGGACCATAGCATTAAATGTGATAGGGTAATTAAATTTGAAATTAATTTCAGATTTGGAGGATTGGAGGGGCTTCCTAAATTAGATCTATTAATTAGAAAAGGGATTTTAAATTCAAATTAATTTGAATTCAAATGCAAAACTTTCCAAGTTAACAAAAGATTAATTTAGGAAGGTAATGAAGAGGCTATTTTTTATTTAAAAATTCAAACTTGTGGATGAAGAGGAGGGCTGGCGGTTTCAAGGAGAGAGTGGGTGGGAAAATAATTCAAAGGAGATTTATTAGAGAGTTGAGAACTTTCCAAATATAGCTTATACTAAATTAGGAAAGATTTCAAATTTGAAATTTGATTTCAAACTTGGATTAATAATCCTTCCAAATCTAACACAATCTATATTAGGAAAGGAGTAAGGGCTAGGGTAGATTTTTGGAAACAAGGCTAGGGGAGACCGGCGGCTAAGATTTAGGCTAAGGTTAGGTGGCGGTAGGGTTTGGGATTGAGCTAGCCGGTGGTTGGGGTGGGGTGTGGGGGGAAGAAATGAAAACTTGTAGTGGAGAGGGGATTGGAACTAGCGGTAGGAAGAAGGGGAAGGTGGTGGCTGTGAGTTGGAATAAGGGGAGAAGATGGCCGGTGGAGAAAGAGAGGGAGAAGGAGATAGGGAAAGAAGATAAACCGTGAGCCCGGACACATCCTGCAGCTGACGGGTGTTACGTTGCCCTTCACCAAAGAACTTCAAGCCACGAGCCCGGACCCATCCTGCTGCTGGTGGAAACTCTGATTCCCTCCCATAGGAATCTCTCTAACGTTCTCTCCAAAGAATACAAGTGCAAACACAAAATTTTATCAATAATCCATCATTACATTACACAAGCAAGGGCCTCTATATATAGGCCTAAGGAACTAAAACAAGACATATGCCTCGAGGGCTTACATAGGACGACCCTCTTAAGTAAGGGTAAAAACGGAAAATTCATAATAAAAAAAAAATAAAATTACAAATAAAATTTAAGATAACGTGGGACGATGACGATCATCGATCTTCAGCTCCTCCTCGGATAGGTATGGACGGGTGGATGTCCGCATCATATTTTTAATGGCATGAGACAAACAAAATGTTGTTTTACAAGCTTCTTATTTATATTTGTTTGTATTTGCATTTTTACATGTATAATTTTTCTCATAATAAAGAAAGAAATCTTGGTTGGTCGTCTTCCACTACTGAGTGTTGTTTTTGAGAAATTAATTTGGGAGAGTGATTATCAATCTCGATTGCCTTACTTGAAAAATATTTCAATAAAGATCTAAACACTTTTTTATAAATGCTCGAACATTGTTAAAATAATTTCTAACAAGGTTGTTGAAGATTTGATTAATAATCAATCAAAGTTAGAATTTATTATTTTTTACTCTCTTTTGAGATAGACTCATTTTATTTGTTTTGCGATGCATGCAAATGTTTATTTTAATTATATCTGTAGAGATACATTATATTGATTTGTTCACATATAGAGCCAAGGTCCTGATAGATAAATTGTTTAGGAGGTTTAATCCATTTTCTGTATGATAGAACCTTCTATGACAATTGTTCATATATTATAAACAAGAAAACAATATTTATCTTTGTTGATTTTGTACTAATAAATAATTTCATGTGCTAAATGAGATAATTAATTAAATTATTCAACACATAAGTATTAACCGGATCTTGTATCAAATTGTTAGTTTTATTGATAATTGCAACCTTTTTAAGACGCTCATTGTATGGCTTGTTTAATCTTTTATCATTCTTAAGATGTCTAACATTAATTGCTTCGGTAAATGGAGATGTGTTTGAATCACATGATGAAATATCATGTTTTTTTTTTCTTTGAACTTTATTAAATTCATTAATTCCTTTAACTATTGATGAGTCAAATATTGGTTGGGAAGTTTTTCAATTCTTTAAACTCTTAGTTTTTTAACTATTTATCTGGAAAGAGTTGTGGAGGCGGTTTCCGAAGCTAGAAAGCTTTGTCCGCAACGTAAAGCTTTTTCTGATACTTATTTGTGAAGCTTTGATTTAGAATGATGTGTTTTGATTAGATCTTGGTTTACCCTGTTGCAGGATAACAAAATCGCCACGCTTCTAAACATATATCAATTGATGGGTTGTTTGCTTACAAGTTTAGTTTAACTAAGTAGGATTTAGTAAATGTTGTAAAATCAAATTTAGTTAAAACTCGAAACTTGTTTGGCACGACATCCGTTAATCTTGCTAAATTCTAATAAATTACTTAGCTATTTGTTTCTTATTTAAGATTTGTAAGTGGGAGAAATATTGATATCTTTTAAATGCTATGAATGATGAGATTTAATAAATGCTAGTTTAATAAATTATGATGCTGAAAGATGATTTATCAAAACAGTTGGATTTAAAATTCTTAAAATTTTGTTTTGTAGGATTTAAGCTGAATTTGCATAAATCCTTCCTATTTGCCTAAAATAGGATGCCAAAAAACCCATTTAGATTTTGATTTAGTTGGTTTATTGATTGGAGGGATTTCTTATTGGCATTATGTGCAGGAGGGAGCCTAGCATTGATAGGACACTCAGCTAGGGGATGGCTGGCGCGAATATACATGGAAGAATTTGGATGGTCAGATATCTCTTTGCTGATCACCCTAGGGACCCCTCACCTGTTTGATTCCATTATGATAACATGTATGCCTCTCTTCAGTTACACATTAAGTGCTTGCCTTTTGACACTGCAAATAAATTTTTTTTGGACATTTAGGCCAATTAAGGCAGACTCACGCATACATTGCATACACAAGACTCGAACTCAAGACATCTTGGTTGGTAGCCTAAGCTCCCAACCAACAGATCAAGATGAGTTGTGTCACTGCAAATAATTAACTTACTAAGAAATTTACTCATAATTCAAATGGAAAGAATTGTATTAAAATATGTCAACCAAATTTGGTCATTTTGTGTCTCAAAATTGTTGGATTTATTTTGAGGTGAGTGCAAGATATGAATAATCAATTAAAATATGTATTGTACTCATCTCAAAACAAATTCAATGAATTTGAGAATCTTCTTGACTAAGAAAAATGTCAAAGAATTGTGACCCCTTTTTCCCCCCTATTTTAGATGTATTCCTACGAACTGAAATAGAGTGTAGCACTAATAACTTTTGTCTTTGCCATTAATATGTTATGCTCATTCTGCTTTTTCTTGGGATTGATTTATTCATGCATTTATGGCTTAAAGAATGGCAGGGATGCTTTGTTCGTTATTATCTCAGGCATTAAATGCTTTCTTTCTAAACAATCAGGAATTAAATGGGTTGCATGCTAAACGAATTTCATGTATTTGTCTTCACTTCACTTAAGTTAAATCAGCTGTGTTTTCTTTAAATGATTTTTTTTAATTTTTTTATTTAACGCAGCAAAAGCTATCCTGCCTAGCAAGTGGTCTATTAGCAACAAATTACTTCAACTTTTTAATACCATATGATATGATAACTTTAATGAAACGAAGGTAATCTCAGTCCGCCTTGGGTTGGGATATGCTTGGTGTTGAGGACCTTTTAGTAAGTCAAGCTTTACTGTTATTAGCCATCATCCCTTACCTTTTAGTTTGCAAGCCAACTACCATGATACCACCTATCTTACTCTGATTGACTTTAGCTTTGTCTTGCCATATATCTTGCAATCATAATCAATGAAATAAACATGGCCTTTCTGAAGTTTTCTTCGGTGACAAGGCATGGATCTTGTGGTGCTGATAAATCAATTGATTGTTTGATTTTGAAAGTTTTTTGTTTGAATTATCCTCAAGTTATCATTTCATCAAGTTGGATTAAGTCTTCAAATTAGCCAAATTGTGTTTGCATGAGGGATGAGCAAATACGAAATTTTTTTTTTTCTGTTGCATATGATTTGAGTTATGCTGCATTGCTTCTATTAATTTTACTCATGAAGATGTAATCTTCTATCAATTATTTTAAATTCTGTAATTCACTCATTGCATATAAATGGCCCAGAATAAGTATTATGCATGGCTTGGGTAAAAAACTAATCCTATAGAGATGCAATTTGGAGCCTTCTGAATGATTGTTTGTGAATGCTTGAGGTTATAAAATGATAAATTTTGTCAGGTAAATTGCCGCATTTTTTTTTGGAACGGTTATAATTCTATGATTGATGGGCGTGCTAAGAATGAGAGTATTGTTGATGTGCGCAAGGTGTTTGACAAAATGCCAAGAAAGTATGTGGTGAACTGAATGGCACTAAAGATCTATTTTGGATGATGCTTGAGTGGGATGTGGTGTTCTGGAACTATTTTATTGATTTGTAATAATACATTATGTTTGTTGCATCCCAGGTTTCCTAATTCTTATAGGTGCAATTAGCCAAAGAACATCATGGTTGTGATCAAAACCAAGCCAAAAAGTTCCATTTACTTTGGCATGAAATTTTCATTCTAATGATAGATTATATTTATAAGTTAGCTACACTCAAACCTTCTTGGCAAGGTTTTTGTTATATGTGCAAAGTTTGACTTTTCTATGGCTATGAATTATTTTGCCTCTACAAATGATGACTATATTGTTGTAAATAGTGTAGACCATATGTTTTGATATGAGCCTTTCTTGTCTAACCTCACCACTCAATAGGCGCTTGAGAGTTCATTCCTTCCCTGTGGCCTATATCCAGGCTTTAAAAGTAGAAAAGTGTTAGGTTTTCCCATGACAGAGGTCTCAACCTCAGATGAGATGAACTCTGAATAATTAATATGATAACATATCTATGGTTGGAAACGGGGCTCCCATTACTATCTAAATGCTAAATGTGAATTACACAAATTCAGCTTCTCTGATTTTATTTAGGGATGTGCTTGTTCATCTTTTTTTAGCCTTTTTTCATGTGCTAAATGACAAATCTTGCCTTGATAAGCATTGATGTTCTTTTTGGCAAGTTTTTTAGAGTTGAGTTATTTTAATTACAAATACGCATCTACGCATATATTAAAAGTCTCGAATGTGTGATTACTTTATTATAAGTCAGCTTCCAATCAATAGATTAAGGCTTCGTTTAGGATGTATTTCTTTGACATAATCTTTGATTGATATATGACTGAATTTTATTTGGACTTTTTGACATAACATATGGACTTTTTGATCTTATTTTAGCTTAAATTATAAATTTCATATTTTTCTCAGATAAATTTTTTACATAAATAAAAAATACAAGTAATAGTCTCTTCGCTTTAAAAATTATTTTAGAAGAAATAATTTTTCAAGTAAATGTATACTTTTGATCTGTTTTATATGAGCTCTTGATGCAAGTATTATCCATGTGTATCCTATACAAATTTGTTCATAGGAAGCCCTTCTTTGTACATGTTTAAATCATAGTGCTGGAAAAACATCTTAATTTATAACAGTTACATTCTAAAGCTTCCTAAAGTTGAATTTCAATCCTCAAATGCAGCGTGCTTCCTAATGATGATTGGTTTGTTGATATTGCTCAAGAAAATATAAGCAAGATAAGTGGAAAGGCTAGAATGGGCAATGGAGAGAGAGACCTTAATAGCCCAACAGCTTCAGTTTCTACAATGTCTAATGGAAGCTCCTAATCTGAATTTTCTCTTGTTTACAGATCCCTGTATAATTAGCTGTAATTTGTTTCATTCAATTTCTTCAACTGTTGTGTTGCATTTCAACATTAGGTTCTGATTTATTTTTGATCCAGCAAATATGCTGAAATTTTCTTCTTTGTTGTTTGGGTTTGTATGTGGTAAGTTTTCCTACATCATTTCCAAACTCGAAACTGTATAATTCTTTGAATTGAGCACATGAGATTCATTTTCTGCTTCTGCAGAATGATGATCCATAAGGATGGAAACTTGCAAAGTTTTATTTATGAATTTGAAGTTCTGTAGTTGGTTTCTGTTCATTAGTTTCTTCTTATGGATCTTACTTTATGATTTGCTATGATTGATCATTCAATTTCTGTGTAAAATATATAATGAAAATTTCATGTATTTATTTTAATATAATTTAGATATTTTTATTTCTATATCTCTATTACTAATTTAGTGTTATTTAACATAATATATATATTTTAATTTATTTTAAATTTTCATTATATATTTTTTATTTTTTATTTTTTATTTTTTATTCACGTGTATCATATACACGTGTATTTATACTACTATATAAAGACTACATTAATAAAGAATATATATTGATTTCTTGGTAGAAGACTGAGTACAAATTTTATGATGCATTCATACTGATACGAAGATACAAACATTATATGCACATACATGTGATATATCTATTATTAAAATATAGAACACTAACACACAATAAATGTCATTATTATATCATATCTTAAAATTTTAAGAGATTACATATAAACTATAAATTATATAAATATAAAAGGAATTCATATAGTAATAAATTTATTTCAATTACTCATAAATTAAAATATATTTATTGCAGACAAAAATATTCAATGTAGTTTTACATTCAAGTTTTACATGAGGATTTAACACACAAATAGATAAATAAAGAAGGCACGAGAGATACCAAGTTTTATGTCAAAAATCAAAGAAAAAGATAAAGCAGCAAGGCCTTGTGCAGTTAAAATGATTTTACTATATGAGCATTGATTATAAATATTTGTTCACCCCTCACTTTGGAGGCGACAAGATTACAAGAGTGTGAGAAACTTGGAAAAAAATATATTGTAAAATCAATATAGGATGAAATGTATTCAGATGGTTGCAGCTAAGTAACTATGGTCCGACAATTTTGGTTAGATAGCAATAACCCAATAATGTTTATTAGGTGGCAAATCTGAAGACAACAGTCTAGTGATGATGGTTGCCAGATGGTAGTGTTAGGCCAACAATGGTGGTCAAGTGGTGCTGGTTTGATAATGGTAGTCGAGTGTGCTGCAGTTCGACAATAGTGGTTAGGTAGCAGTGGTTCGATGATGGTGATCCAATGAGAATAGTCGGGTGGTAGCAGTCCGACGATGTGGCGTTGAGTAGAGAAGATCTAATTGTGATAGTTAGGCGATGGTTCAATGACAATGGTCTTGCGATGAGTCGATAGTGGCACTCATATGGTGAAGGTTTGATGACGGTAGTTAAGTGGTGGTCCAATGTAATGATCGAGTAGTGGTCCTACAATGGTTGTGAGGTGATGAATGTCAAATGACAACGGTCAAAGTGGTGGTTTGATGGGGGCAATCAGGTGATGGTCTGACAATGGCAATGGAACAATGGTCTAATGGTGACAATCGAGCGATGATTCAACAACAATGATGCTATGGTGGAGCTCCAGCTTTCTTCAAACATGAGTAATATTGAACTCTAACAAGAGGTTCTCTTCATGTATAGAGTGAGAGCTTATTTATTATTTTTTAAAAATGGCATGCCCTATAAATATGATAAAAAATCATAATACACTATCAAATGTCCTGTATGGATTCTCTTAATAATAGAATATTTATTCAATATTTTAAGTACTTTAATGTTGTCGAAATTAAGTGATGTTGGGCTCATTGGATTTGTCTCATCGAGGCACTAGATTTGATTATAAGCATGTCAAATTTGGAGATTATTTAATCCTTTATTAATATTTCAAAATTTTCATAATTCTTCAAGCTCTTGATATAAGCTTATTTAAACTTGGATTGGATCATGTTTAATATCATTGGGTTTATCTCGTCAAGCCGATCAAATTGATTATAAATTTTCTTGAAAATTAGAGTTAGGATGGTCTTGAATTTAATTTTAGAAGCTTTCAATTGGAATGTACATCAAGATTCGTGCATGATCAATCCAATTTTTAATCAAGTATCAATATTTAAGTTTATTAAATATCTAATACTCAATTAAAGAAGTTATTGTATAATATTAAGGATTGTTCCTCCAAAGTTTAAAAAAAATTAATTCTCTTATAAAAAATAAAAAATAAACATAAGAAAATCATTAAAATAGAGCAAACTAAAGAAAATAAATTTTATGTAGCTATTAAGTTACTTATGTAATAAATTTTAAAATAAAAGAGATGAGGCAGCTTAATTTAAAATTTTTATATTCTTATTTTAATACACTTTTAAAATTAAAATTACTATTCACCATATATGTGTCAGATACATCATACAAGCGTTAGCTAATTTTCTTTATTTTTTTTTATTGACACATAGATGATTTATTTGATATAAAATTGCATGTTTTCCTAGAGTCTTATTTTTTAAATAATATATATTAATCATTTTCAATCAAAAGGCCTATTTTTTAATATTTCATTTTCTTACCTTCAGCTCCCTCAACTTTATTTTATTTTTTCCCATCTGATAATAGAAAAATTTTAACTAATTATTACAATGCATATTTTCCTCAATTTGATTATTATCTAATTACATCTTGTTAATTAAAAAATATACTTAACCATTATTCAAATGAGTAATTATGAATCAATAATTAGATTAAGGTGGGAAGGCAACTTGATCATATAATGAGGGAGCAGGGGTGTCAAGATGGGTTGATGAGTCAGGTTCAAGTTTAACCCAAAATTGACTCGACCATAATCCAGTCAACCTGAACCTGACCCGCTAGTAACCCGAATGATCCGAAATCGACCTGTTAACTCATTTTTGTTAAATTTTTTAAATAGCTTATTTACTATGAAATCTAAGATATTTAATAGAAAATAAGAAGATTATACCCGTAAGTAAAAAATTTAAGAAAACATGATATTAAACATGTCATTTTCGGGTCAAAAGCGGGTCGTGGGTCAACTTAAACCCAACCTGCTTATTAAATGGGTCAACCAAAACCGGAATTTTTTGGGTCGGGCTCAAATATGGTTGGCAGGACGGGTCATTTATTGATAATCCTAAGAAGGAGAGTTTAAATTAGTGCTTTTAACTCGAAACAAGCGAATAATGAGACATATAATGATATATTTAATATCACAAATTGTTATTTGATTAATTATAAAATTTAATTAAATAAAACTAAAATAACAATTCAAATTTGTTGAATTAAAAAAAAACTAATAAAAGATCACTTTAATGACCTTAAATAACTCCTTCATTAAATTCTTATTGTTGGGGGTGGAAGTAAACTATGCAACGAACACAAAACAAGAAATAGAAAGCAATGGAAACAAGAGGACAACAATATTCAACATAGAAAAACCTGAAATAAGGAAAACGCCACAGAGCCATACCACACAAAAAAATCCACTATAAAAATTGGGAGAAATTTGTACAGATTTCTCTTCTCTCTTGCTCTCTCCTTACTTCTCTTCACTCTTACACCGTTCTTACACACAAAATAAAAGAGAAAGTCAAGTAAAATAACACCAAGGGACACCACTCATAAGAATAAAGAGAAAGAAAACCATCAAGTTCACCTCGAAGTGCTAGGGATCCTCCCAGCGAGCATGGCAAATTGAACTGAGGTCCGAGATAACATTACAACTCGATTGATATACATATGCACATTCAAATTCCACACAAACTAATACTTATGTGAGAAGTGTATATATAAAGATATATAAAGTATTAATTTCAAAATATAATAATTAAGTCTTAAACAAAAGATAAAAATAGAGATCATTGTTGTAAAACTTTACTACAACTCGATCACACGAGCTTTGAGATTGTCGGGAAAAAAAAAGATTTCGATAAGATGGACGTTCAAACATCACTGTTGTTGCGGGCTAGAATATACGCGGCGGTAGAGTATTAATCCTATGTCTTAGCGTTGCACGAATATCCAGCTCACACACAGAGAACACAAGATTTTTACGTGGAAAACCCTGAAAAAAGGGGAAAAACCACGGGGTCTGGCCCAGTTGAAATGATTCTACTAGAACTTGAGCAGATTACAGGGGACTGACTCGCCTCCAAGGACGATCAGATTACAAGTATCACTCGTAGGGTGAAAGTTAGAGGTTTTTGAAGGCCTAAGGTCGCGCTGGCAGAACTTCGGGGTCTCCCGGCGGTCTGGCAGAATTTTGGTCCCTAGGTAGTGCTCGGGCAGAATTGAGGACGTTAAATGATGGTCTGGCGGAACTCCGACGTCAGGCGGTGGTCCGGTGAAGAGCAGGGCCTCAGGTGGTGGTCCGGCGAAGAGCAGGGCTTCAGGCGGTGGTCCGGTGAAGAGCAGGGCCTCAGGCGGTGGTCCGGCGAAGAGCAGGGCCTCAGGTGGTGGTCCGGCGAAGTGCAGGGCCTCAGGTGGTGGTCCGGCGAAGAGCAGGGCCTCAGGTGGTGGTCCGGCGAAGTGCAGGGCCTCGGGTGGTGGTCCGATGAAGTGCAGGGCCTCAGGTGGTGGTCCGACGAAGAGCAGGGCTTCAGGCGGTGGTCCGGCGAAGAGCAAGGCCTCAGGTGGTGGTCCGGCTAAGTGCAGGGCCTCAGGTGGTGGTCCGATGAAGAGCAGGGCCTTAGGTGGTGGTCCGGCGGAACTCCGGCGTCAGGCGGTGGTCCGGTGAAACTCCGGCGGTGGTCGAGGAGGAGCGAGGGGGCAAGAGCTCTCTCTTTTTCTCCTTAGGAATAGGTATCCCTTTTCATGAGAAATGGGGTCTCTATTTATAGAAATTCGTGAGTGGCATGGCCTGTAAATAGGAGGAAGATCCAGGGTAGTTAGGGAGTGGTTGAATGGACGGCCGATCTTGAATCCCTTGATCATAGACCGTTCGCTGGACATTTGAAGGTCTTAATGATGTCAGAATCTGGCGATCTTGGGCTCGTTGGATTCGTCTCGTCGAGACGCTCGATTCGATTATAAGCATGTTACATTTGGAGACCGTTTGGTAATCCAAATTATGGTTTGGATCTTCCAACAGCGCTTCAGAATCTTGATTTGGACCTATTTGGGCTCGGATTGGGTCGAACTTGGTGTCGTTGGGTTCGTATTTCCGAGACGCTCGGTTTGACTATAAGTTTGCTGAAATCGGAGTTTAGATGGTCCCAAAATTAATTTCGGAAGTTTCCAACTTGGTTTTGCCTCGAGATTCGTGCCAGATCAAGATAATTTTTTGAGGATGTATCAACTGTTGTTCGAAATTTTGGCTGCCTCTTTATTCAGAAGTCATGAGTTATATTTTTATATAACATTATGATCATTTCGATCAAAAATAAAATTTTATGCATAATTTTCCAAGAAAATAAACATGGGAGATATTCAGTCAATATATAAAGTCAAATTTTCCCATAGTTAGAACGGTACAAAATATTAAAATCTATAAGATAAACGCATATATGCATAAAATTAAAAAAAAAACATTATGAGAAAAAGAAAATATAATTTTCTCTCTTAACATGTTCTGTAGAACAACATAACAGTTCGTCCTTATGATACTACCAACAGCTTCGCCATTAAGCAACCATTATTTCCAATTCTCTCTGGATTTTTTTATCCTTTCTACTCTAAACCTTGGTTCATTATACGGGTTAATTAGGTCAAGCCGCTTGTCATATGAGTCGGATTCGGATTCAACAAATCGACCCGTTTCAAAAATCAAGTCGAGTCCGGGTTTGAACTTTCGACCCGTTTATAAAAGTGGGTTGGGTTAGAGTCAACCCATTTGAACACGGGTCAATTCCGAATTCGACCCGAATCTGACCCGAAATTCAATTTTGACACCCAAAAAATACAGCTCACCTTGATCTGTTAGTTAAGAGCTTTGACTATTAACTAAGAAGTTTTGAATTCGAGTCTGATAAATGTGATGTATAAGTCTGATAAATATGATGTATATATGATTTTATCTTAATTAATCTAAATATTAAAAAAATATAGTAAAAATTCTCAAACGAATCCTATATATTCAGCTTGCAGCGTGTAAGAAACAAAAGCACTAAAGCAGTATAGGATTTGACGTTGGTTCTAAAGTTCAAAAGAGAAGAAATGTAAGCAGAAGTGTGCATCCTTCAGCTGCAAGCAAACTCCTTCGCTTGGTTTTTTAAGGAGAAAAAAAATTATGTTAAAATATTTTGATACAACATATATAAAAATGTGCTTTAAAATTATTAGATTTTATTAGAATTAATGACAAAAATGATATTATAGAATTTTATTAATTTTAAGATTTATTATAATATATTTTACATTAAGATATTCTAATAATCTTTTTTTAGATTTTTAACGTAAGCTTCAGCCGAATATGAGACCTAAAGAAAGTTAAAGATTCCTAAAGCACTATGTCGCTTTCTAAGCTTTATCTTTTTGACTTCTAAGCCTTCTTTGGTTTGAGAAGGACTAAGCTGTTCATCTTTTATCTGTCGGTTGAGAATTTTGATTAACAATCAGGGGCGGAATTTGCTTTAATTTTTAAGGGGTGATGATATGGGTGGAATCCCAAGCCACACTTATATAGTAGTATAGATTTGTTAGCATGAATTATATTGTAGGAGGTTTGCAAAATTAACTTTAAATAGGCATTAATCAAATTTCAGGTATGTATAAATAGCCCTTTAGCCAGCCATATAAACAGGACCTACTGTGTAAATAGGCATGGGACAAAGTACCTTCAACTTTTCTTATTATCACACTTTCCTCCACAATTCAAAAGCCAAGCACTATACTGACAGCATTCCAAGTATGGCAAAAACAATACAATTTATACTTTTCATGTGGTCTTAGAGAAACCAATTATCTCAACAAGTCTTAAGAAAGAGATAGTATGATGATATTTGCTCTCTGAGGGAACCTAGAAAGCTTATAAATGACATTTCCTTACACCAAATTTATTTCTATAGCATTTCTAATATGGCAAATACAATATAATCTATGCATTTATATGATCTTAAGAGCAATCAATCAAGTCAACAATCCTCAAAAAGATATGAAATCATGGTATTTGTTCTTAGGAGAAACCTGCAAACTTATAACTGTTTTTTATCTGTAGCATGTTTCTTTCTATAGCATTTATAATATGACAAGTAAATTACAGGTTAGCAAGAATATGGCTTCAGATCAATCCATCATCTCATTAATTTCATAAAATAGTTGTTGGAGTTGCCTCGAATATGGCTCGATTCTTATTTGTTCATGTCCTTGATCATCGTACGCTTCGCAGATATGTTGAGGATCCAAGGGGGCAGCGCCCCCGATGGGAATTGACCTTTTTGTACCCCGTCTCTTCTCTAAAGTGAAGTCGTTCTCCTTTCTCCCATGTGGTTTTCCTCATATTTGAGTTTTCCACGTAAATCTCTTGTGTTCGTTTTTGTTTTGCATATCATAATTTATTATTTCTCTTTGTGCTTGGTTCATTGTTCCCTAACACAATTGTTACTTGGTCTCCATGAAAAACGGCCCTGAAATCTTTCACATTTCATTTCACTGTCCCGTCACAATTTTTCAAGAGAGCCATTGTTTGTGCCTTCAATATTTATTATATCATATCATTTTAGCAACAGAGATTAGTTTTCACTCACATCTTTCAAATAAAAATTTAATAATAACAATTAAATCCTATTTAATAGCATCTAGATGTTAGCTAGTTTACCTACATCAAAATATCAAGCTAACTTACAGCTAAAAGAAATAATTAACAAACAAAAGGCATGCTAATCATCATTAAACTTTCCAAATAATATTACATTATACAAATAACATTGAATCAAAAATACCACATTTGATAGATAACATTGATTCTGAATATATAAACAAGTCGACTCAAGTATCTATTTAATCGAGCTAAACTTGTTTAGTTCTAATGGAGCCTAAGCTTGACTCGAGCTCATTTATTAAGCTAGAGCTCGTTTGGAAAGCGCAAGCTTGACTCGATTATTGAGCTCGATTTCTTAGTTTTAGATTAAATTTTTTCAATATTTTTTAGATTTTTATTTTTAATATAGAATTAATTTAAAATTATTTAGGGTGCTAAGGTCACTAAAATCAATCGTAGGGTGTTAATGTCATTAAAATCAATCGTACTCTCACATCTTCATTGAAAACCTTATCGAAATATCTCATCCACCTAAGTTCAATATCCTCTTCTAATAAAAACATTTTTTTATCTTCATCCTTAATCATCTTCACTTGAACAAAATACTTCTTCTATATCTCTGCTTGGCTAACTTATGCATATATCTTTCACCAACTTCAATATCTAATCTATAATATAAATCATTAGAAGCTAATTCTATGCATTGTATATTGCTTCTTAGAATCCTTACTGATGGGTAAGCAAGCTTAACTTATATAACTTCTCAATTTTGCAGAGTTTTTACATCTATTGCTCTTTTTATATCATTATAAATAATCTACTTTCGAGCTAGAGGAAGTTTTGCAAAGAAAAAGTGACGGGTTCCGATTCTGGGCATGGAGATCCAATTTCTGATTCACCTGTTTCGAGGAATATTTAGAATATCTTAGGTTTAAAAAAAAGAACTCACTTGGACCAGGTTTCGCCGTCGAAGGAATTATATTTTCGAACCATCAGTGCTAATATTGGTATCCTCGGGTCCGTGAAAGAAATAACTGATATCAAAAATACATTATAAGATGCAAGCTTAACTGAAAAAGATATAGGATGTTGTCAAAGTCCTGAAATCACCATCCTACATATTTGTGCTTACATAACTCACAGCAACCCTTTTTTTGTGTATGCTGTGATTCAATCTCTTTGATCTACCTATTACATGAAACAATAGTTATGTCAATCTAAAGGGTAAGCAAGATAACCAAGAGAAAAAAAACCTACATCTAAATTTTTATATTATATAAAACTACATAGAATTTGACTTATGTTAAGAAAGATAGAGGTAGAACTTAAAAGGCTTGATTAGAAAATATTAGAAATGATCTTTTTTTTATTAGATTTAGATGAAAATTTGATTCTTAACAGAACATAATGGAGAATAAAAGAGCCACCATTAACCGCTCTTTGATTCTGTAAATGCATTTCAATTATGCTTGCTAACCAAAGCCATGTCACTCAATACATGAGTTCACACAGCATGGATCTTAAATTCAAGCTCTTAGCCCCATTAGAAGATTAACGCACAGCTGTTCATTCCTGCAATTTACCTTTAGAAGTTCAGAAACCAGATGCCTAGCTTAGCTAAAGCGGCAAAAACAAAGTGACGAATATATAGCAGTTGCAGCTTCAATAAGTTAAAATGCTTAGCGAGTTAGGATTCTATACAACTTTAGCACTGGCATGAACTTAATCATCGATTCAAGTAGTTAGAACATCATATGACTATATTAAAAAAAGGCAAATTTGTTCCAATACTTAAGCTCCCCTCATTTTGTCAAAAACAAATTAGATGCCAATTTTTATGTCAATCAGTACTCATTAAGAATTCAATCTATCATATCCAACTGCAAAACTCAGGGCTTTGATAAAAAAAAAAACTGAGCGGTTTTTTTTTTTCTTTCCTTTCTTGAGCATGCTCGTTTTAGAAGATGTTTATGAAACGATTTCATAAAGCAGCTTTTCGAGAGAAGCTTCTCAACACTCTTCCATGAAAAACGAAAAGCCAAATCTAACCAGCCTTTAGTCAACACATCATTTTTCTTAACAGCTGCATTGGGAGTCATCTAGTTCTACAGATCATTTCCAACATGCAACTTAAGGAACTCCCATAAATTTTGCCGTCAAATTTACATGATTCTCCGACATACCTTGCCAAATTTCATTTAAACCCATTAACAAGCTCACGAGTCGAGCTTATTAAGCCATGAGTTCCAGCTCGAGCTCGGCTCATAAACTCATTGAGCCACTCGATTAATCTAAAATATATTTTAAAATTAATTTAAATCAGCATATATAATATATTTTCATAATTTTAAATTAAAAAATTCTATAAAAAACTAAATATTTTTAATTTAAACTAAGAAATTGAACTCAACAATCATTTTAGCTTGAGTTTTCCAAACTAGCTTGAGCAATCGAGCCGAACTCGAGCCTATAAATTTTTTAACAAGCCGATCTTGACGAATAACCATATCTTTTTAGGCCAGATCTAATATCAACTCCCCTACTAGGATCATCAAAAGACTGGCATTTTAAGTGACCAAACCATCTAATTAGGTGACTTACTCTAATCTTATATATCATTGCATCTACTCTAACGTCTTCCCGTATATCCTCAATTCACACTTTATATATAAGTGTAAATTCACTCATCCACCTGAGCATTTTCATTTCTAGAACGCTTAATTTTATACTTCTCTTTTACTGACCAACTTTCTCTATCATAAAGCATTGCAGTCTCACCACCATCTTATAACACCAAATAAATGCTTTCAAAGAAGTTAATTTGATAAACTAATTATCATAATAAAAATTTAATTAAAAAATCGAGAAAAGCATAATATTGGTTTAACATTTCACGTTTTAGAAAATTATAACCAAAAAAAAATCAAAGTGTAAGGAAAAAAAATATTTCACTGATTTATTCATTAATTAATCTATTCACGTATTATTAATTTATAAAGCTCAATGTTTCACCCTCTCTCTCTTGTCATTCTCTCCACCAACAAAAATAAATAGTGAAGCCAAAATTGCGACGGGAACTCATTGAACAAGGATGGAAGCTCTTAAGAGATGAAATGGGCGAGAGATCGTTGGGGAAGGCAAGGACGGGACGAGTGGCGTAGGAAGAAGATAGTGACGGAGCTCATTGGAGAAGATAATGATAAGTCTGGCGGCATTAGGAGAAGGTAGAGATGGGAGCTTATTGGAGAATGCAGCAATGGGATGAGCTGAGCTGGAGAACACATCGATGGGACTAGCAGCCTGAGCTCAGAGGAGAATGCAACAACATGACCTGCAACGGGAGCTTATCAGAGAAGGCATTGACGAGAGCTCACTGAAAAGTGCATGGATGAGACCTTTGATGTTTGAAGAAGAAGAGTGAAGTTGTGACGCAACAAACACTAAATATAACAAAAGTAATTATCTAGTCAGCTTGTGAGCCAACGAGCTAAGCTAGGTGATGAGGACATCCACACTTGGAAAGTTTATCGTAGACGTGGCCGTCGATCTACGGCCACGATCGAGTCCTTGTATTTTTGAGTTTATTATGTTATTTGTTTCTTTGATGCTAGTTTACTATTTTACCCTTACTTAAGGGCAGCATGCTTGTAAGCCCAATGTGGGCATTTGAGTCTTTTCCTTCATTTCTCTTGTTGAGGCTATTTATAAGCCACTATTGTATTGTTTGAAATCAATGAATGATTATTATTAAAATTTCTGTATATTGCGTCCTTGTGTGAGTTTGAGAGCTTTGGAGAGATCCTTTGGAGAAGGAAGCGCATCACCCACCAACTTCGACGTGTCGGGTTCGTGGTTCTAAATTTTAGTTCCTTATTCCTCTTCTCTTCTGCTCCCCTCTCCTCCAACCCACGGTCCAACCCTTTTCCCACCTCCCTTCCCCAAACCGAGCCCTCTCCACCTTCCCCTACACCCACGGCCCACCCCCACCTCCACAAGCTGCCGGCCTCCATCCGCCCCCACCCCTTCCTCCCTCTCTAATTGAGTTTCCTAAAATATGATGGAGTATATTTGGAAGGCATTAGAAATTTGAATTTAGTTTAAATTCAAATTAGAATACTTTCCTAAATTACCAAAACTATTTTAGGAAAGTTTCCTATTTGATTTCTTTTTGAAATTTTAATTAATAGGGAGAGAGTTAAATCTTTCCTATTTCCTAATTCTAAATTAAGAAACTTCAATCACCTCCCCTAATCCCTCCCAATCCCCTCTAGTGCTGTCGGCCCCCTATCCCTATGCCGCCCCCTCTCTCTCTCCAATTCCCCCCTCTCTCTCACCAATCCCCTCACTCACATTAAACCCTCTCTCTTGGAAATCAAACCTAGTTTCCTTACCCACCTCCCTCCAATTCTAAAATCTGAAAATAACTTCAGATTTTGACCCAAAACCCTAACCCTAGCCCTAACCCTACCTCTCCAAAATCTGAACCAAATTCCCCATCACCTCCACCTTGGCCGGCCCCTTCCCCAACCCTTGTACCACTTGATTCTCCAAGAAAATCTTCAATCTATTGAAGAGAAACTTCAAGGACAGCAAGGTATCGTCGGCTCCAACCCCTCTTTTCTTCACCAACATGAATGGAAGTCCCCGAAGGGGACTACAGTTTGATTCTTGACGAACACGACAACATCGACATCCTCCGTTCTCCGTTCTTCGACGTAAGATTCGACTTCGACAACACCGTCGAAGAATACTTCGAACGGATCCACATCATTTTGGTGGATACGATCGACGATCAAAGAAAGAAAGGACGGTAGACCATTTTTGGCCGAGCCACGACCGCTTCTCCTCCGGCTACTTCCACATTCAAAGATTATATCATTCAATTACTACGATTCTTCACCCACACCATCGGCATTCAAGTGGATACCATCCAGCGACGATTCCGTTCCGATTAAGGTGAACTTTTACCCCTCATCAAGTACTTCGTCTTTCTCCTAACCCTGTAGGTGGTGACAGATTCATTCAAGATCAAAGCCGCTTAATTTGCTTAAGAGCGTAGTAAACGTAGGGTTATTTTGAGAGATCCTTTATGTTGCTTATCTTATTGTTAATTGTGGGATTATGACTGAACATCTTCTATGTTAGCTTTACTTTAATTTTCTAATCTATTTTGTTTGTGCAAGTATTTTATATGTGGTTTGGCCTAAACGTAAGCATCCCTCCTTCGTTTTATGCCTTCATTCCTATTGCTAGTAATTTAGTCATGTCTTGCTCTTTTAATAAATTGTGCAAACCCTAATTTTCATTCTAAGCATCCTAGTCCTGCATCATCTGGTATCAGAGCATGGTTTGCTCTAGTTTCACATGCTAGACATCATCCTAGGAGTTATTTTAACTAGTTTCATACGTTGTTGCATGCTTGCTATTATTTAAAATAGTTTAATTACACTTTATGCTTGCTGTCCACTACATTCTTGCATGCATTTAGAGGTTGTTAAGCTTGTTTATCAATTGTTCAAGTGTTGTCCTTAACCTAGCCGCTTCACTAGTTGTCTGGGTTGCTTAGCCCCTCTTTTTAGTTTGCTATCCAAGTAAATTCTGCATCATCTAGTGACATTTTAGGAAGATTTTCTTCACATATAGGTGATGTCCTTTATCCCAACTCAACCCTAAGTGTCACCTAGTATCTAGGTATGGACCCGGAACAACTTGGAAGGACTTTGGACCTACTGGTAGGCCAAATGAATGCTATTAGCCAACAATTAAAGGAAAACTAAGCTAATCTCGCTGAATTTCGTAGAACCACCACTAACCGTCTTGATACCATAGAGCATGATAGGAGCCACCCGATTCCGTATACCCCTTCTAGGCCACCCTCTATGTACGGGGATGATCCTTTTATGGATGAGGGGCACCCTCGAGCTTCTCATCGAGTCCCCCACCATAGGCAAGAGCACCACCACGACCCTGATCTTCCCCTGATGAAGAATATCAAGGTCGATGCACCTACTTTCGATGGTACCCTCGATCCCCAGCTCTTTCTGGATTGGATCAAAGGTATGGATAGTTTCTTTAGGTGGTATGACATCTCCGAGGCTAGGAAGGTCAGTTTCGCCAGTATGAAACTCATCAGCATGGCTAGCTAGTTCTGGTCTAACTTAGAGAGCCTTAGGGAGTCTCGCAATGAGTACCCCATCACTAATTGGTTGTCGATGAAGCGTGAGCTTAAGCAGAAGTACCTTCCTCCTTCGTACTTCCCTAGGCTCTTAGATAGGTGGCATAGACTGACTCAGGGTAGCAAACCCGTCAAGGATTATATCGCCTCCTTCGATGATTTTCTGATTCGTTGTAAAGGGGAGACCTCCACTACCCCTGTGCAGATTCTATCCATGTTTCGTACCTGGTTGCGAGAGGACCTTCGTAACGAGCTGTTTGCCCGGAATGTCACAACCCTAGAGAATGCGTATAGTTTAGTACTTGACCTAGAGGAGAGTCGATCCCAGCATTCTAGCCGTCACCACGACCCTAGACCCTCCTACAGACCGTCTGGTAATTCCACCCCGCACTCCTCTACTACCTGACCTACTCCGGGTAGTAGCACCCGACCTCCCACGGATTCCCCTGCACCCCGACCTAATTTTAAAAGTAAACCTCTCACTCCAGATACCCCTCGGTCCAATCCCGGGACCAAGTGCTTTCGATGCCAGGGGTATGGGCATATCGCTTCCAGTGCTCCAGTCCCTACAAAGTTTCCATTATCGAGGAAATCACTGAGGAGGATCCTGAGCCCGAGGTTGATCAGGTTCACCAAGTTGAAGAAGAGGGTGATTTCTTCGAGGAGGACGATGACACCGCCGTCCTCCATTGCCTTCAGAAGTTGGACACATCTCACATCTGCGTGGTGAGATGTGCGCTGTCACACCCTATTACCTCCGATGACTGGCGTAGGACTTCTATCTTTCACACCTACACCAAAATCAAAGATAAAAACTGTAAAGTCATCGTAGATAGTGGCAGTTGCATCAATGCTATCTCCTCCAGCGTGGTGTCCAAATTAGGCCTTTCTGCCATTCCTCACCCCAATCCGTATAAGGTAGCTTGGGTCAACTCCACTGCCTTGGAGGTGAAAGAATGAAGTCTCGTACCTATCTCCTTTGCCACTTATAAGGAGAACGTGTGGTGCGATGTTCTGATTATGGATGTTGGACAAATTCTGTTAGGGCGACCTTGGATTTTTGATAATGATGTCCACATCTATGGGCGTTCAAACACCTGCGTGTTTGAACATACGGGTAAAAAGATTAAGCTTTTACCATCGCAGCCCCGGGTCAAGGAAGAACCTAAACCCCACCCCCTTAAGTCCAAGAAATGACTAAACTTGGTCACCGCCAAGGTTCTGGACTCTGAGGTCACCCGTGGTGCACCTCTATACGCTTTAGTGGGTCGTGAGATTCCCACCGAATCGGATGACCCCATTCCTCAGGAAGTCCAACCTATCTTAGGGCAATTTGCTGATGTCTTCCCGGATGATCTCTCTGATCAGTTACCCCCTCTCCGAGACATTCAGCATGCTATAGACTTAGTCCCTGGAGCCTCCCTTCCAAACCTGCCACACTATCGCATGAACCCCACGGAACATGCCGAACTTAAGAAGCAGGTAGACGAGCTACTGCAGCGAGGTTTCATTAAGGAGAGTCTTAGTCCCTGCGCGGTGCCCGCCCTTCTCACTCCTAAGAAGGACGGATCTTGGAGAATGTGTGTTGATAGCCGTGCTATCAACAAAATCACCGTCAAATATCGATTTCCTATTCCTAGATTAGACGATATGCTGGATATGATGACGGGTGCCACTCTCTTTTCCAAGATCGATCTTAAGAGTGGATACCACCAGATCCGGATCCGACCTGGTGATGAGTGGAAGACTGCTTTCAAGACCAAGGACGATCTTTATGAGTGGATGGTCATGCCTTTCGGGTTGAGTAACGCCCCGAGCACCTTCATGAGAATTATGACCCAAGTGTTGCGTCCTTTTATGGGTAAGTTTATCGTTGTCTACTTTGATGACATTCTTATTTATAGTCATTCTGTTGAGCAACATCTTGACCACCTTAAGCAAGTCTGTTCTGCTTTAAGGAAGGAACAGTTATACGCTAATCCCAAGAAGTGTACTTTCCTCGTAGATCGAGTCATCTTTTTAGGGTTTATCGTATCGGCTCGCGAGGTTTCTGCTGACCCTAAGAAGGTGAAAGCCATAGTTGAGTGGCCCCTTCCTCAAAACATCCGGGAAGTCCGCAGCTTCCACGGATTGGCCACCTTCTATAGGAGATTCATACGAAACTTTAGTACAATCATATCTCCTATTATTGATTGTCTTAAAAAGGGTGATTTCCACTGGACCCCGGCCGCCACCAAAGCTTTCGAGGACATTAAGAAAAGAATGGTGGAGGCCCCAGTAATGAGACTTCCTGACTTCTCCAAAGTCTTCGAAGTGACCTGCGAAGCTTCGGGGGTCAGAATTGGAGGAGTCCTCTCCCAAGAAGGTCATCCTGTAGCATATTTCAGTGAGAAACTGAATGATATTCGGCAGCGATATTCCATTTACGATAAGGAATTCTATGCCGTGATCCAATCTCTCCGTTATTGGCGACACTACTTGCTCCCGCAAGAGTTCGTCATCTTCTCGGATCACGAAGCTTTACGTTATATCAACTCCCAGAAGAAGTTGAATGCACGCCACGGTCGTTGGGTAGAATTCCTTCAAGAGTACACTTATACCCTTAGACATAAGGCGGGAGTTGAGAATAAAGCTGCCGATGCCCTCAGTCGTCGCATGATGACTACCACTGAGTTGAGGGCCGAAGTCGTGGGTTTTGACCAAATAAAGAAAGATTATTTGGACTGCCCTGACTTCAAGGAAACATACTCTCTCTTGTCCACGGCCAGCACGCGCCTTGTGGACGATTTCCTTCTAGAGGATGGTTATCTTTTTAAAGCTCAAAAGCTTTGCATCCCGAGCACCTCCTTAAGGGATTTTCTGGTCTGGGAACTCCACGCCGGAGGCCTTGCTGGGCACTTCGGACGGGACAAAATGATAGAATCCGTGGAGTATCGTTTCTTTTGGCCCAGCCTGAAGAGAGATGTTGGTAGGTTGGTTAGCCGATGTCACACGTGTCAGTTAGCTAAACAGCGAAAACAGAACACTGGCCTTTACACTCCATTGCCTGTCCCTAGTTGTCCTTGGTAGGACGTTAGCATGGATTTCATTTTAGGCCTGCCAAAAACTCTTCGGAAAAATGATGTCATTTGTGTCATAGTTGATAGATTTTCTAAAATGGCTCATTTTATACCCTGCTCCAAAACATCTGACTCCTCCCATATTGCCAAGCTTTACTTCAATGAGGTTGTTCGTCTGCATGGTCTACCCAAGACCATTGTGTCAGATAGGGATGTTAAATTCACTAGCTATTTTTGGAAGACCCTTTGGATGAAATTAGGCACTAAATTACAATTCTCTACAGCCTTTCACCCACAAACCGATGGTCAGACCGAGGTAGTTAATAGGAGCATAGGTAATCTGTTAAGGTCTCTGGTTGGTGAGCATGTTAAGGATTGGGATTCCATTTTACCCACTGCTGAGTTTGCTTATAACAATTCTATTAACCGAACCACTGGCCTATGTCCTTCTGAGATTGTATATGGGTACAAACCTAGGCAACCTTTAAATCTCATTCTTATGTGTTCTAGGTATAGGATCTCTGAGTCTGCATCATCATTTGCATCACATCTGCATGAACTTCATAAGGAAATTGCACGATAAATTGAAAAGAGCAATACTAATTATAAATTACGTGCTGATTTGAAACGAAAATTTAAAACTTTTGAGGTTTGTGATTCCGTGATGGTGCGGATTTGTCCGGAATGGTTCCCACAAGGAACGGTTAAGAAACTACATGCCAAAAGTGCTGGTCCATTCAAAATACTTAAGAAAATCAATAATAATGCTTACGTAGTAGATCTTCCTGCGGAGTTCAACATCAAACCCTCTTTTAACATAGAAGATCTAATGGCATATGAAGGTCCGGATTTTAATCCGCCAAACCCACTTATACAACAACCTTGTGTGACCCCACCTTGTGAGATCCCTAACCTACCTCCACTCCCGTATATTCCTAAATCACCCGTAGCAGATAAAGTGGACACGATCTTGAGCGATGAAATCATCTCTACAAAGGAAGGTGGACGACGAAGGTATTTGATCAGGTGGAAAGGTAAACCCGAGTCGGAGGATACTTGGTTGGATCGTGATGAGTTGCAGCAACTGGATCCAGATGCATTGGAGTTCTATGACAGCACCAGAGATACTTACTTGACGGAGTCGAGCTTTGTTCCACCCCGGGAGAATGATGAGGACATCCACACTTGGAAAGTTTATCGTAGACGTGCCCGTCGATCTAAGGCCACGATCGATTCCTTGTATTTTTGAGTTTATTATGTTATTTGTTTCTTTGATGCTAGTTTACTGTTTTACCCTTACTTAAGGGCAGCATGCTTGTAAGCCCAATGTGGGCATTTGAGTCTTTTCCTTCATTTCTCTTGTTGAGGCCATTTATAAGCCACTATTGTATTGTTTGAAATCAATGAATGATTATTATTAAAATTTCTGCATATTGCGTCCTTGTGTGAGTTTGAGAGCTTTGGAGAGATCCTTTGGAGAAGGAAGCGCATCACCCACCAACTTCGACGTGTCGGGTTCGTGGTTCTAAATTTTAGTTCCTCATTCCTCTTCTCTTCTCCTCCCCTCTCCCTCCAACCCACGGTCCAACCCTTTTCCCCCCTCCCTTCCCCAAACCGAGCCCTCTCGACCTTCCCCTACACCCACGGCCCACCCCCACCTCCACAAGCTGCCGGCCTCCATCCGCCCCCACCCCTTCCTCCCTCTCTAATTGAGTTTCCTAAAATATGATGGAGTATATTTGGAAGGCATTAGAAATTTGAATTTAGTTTAAATTCAAATTAGAATACTTTCCTAAATTACCAAAACTATTTTAGGAAAGTTTCCTATTTGATTTCTTTTTGAAATTTTAATTAATAGGGAGAGAATTAAATCTTTCCTATTTCCTAATTCTAAATTAAGAAACTTCAATCACCTCCCCTAATCCCTTCCAATCCCCTCTAGTGCCGCCGGCCCCCTATCCCTATGCCGCCCCCTCTCTCTCTCCAATTCCCCCCTCTCTCTCACCAATCCCCTCTCTCACATTAAACCCTCTCTTTTGAAAATCAAACCTAGTTTCCTTACCCACCTCCCTCCAATTCTAAAATCTGAAAATAACTTCAGATTTTGACCCAAAACCCTAACCCTAACCCTACCTCTCCAAAATCTGAACCAAATTCCCCATCACCTCCACCTTGGCCGGCCCCTTCCCCAACCCTTGTACCACTTGATTCTCCAAGAAAATCTTCAATCTATTGAAGAGAAACTTCAAGGACAGCAAGGTATCGTCGGCTCCAACTCCTCTTTTCTTCACCAACATGAATGGAAGTCCCCGAAGGGGACTACGGTTTGATTCTTGACGAACACGACAACATCGACATCCTCCGTTCTCCGTTCTTCGACGTAAGATTCGACTTCGACAACACCGTCGAAGAATACTTCGAACGGATCCACATCACTTTGGTGGATACGATCGACGAGCAAAGAAAGAAAGGACGGTGGACCATTTTTGGCCGAGCCACGACCGCTTCTCCTCCGGCTACTTCTACATTCAAAGATTACATCATTCAATTACTACGATTCTTCACCCACACCATCGACATTCAAGTGGATACCATCCGGTGACGATTCCGTTCCGATTAAGGTGAACTTTTACCCCTCATCAAGTACTTCGTCTTTCTCCTAACCCTGTAGGTGGTGACAGATTCATTCAAGATCAAAGCCGCTTAATTTGCTTAAGAGCGTAGTAAACGTAGGGTTATTTTGAGAGATCCTTTATGTTGCTTATCTTATTGTTAATTGTGGGATTATGACTGAACATCTTTTATGTTAGCTTTACTTTAATTTTCTAATCTATTTTGTTTGTGCAAGTATTTTATATGTGGTTTGGCCTAAACGCAAGCATCCCTCCTTCATTTTATGTCTTCGTTCCTATTGCTAGTAATTTAGTCATGTCTTGCTCTTTTAATAAATTGTGCAAACCCTAATTTTCATTCTAAGCATCCTAGTCCTGCATCACTAGGTCAAACTTGAACTCGAGGTTGCACATTATACGTACGAGCTTTAATGTGAGGCCGAGCCTGTGTGGCTCAATAAGCTTGACTCGCAAGCTCCTTAATGACTCAAGTTTGAAGCAATTTGAGAGTCGGCTCAGCTTACTTACAGACTAAACAAAATACTCATGTAAACTGATATAAGGTCCAAAACTTATAGTTAAGCCTGAGGGTAGTTAAAATAATATTTTGGAAGGTTATTAATAGAGATGCCGATCTGATGTTATTTTATCAAATCACCCTTGCCTTGCCATGATAGTATAACAATAAATTGAAATGTGGCAAAAATGAATACCCTTGAATAAAACTAAAACTCTTTGAGACTACTAAAAATTCTTAAACCAGACAATTGCCTAACTTATTTTGCCATAAAGCAAAAACAATGAAGCCAAAAAGTAAAAAGCTAATCTTGGCAAGTCCATGACTTGCTCAATGCAAGTACTAAGGCTTTCATCTGGGGCAGTTTTCTCATTAGTTTCTAGTACAAAAATATGTTGAAAGGAATGAAAACCAGCGCTAAAAGCTATCCCAAACAAAGCCTATATCAATTGCTTAACTAGCATTTGAGGTGCTGGTGGTGGTTCTGCCGCTGGAGCCAACAATCGCAACACAACATACTTCACGACATCGGTTGCACTTTAAGCATTTTGCTTCATACATTGGCTTGCTTGCAGCAGGAAGCCACTGGCATTCTTGGTCCCCTATTTTGAAGTTTTCCTCACCTTCTTGACAATCTATTCCTTCTTGTTTGCAAGCATTTCGTCAAACACTTGTGTACATCAGCAATCTTGTGTACAAGTGAAGAGAAGAGAGTGTGGATTTGGGTTACTTGCATGCCTGGGCTTGGCCAACAGCCTGGCCTGCTTTGTAAGTCTTCCTAGAGCGATCAGCCATTTTTAAATTTGTTTTGCTTCTTAATTATGCTTTCCATTTCTTGATTCTTGTGATTGCAAATATGATAGATGAAGACGAGAGAAGGTGATGTAGGGAGAAAACATTGAAGGAGAGTGATCAAAGAGCTAAATAGCTCAAACACCAAAAACAGTGAAAATACTGTTGTATTCCAAAAATAGATTACATATATCTCTTCTTCCTACCACCATTCTATTTATAATAATCTAGTATAAATCCCTAGAACTTTCTAAAAACAGTTAACAAACAAAATTAGCTATCACTAAGGCACATTTTATCTAAGATGCTCTGCATCATTCTCCTCCGGCACAAAGAAAATGGAACACGGGGCGGAATCGGGGGAGACGTAGAAGTGAAAGTGATGGAGAGTGAGCGGAAACGAAATCATGTGAGATGGGGGTGTGGCAGTTCAAGCGGAATCGGAGCGGAAAGAGTTGTGCGGGAGGATCGTGGTAGGACGAGGGTCGATGACGAGTGGGGGTTTGACTCATATGTGAGACAGTGGGCAAGATCTGATCAAGAAATCGTTTGCTGGGGTGGAGGGGGTGCGTGCAGGATGGATTACATGGGCACGGGTTTGCACAAGAATGGGCAGATGCCTGCTATCGCGAGCGGTGTGGACGGCGGGTGTGGCCATTTGCCCGAACTGGACAAGCAAGGGCACGAAGTAGGTCAACAGTGCAGGTCAATCGAGAGGAGCGTGGCCAAGTCGCAGACAGAATTTGGTCACGGATGAGTGGATCGTGCGTGGAGATGTCTGACAGTATGTTTGCCATCGGAGGATTCATTCTGGTATGGTTGCCAGACGATTGATGTGTAGAATCACCGGTATGGTTGACGGCTGGTGGAGGCTTAAAATGTCGTCGACAGCACAACTTCAACCATGGTTTCCCCAAAACATCCAAACCTCAATCGTCGTTAAGGGTTAACGTGGCTCTGATATCAACTAATGTAGGGAGAAAATATTGAAGAAGAGAGATCAAAGAGCTAAACAGCTCAAACACCAAAAATAGTGAAAATACTATTGTATTCCAAAAATAAATTTCATATATATCTTCTTCCTACCACCATTCTATTTATAATAATCCACTAGAAATCCCTAAAACTTTCTAGAAACAGGTAACAACTAAATTAGTTATCCCCAATTAAGGAATATTTTATCTAAGATGCTCTGCATACAATAATATCAAGCCTTTATATCACTATGTGGAGCCAATATGTTCATAAGCAAAAAACAAACCTCAACAATAATAAATATCTGCATGACTTATCTATCACAAAAGTTAATATAAGCATAATAAATATTTGGATATTTCTTTATTTATTTGTATAGAGATGACAACAATCACGATGGCAGACGAGACAATGGTGATGATGATGGTGGTGGCTGCAACCAATATCAGTCGTATGTGACAACAATGACAAATGAGGCGACTAGGGGTGATGGCTGTGACAACCAATGCGGGTGGCCACCAACAATAATAATCATTAAAAAAAACCCTAAACAAACATATTAAAAAAAAAACCCTAAAAAGGCCCTTAGAGTTCTCCAAGATTTGTCTTCAAAGTATTTTTGTTATGATTCAAGCTCGTTGATTTGGAGAGAATTCTTTGTTGCTGCATTCAAGTTTTGGTGGCATTTAATATTCATTCAATGGAAAATAAAATCTACATATGATTTTATTAATGATTTTATGCACTATAGGCATATTTTTTTTATTGATTTTTAGATCATTTTAAGGAAATAAAATTTAATTTTTGGATTTCAATAAATTCAAACAAGTTTACAGCTTGGCCATTATTGTTTGCCCATAACTTGTTCTTAAAATTTTTAGTATTTTAATGTATTATAAGTTGTAATTTTCTTACATAGAGCTAATTCGATGAGGGGTTCCATTTAAAGATTTCGGCCAGTGAAGATTTTTCCTAAATTATGTTTTAGGATGCCAAAAAAAAATTCCTTAAGAATATCTTAACTCAATTTACATTAAGATGAACTTAAGAGCCATTGGATTTGTAGTGAGATTATTGCTTAAAAATAAGATCATAAATAGCATTAACTTAATGCAAATTTGAAGGCTTTTAAGCCCATCATGATGCAAAAGCCTTTTTAAGTATGTTTCAACTTTCAAGTGTTTCATTTGCGTTCATTTGAAGTCGGGTCACATCATTTGTTATGTCAATGAGTTTATCTCGTCTAGATGTTCAACTAGAGATCTCAAATTTTAGATGTTTGGCTTAAATAAGAAGGAATACAATATAAACTCATCTATTTTTTGCTGATTTTTTTTTTTTCATCGTAAGCTGACTATGTTGTTGTGTCTATGCCAGATAAAAAATTATCTGGCCCATTCCAATTTGAATAATTCCCTATATCCTTGAAGTTACAAAAGTTTACTATTTCCCGCAACTGAAGAAGACAAGTGCACAAAGTTAGAAGCATGTGTTTGGTCTATGTAATTGTAGTAGAGATTATGAAAAAAATATTAAATGAATAATGATGACAATTAAACAATGTCAGTCAAGCAATAATGTTTAGGTAACGGTTGTTAAATGATGGTGATCATAACAAGGGAATCAGGAAACCACAGTTAGACGATGACAATTGGATGACGATGAATGGACTAAAATGGCTAAGTAATAGTGGCCTACCAATGATGATTGTTCAATGGTTGTTGGGCAAATGCAACATGGGAATGGTAGTCGATAAGTATTAGGAGTTGTATTCTGATAAATTCAACACAAATTTGGCAACACTTCATTGGACAACCTATATCAAATCTTTTGATTATAGAATATTTATTCAATATTTAAATGCCTTAAAGACCTCAAAATCAATTGATCTTACGCTCATTGTATTCATCTTGTTGAACCACCCGATTTGACTATAGCTACACAAGATTTGGAGACTATTTGATACTTCAATTAAAATCCGTAATTTTTAAAATGTATTTCAAGTGCTTGATTATAATTCATTTGGACTTTTATCAGACCACTTTAGGTATTGTTAAGTTTATCTAGTCAAACTGTTCAATTCAACTATAAGTTTATTTAAATTAGAGTTCGAATGATTCTAAATTTAATTCTAAAAATTTTGAATTAAATATAACCTCAAAATTCGTGGGGCAACCTTCTTACTGCTTTCTAAAGCGACTTTTTAGTATAAAATTTTATTGAACTAGAAATTTTAATACTAAAAAGTTATTTTAAAAAACATAAATAAAGCTGGCCCAAACGAAGCCCAAGTGTCACAATACACCACAAAAATTATAGCCAACAGCACAAAACAAGCACCATGATTTAATATAATTTATTGGCACATATCTAACTTTCCAGAAAAAGCCTTATTATCATCATCACATCAATCCTATCTTAGAACTTAGGAGATGTTTTTGAGAGCTTCTTGAGCTCTTCTTGCAAGAGAGAGAGGGAAGGGGAGGAGAGAGAGACATCAATTTGGAGGAAATAAAACTAAGCTTTATTCAGATTTTCCCCCACATCTTTACAATATATATGGCCTCTATTTATAGAGATTTATAAGTCTTCCACTCTTAACCACCCATTTAAATGGCTTTTACCAAGGTGCTGAAGTTGCACATGGTCATGATGTCCATATCAAAATGATGATTTGAGAAGTCGACATTAAACACATAATTATACTTAGCTTACAAGTGCAATAAAAATTATAAAAAGAAAAAGAAATATACATTTTAAAGGAAAAAAATTATACTAATAATACATAGAGTTAACGTAAGCAGTGATAATCTAAGCCAAGCTAAGGGTGGTTTGGTAGGGAGGGAAAAATTCTATAGAGTTAACGTAAGTAGTGACACTAATGGTTTCATATATAGTTAAGAATGAGGCAAAATCCTTATATAAGATTCACAAAATGATCAAAGAGAAAGGAGACCTTGTGGGAATGAGCCAACTTTACCAGGGTGAGATTTAGGAGGATCATTTATGGCGATGGTCTTGGCTCGAAAGCTACATAAAATGAGATAATAAACCTTACCAGAGAGTGTAAGCTATTTAAGAATGAAGGAATATTTTCCTTCAAATATGAGAGAGTCAAAATTAATATTGAGACTCTGCTAGGTATAGTGTGGTCCTTGTTGAGTTAGAGTCAAAATGCTTTGGGTAATGGTAAATCGTGCCTTCAATGCTGATGTTGGAACTTGGGTGATTATCAAGCTAGGGTGAAGGGAAGTGGGGGGACTTGAAAACATCCATAGGAGTTCATGATTTATATGGAGGATGAAGTAATGTGTGAGGATGTGATCTAGAGTTTGGTGGAGAGAAGTAAGTAGAGATGAGGTTTTTGGAGGTCCATTGGAGAAGCTGTTTTAATGAGTTACTTTCTAAATATTGATATGATGTTATGAAAATTTATTTATGGATAGAAAATCGAAGTGATTTTTAGAGATGGAGGATACTATCTGGTAGATAACTGTAGTTGGACCAAAAATATAACAACAAGAAAAATAAGATTAATCTTAGGCTTTGTTAGGAATGCTTTCTTTTTGCTTCTTACTGCTTCTTAAAGTAGTTTTTTTGTACAAAATTTTAATTTTTGTACTAAAAAGCTGCTTTAAGAAGCAATAAGAAAGCTGTCCTAAATGAAACCCTAGTTAGTGTTTTTCCCAAATAAGCAAGTTATTATTAATCTAATCATTAGCTAACATGCCATTTAATACAATCAATATCATCATGCAAATACATGCATTCATGAGCCGAATATGGGCCCATAAATATTCGAGCTCATTAAAGAGGGCTAAATCTTCATGTGCCACATGCCATAGCAATTTCCATTCTACTATTGGACCTTTGACTATAGCAGCTATCATACTCCTGAAATTTTCTTAATAAAATATATATTTTTTAATATATGTTGATAAACTTAATTATTATGTAATTCAAAATGAAATGAATTAATTGTTATTTCTGAAAAAGAAATATGGGGTTTAATAAATACTCTCACAATTTTTATTTGAATAAACTAATTATGCCATGCAATTTCGAGATTTTTAATAGATAAACAGATTACATAATTTTAAAAAAAATATTCCACCAAATAAATACTTTCAACAACAACAAGGATGACGACAAGCTTTTATCCCACTAAGCGGGGTCGACATCATGCAGTGGTGGAGCCATAAATTTTTCTAATAGGGGCACAAATTAAAAATTTCAAATATTCACTTAATTTTTGTATTCATGCTTGAACCGTAATTTATTTCGTATAAAAATAAGAGTTATAAGGGGATGAATAAAAGAATAAATGTGATTAACAATAATTTTTTTAATAAAAAATTATTAATAATATAAAAATAAAAAATAAACAATTAGATAGCTTATTTCTTTTGTTGGAGGCGTTGTACCCACACAAGTGCCCCCCCTGTCGCCACTGGCATCATGAACCCTTTTTTCTCCATTGTGCCCTATTAAAAATCAAATTCTAATTTAAATCTAATAAGAAAATGACATATTTTAGTACTTTCTAATCATATCTTTCTAGGCTAGATCTAATACATCTACTCCCCTAACAGAATCATCAAAAGACTAACATTTTACGTGACCAAACCATCTAATTAGGCGACATTCTCTAATCTTATTTATCATTACACCTACTCCAACCTCTTCACATATATCCACCTGAGCATCTTTAATTCTATAACGCCTAATTTTATACTTCTCTTTTAATGACCAACTCTCTCTATCATAAAGCAATGCAGTCTCACCACCATCTTATAACATTTTCACAAAAATAAATATTTTCGAAGAAGTTAATTTGATAAACTAATTATCATAATTAAAATTTATACCCTTACTTTGCAATAAGGAATCTATAGGAATAAATGGTTCATAATACGCCAACAAGATTGAATATGACACAAATATTTTTACTCCAAATAAATTTTAAAAGTGGGTGAACATGAGTAATAAATTTGATATCTAACGAAACATCAATAGAAACAAAGCATCACACGGGCAGTTTATTGAAAAGAATGACAACATTTTGAAGAACATCAAAGAAAATATTTTTTATTTCATAAATAAGAAGAAAACACATCAACTTAACAACATTCCAAGAAAAATCTACATTAAACTCTTGAACTTCAATATCTTTAATGGGGTGAGACTTTTCAAGCTTATCAATGAAACAATTGCCTAACCAATTGTCTTGCCAAAAAGACCAATAACCATTATACCAATGTTCTATTGAATAAACTTCTATACTTCCTATTTAATGTTACCCAGCCATTACCAATGCCCTATTGGATAAACAACAACAACAAACAAACAACAATAACATCAAGCCTTTGTCCGACTATATGGGGTCGGTTATATGAATCATTTTTCTCCATTTTGTTCCGTTAAAAGTCAAATTCTCGTTTAAATCTAATAAAGAAAGATCATTTCCAATATTTTCTAACCAAGTCTTTTTAGGTCTACCTCTACCTTTCTTAACATAAGTCAAATCTAATAATCTACTTTCCTAACCGGGTCTTCGGAAGGCCGCAGTTTTATGTGACCAAATCATCTAAGGCGACTCTCTCTAATCTTATCTACCATAGGAGCTACTCCAACCTTTTCACATATATGCTCATTTCGTATCCTATCTCTAACGGTAAAGTCACTCATCCACCTAAGCATCCTCATCTCTGCAACACTTAACTTAGTATTATGCTTCTCTTTTAATGGCCAACATTCGGCACCATAAAGCATTGCATGTCTCAACAAGCTTATGTGTGAATAATCTCTTATAAATACAAACATAAATTTAGAAATTAGAAGGTTGTGATCATTGAGACAGGGACCGTCAAACATTCTAAGCTTTAGATGATCTCTAAAGACATTTTCCTGCATTTGATTCATCATTTCATAAGCTTTTACAGGCAATATATCTTAAACTTAAAAACATGAATAAAAATATGTAAAATGTTATAAATTAAAAATTGGAAAGGAATTACAGTCAACAATTTAAACAATTCCATCCTCTTTTCCAGATGTTTTTGCAACAGCAGAAGTTCAGCAAATCGGGAATTTAGCAATGAATTGAAGCAAAATCAGAGAGGTCAATAAAAAAAAGTATAGGAAAAAAATTAAGGGGAAGTCGCTCCGCAATCTGTACAGAGATTAAATTCATATAGAACATAAAATATGAAGATGATACGTAGGAGATTTTGATTACTACAATAACAAAGATTAATTACCCTCTAAAGGAGAAGTAAAGCATTGCATACCAAAATCGAAACTTTGAGGAAGATTGCGTTTGAGCTGTAGGTTTTCGGCGGCTGGCAAACACAAAAACTGAAGAAAAATAAATTCCTCAACTGAAAATAATGAAGGAAAGGGTGCGGAAGGTTACTCTGATTCAGATCTAGGGTTTCTGTCGCATGAAAAATTGTAGAAATGGCAAAAAAAATTTGGACCATTTCTCGATTTATGCGTGTCATCCTTGCGCAGGGGCCATGCTAATCTTCTCTGTATCGTTCCAATTTTATCGGATGTCTCCGAAGAGACAACTGAGTGCAGCGGGCAACCATTTAAGAAGAAAAGAAATTGCTACAATACAGCCAATGTGGGACTATAGGCAGATATCATCTTATTTTAATGAGAATTTATTTTTAAGATTTAGGTAAATTTTATTATCTTATTTTGATTTCTCAATTTTTGAAGTATTTATTATGTTATCGCGTTAAGAATGAATTTTATAAAGTTTGGTCTTACTATTCATGGAATTGTTTTTCATATATTAAGAAATTTTATTTTCATCTTTCAGATGATTTAAGTTATTCGAATTAGATGGTATAAATGTGTCAATAATATGATTTAACCTTACAAGCGATGAATGACACTCATTAATGTTGTTAACAAAAAGTTCGCAAACTATAATAATTGGGTGACGGTGGTTGGACGATAATATTTAAATGATAAAAGTTGAATGACAATGGTCAGAAAATAGCTATTAGTAGATGAGGCAAGGCATCAGTGGTCGGGTGATGGGCTTGCCTTGATCTTTGACATCAAATATTGGGCGAAATTCTAGAGTTCTTCAAATCTTTGCAAAAAAACTACAATTTACAACACCTTTAATTTGGAATCAAATAGTCTCCAAATCGGACTAATCTACAATATTGCTAATTCAAGATCACTCTTTTTGTATTTTAATATGAAATAAAACATATATATATATATATATATATATATATATATATATATATATGATAATTGTAATATCAGTTGCCTATAAGATTATGGCAGTGGTTGATGAGATGAGGATAACAACGACACTAGTGGCTACAGCCGACCTTGGTTGCTTGGGGCAACAGTGGCCAAGGTGATGACCAACGACGATAATTGTGACAACCAAAGGTGACGGCGAGCAACAATACTAATTATTTTTAAAACAAAAAATAAGAAGCAATTAGAAAACACCTATAGCAAACACATTTAAATAAAATATTTCAAACATACTATTGGAGTTGTTCTAAAGTCTTCCAAGGGTATTGTTATGATTTGGAGAATTCTTTGTTCAAGTTTTGATGAAGTTTAATAATAATTCAATGGAAAATAATGTCAACGTATGATTTGATTAATGATTTTATGCTCTTTTGGCATATTTGTATATTGATTTTAGATCATTGTAGTCAAATAAATTTTTTTGATTTTTGGAGATCATTAAATTTAAACTAGTTTAGATTAAAAAATTTAGTATCTTAATGTAATATAAGTTGTAATTCTATTACAGTGAGCTCATTCAAAGAGGGATTCCAATCAAAGATTTCACCCGGTCGGTGAAGCTTTTCCCTAAAAAAATTTAGTGCTTGAATATGATATCATGAAATCTTAGCATAAATTTAATGGCTCTTGAGGCAATTCTCATGCAAATTACTTCAGAATAACTTTACACAATTTTCTTTCCTCTAATACAAATTTTCCTTCCAAATAAAAAACCAATCTCAAAAGAACAACAAGATCATGATCTCACTAACAACCTGCAAGACATAAAATAAAGAGAGATAGAGGTAGGTCGTGTCTCATTAAGATTTCGTTTGGGATGACTTTTTTACTGCTTTTTAAAGCAACTTTTTATTACAAAATTTTTAATTTATATTCTCAAACTTCAGTCTCTTAATTCATATACAACCATCAGTATAGAATTAACAAAATAAATTGATATTGACTTAGATGTGCTATCGTTCTTCAGCTGACATCTACAACAAGCAATTATGCATTTTTCTAAGAGAGTAAATTGCAGCTACAGATTAAATCTTGAGGTTGACAACATAGCCAAGCTCCCTTCCACATTCTTCATTGCAGTATTTCCTGCAATGCATGCCAAATTAGAGCGCATAAACCTTCATGGTTATATAATATATAACAGGGTTCTTCACCTTATAGCTACCAACAATAAAAGGTTCAATTTGCTCCTCGGTGTGGCCTAATTCAACCTTAGTGGTGATGATATGAAGGAAACTTGCAATATGTAGATTAGGAAGTCCATGAAAGAAAAGTCGGGAGAGCTCCAAAAACAATTCATGAGAATCTGTATTCGGTGTTATGTAAAAGATATTCCCCTGCAAATTAAGTTATGAGAAACTGTTCTCAAAACAAAACCCATGAAATAATTCTCTTTTAACGTAATCATTTCAAACTAATAAAAGCATGAAGTTTTAATGATCAAGTGTACAATTAAAAAAAAATGTTGCTTCCTTGCCTTTTCCAACAACAAACATGCCATGTTTTGTTCGCACAATGCTGAAAACCTTAGAATACAGATTTAAATAATGCTAAAAATAAAATTTTAAGTTTCAAGAGACAAGTTTCTTGTTAAATTAGTTCCAGGTGATTAAGCAAATGACGATTTAACAGAAGTTCAGCCACAAAATAGAACAAATATGACAAAAATCAGGGTTTGTGAATTGATCAAAAGAGAATCACTGCTTCGGCCTTGAACATTAACTTAATAGGTCAAACAAGTCCTATACAAGCTTGTGTTAGGAGCAATGGTGATTTTTGAAGGGAATGGCTATCAATCATATTGTAGAAAGCATTGGTAGTTGGTACTAAAGAAACCCACTTTATATTGCACTCTTATTTAATTATACACGTTATAGTATTGTATAACGAGATTTGAATGCATTAGTTTTCATCAATAGCTAAGATTTACTGTGATTAAGTACTACAACCGAACGTAAGATATCCATCAGATGTCATTGACTTAGAACCCAGTGCAGTAACTTTCTTTCACCTACAAGTGTTTCTAAACATTATTATTATACGTCTATTCGATTTCTCTCTAACATCGCTGCCATTAGACAGCCTACGGATCATTCCACAGATATCTCTTATAACTTGGGTTGATCGTTTTTTGCCTGTAAGAATAATGATAACATGGTATTGAAAAAATGGCAAAAAATTATGCAGGAATATGAATTGAAGAGCAGTAGCACTCATAATCAGTGAAAGAAACTAATTTTTGCACAAGCTCCAGAAAATGACAAATGGAAAAATCAACATCATTAAAAATGATTTGCAAGAACCGATGAAGAACAGGAGAAATAAATGATTTACAACATTTATCTAATATCACGTACCTCTAGAAGACAGTTACATTCAAACTGTTTTGCATTTGAACTATCACGTCCTTTAATAGAATTTTTGTAATATAATTTCTCGACAACAAAAACTTGAAGGTTGATAGTTTTTGCAAATTCAAGCTCCTTTAGGTGCAAATATAGTTCAGGATGCATCTTATATAAGTATCGTTGAGCATAGGGAAGAATCCAATTAATTAAAGAAGCTTCATAATTGTTGTCTGCAATATCATATGAAATGGCTTCACAAGATATGACCTGAGACACAAAAATGCCACTCAATATTTAAAAATTCGAACATTTTTATAACTCCATTTTTTAGACTCATTTTCAAATTGGAGAGAAGGCATTATGTGCACTTTGAATTATCAGCAGAATTCTTTGTTAGAATGGAAAATTGATAGGTTTTGTTGGAATGAGTAGGAGAAAAGAAAATTAATCAGATAAAACAATATAAATTTTTACCTCTGCAAGTGCAGGAATACCTATGTTTTGCATAAATATGGAAACCTTTCCACAAAGCATTTCCCTCTCATTGGTAGTAAGTTCACCAAATTGTAAAATGTGAACATCATTGAGATCCTTGAATTGCTCCATTCTTTCGTCATCATCAGTCCGACATACAGTATCGAATGTTGGATTAAGGGAAACCCATGTATCCTGTATTGTTGGAAGTACTGTGTTTTTTGATTTTAAAAGAAAATATTTTAAGTCATTTATTTCATCACAACTGAATAATCCAGATTTCAAATCATCAACCCACTTGAGAAATACCCGAAAAACCTGAAAAATGAAATGAAAGAAAATAAGTAAAACCAAGTACTCAACTTAAACCACCATCAGTATGTGACATTTGCATGCACAATTGTGCATATAAATTATGCATTTGCTAAACTAGCATCTTGAATTACTATATGGTTTTGGAATGCTTACTTCATGAGCAACCTCTGATGGTAATGCAACATATGATAAATGACGCAGTATTGAAAAGTAAGCACAAAACAAAGGTGCTTCAGGTACACCACAATCAGTCACAAGAAAATCATAAAGACCCGGATATAGATTGGACAGTGTCAAGCATGTTGGAAGCTTTGTTGCACTTGCTGGGTCATTCAAATGGGTTAAATCCCTCAATCTTCCCACACAACCAGTTGCATCATGCCAATATAATTTATTTGGAAGCATAAATGTACCGAGAACAACATCCTTGTTTTCATATTTACATACTGATGGAACGAATATGACAATATCTGATTTCACGTCGATGATCTTTTCCTTTGATTTAGCCAATTCTTCTTGAACAAAAGTGTAAATTTTATTCATCTGGAATATGCTGAAAAAAAAAGATAGCTTGCTACAATCAACAGTTTTAAAATGACATAGGGTATCCTATGATAACATTTTTTTGGCACCGCAGGCCAGAGAGCACATGAAAATGAGAATTCATACAAATTCTAGGTATTCCGATAAAGAGATGAAACAAAGCACATGAGCCAAGACGCCTACATTGAAGAAATCTCAAAAATTGCCGAATAAAAGTCAAAAGGGTAAAATTAGCGAATTGGTATCCACTTATATTAAAAACTAAAGTAAAACCTTAAACATAAACTTTTTCTGGTAATTGGATGTTGTATTTTTCATAGGATTTAAATCACAGATTTTGTATGAGAAATATACCACATGCCTATCAAAATTAAACCAAAAGTTGGTGGCAATTGATCAAATGAGGTTAGACCCATTCTCATATACTTTTTGGTGCATCTCTTTATTTGTTCTTTCATTATGCTTTTATTATTTCTGATTTATTTCTTTAACTAAAGAATAATTAATCCTAGAATTTAGATCACTCCATCTCTTTTTCAAACTGATTATAACATCTAGATTATTTATAGTTTTCCCTGACAATTAAAGGAACATGCAAAACATAATCAGTTTTTGTTATCAAGTATCTTTCCATATATATTTTCCTTTCCTTCAAGTTCCTATAAACCAAGCAAAAACTTCAGACACGTTACAGTTTTATCGATAAGTTATTAACATATCAAGAGAAGAGGGCTTAGTGATGAAAGCACTACATTAAACCATAACACAATAAGTTAACCTTCCTAAATATATTGGGATTGTTAGCTTTGAAAGATCCCCGGCAAACTCCATGAGGGTGTTATCACAAGGAATATTAAGGCTTCGTTTGGGACAGTTTTCTTACTATTTTTTATAGAAGCTTTCTAGTACAAATTTTTTTTAATAATAATAAAAAAATAGTGGCAAAAAATTGTCCCAAAAGAAACCTAAGATTTTTATGAGGGTGAAATCTCTAGGCCAAAGATGCGAGTTGAATTACTAAACAACAGATGCAACAAGCCTTGCAAGTTTACACAAAAAAAAAAATAAACTAATAAAAATGAGGTATAATAGTCTCAAAGAATTGAAGATATTCATAACTATGAATTCATTGCTTTCAATAAGAAAAATAAATAAATTGAGAGAGAGCAAAAAATGGTTGAACATGAGGAATATGTATATATGTGCCTGTTTTGTATAATTTTCACAAAAACATTTTCTAATTTTGATCCCATTATAGCAATAGTTCATATCATATACAATGGTTGGGCTATCTATACGCGCATGGTCAGTTTGGCTTTTTAAGATACTCCGAAATGAAAATACAGCTTCATATGAGGACAATTTTTTTCAAAAGAGAAGGGAAAATTGAGCTGGTTTTCTTTTTTTCTCACATTTTTTTGTGCGGGGAGTAAATTTTTATGCACCAAAAAACACCATAAATATTCCACTATACTGGCAGGATAAGAGTAGAACCAAGATGTGTTAAATTCAATGAACTACTAGAGGTTTAAAGTAATGTAAAACACACACAGCTCACCTTGGTCTGTTGGTTGGAGCTTAGGTTACCAACTAAGAGATCTTAGATTCGAGTCTTGTGTATGCGATGTGTGTGTGAGTGCCTTAATTGGTCTAACTGTCAAAAAAAAAAAATGTAAAAACGCATATACGGGCCATAAATGGTAAAACATATGATATCATAATGGATCCCAACAATGATCTACAAGTAGCATTAATTAACTTACGAGACAATGAAAGAGTTTGAAGATAACATAGCTTATGGAATAATGGAATAGTGCTATATTAGTATAATTAATTAACTTGCTTTGTAAGATCTTAGCATTTTCTAGAGGACATAGTAAGTAAGCAAATGGAAGCAATAGAGGATTTACTTGTAAGCTTTTGCCCAATTGCTCTTTATGTCGATTTAGCATGGACTGGGCAGGTGCCTCATAGAGCATGTTATGTTCTCGATTTGAAAAATATTTTGTCCTTTAAAGAGGGTTTGAAATATATTCAATGATGGCAATTAAGATATATCTTAATGATTAGTTGTTTTCGGCAATAATTTATTTTAAAAATTTGCAAATTTAGAATGTAATTAATAAAGTGATATGGCTTGCACAATTAATCCTACCAATAATGAATTTCTGCCCAGTTTTTTGGATTAAATAACTTTCAAATTTTAGTTCAAAATTAAAAAAATTATTCCAGGAGTCATCTGAATTCATAATTTAGCAAATTTCCAATTGAGTAATATGCTTGGATAAGGTTAATCTAATTGGTTAATAGGACCTTCCAGTTCCTGTCATTGGTCATTGGTCATTCAATGGACGCACGGTCTACTTGTTCTCCTTGTGGTTTGGTCAAGATAACCTAGGGCAAAATCATCCTATTACTGTTTTTTTATCAGGCGAGACAATGATATTGGATGCCAATCTTAGATTATTAATAAAACCAAACCTTCACCTTGATTAGCCTCGAACTCCTGTTAATCTCTACGAAGCCGAAGCAGCAATGAAGAATGGCGATGAGGATAAGCAAACCCTAGACAGGCCTAAGGCTCTAGGCAGAGCATAAAGATAAGATAAATTATGGAGATAGACAAGAAAAGGCAGAAAAGAATACCGCCAATCCCTCTCCCAACTCCTTTGTCCTTCAGCTCTAACTTACAAACTCCTCTTTTCTCCTTCGCACGCCTCTGGCACTGTCGATGTCTTCTCCAGCGATCCGTCTCGACTTGCTCCCATCTTTATAGTCTCGCGAGTTCCCGGAATCTGGGGGCTGTTATTGAGTTTTGGGAATTTGGGCGGGGGATCTGGAGAGAAAGACCAAGCCTCGGCCATCTGGGCGTAAGGAATCATTCTATGGCAGTTTTTTTTTTCTAAATTTTAATTTTTTTTAAATAATAATATTGTTTGATATGAATTAAATAAAACATATTAATTGGAAAATTTAATATTATCTGTGATTTGATGTAATTAAATAAATATTATTGTATTTAATTAAATTTACCTATTTCTCTTAAGAGGGGACCCAAGCCAAGAAGCCAAGAAGAGAAGAAGAAGAGAAGAGAAGTCTAGGAGGGAACAGCTCCTCCTCGACCACCACCGGAACACCACCGGAGCACCACCTGGTGCCCGAGGGACGCTGGAATTCTGCCCGACGCTAGAATTCTACCCGACGCCCGAGTGACGCCGGACTTCTTTCCAAGTGACGCTGGAATTCTGTTTGACGCCCGAGTGACGTCGGAACTCTGCTTGGCCTTGTAATTGATACTCATTGTAATCTGATCGTCCTGAAGTTAAAGGACGAGTCAGCCTCGTGTATTTCAAACAACACTAGTGGAACTTTTTTCAACTGGGCGTGGCCCCGTGGTTTTTCCTTTTTTCAGGGCTCTCCACGTAAAAATCCTAGTGTTTCTTTCACTCTTCTGTTTGTGTGCTGGATATACGTACAACGCTGAGACGGAAATATTAAACTCTATCGCCGCGTATATTTGAGTCCGCAACAGTTTGGCGCCGTCTGTGGGAATCTCATCCCACAACTTCAAGTATTGCTACGATGGTCAACAGGCGTAGCAGTCGCATCATTGGAGCTTCTCGCTCCAACTCCCACCAGTCCAGAAATCAGTCTATAAATCATAGATGCCCGGTATCTACCTCTTTCTACCCCGGGGGGCAAAACGCACCTGGAGAAGGGACCTCGGGACCCTCCTTAGAAGAGAGAATTCAAAAGATGGAAGAATCTCGAAACGAGATCCTACAACTCCTGCGAGAGACTCGACAACCGACCATAGCACCTCAGGAGGAGGTTCTTCTCCCTCGAGATCCACCACGTGTTGAAGCTGTTCAAATCGAACATATTCAAGCTGAGATTCCTCTTCCTCCTCCCAGGAGGCGTTCGCAGTCACATCAAGATAACGAACTGGCTGATACAGCAAGTTCTACCCATCCTCCGCACACAGGTCGGCAATCTCTCCTTCCCCAAGACCTCCCTGAGAAGCTAGCCCAACATCACATTGCT
Organism: Dendrobium chrysotoxum; assembly: GCA_019925795.1. Classification (NCBI taxonomy): domain Eukaryota; kingdom Viridiplantae; phylum Streptophyta; class Magnoliopsida; order Asparagales; family Orchidaceae; genus Dendrobium; species Dendrobium chrysotoxum. The sequence continues at coordinate 9,778,422 of CM034315.1, forward strand.
GAGCTCCCTCGTAATACCCTACGCCACGAACTGCGACGATTGGTTCGAGAGGAGTTCCCTACAGGAGGCGTAAGGCAACCTCTTCGTCAGTGGGACTTCAAGGAGTCGTCACCCCTGACGGAAGCCATTCTTCAACACCCTATTCCGGCTGGCTTTAAGCTACCAAGCATCGAGTCCTACGATGGGACATCCGACCCGTACGAGCACATCGACCATTACAGGACCATCATGCATATTCAACAAGCCTCAGACGCACTCCTTTGCTAGGTTTTCCTTGCCACTCTTAAAGGACAAGCTCGAACATGGTTCTATTCACTTCCAGCCGGAACGATCCCCACATTCGTCAAATTGGCCAAAGTATTTGTCGAACAGTTCGTAGCCAACCGAAGAATTACTAAGGATTCTTCTCATCTCTCTGGGATCCGTCAGAACGAGGGAGAAACATTAAAAGAATATTTTCAAGGTTTTTCACCGAGGCTCGACAGATTCCGGGAGTGGACCCAGAACTACTCCGAGGGGTCTTCCTTGGAGGCCTTCGTCCTGGTCCTTTCAATTCGGCACTCATGCGGGACACAGTTCATTCATATGCTGACCTGATCTATCGTGTAGAAGCTCAGATTTCTGCTGATGAAGCCATTAATGCTCATAGAAAGCAATTTGAGCAAACAACTGGAAAGCGTAAGAACGCCCCTACAATAGAGGAGTCATTTTCGCAACGAAAGAAAAATTCATCTCCTAGACCCCCAGTACCACAACGCGAGTTCCGACATGAAAAAGAGTATACGCCTCTCAATGCAACTCGAACCAACATACTAATGGCCATTCGAGATAAAGAAAATATCAAGTGGCCTAATTCTTTGAAGCCAAATGTTGGGAACCAGAAGCAATATTGTTATTTCCACCGTAGTCGTGGACACACTACTGAAGCCTGCAAGCAACTCAAGGATGAGATCGAGAGGTTGATCCGACAAGGATATCTTCGACAATTCATCCAAAACTCACCTGCTCGAGATGAAGCTGGTCCAACTGGGGGGCAAAATCAACAACAACAAAGACAACAGTTGAATAATATTCAAATGGTTGGCGAGATTGAATGACCATGCACTTTGTGTAGTTATATTAGTAATACTACTTGTTATGTGTCATCGTGTATCTCTTCTATGATAAGTAGGATGTCACTCTAATGTCCTTAGTATTTCTACCAAGTCAAATGATGTGGTTGTCCCTATATGTATCTCTTCTGTTATACAAGAGAATTATTGTATTGTCTTACAGTAATATAATGTGTTGTTCGTCCAGTTTTGATATTGTCACTTTCTTTAAAAAGAATGCAACTGACAGTGAAAAACTACTGACAAATATAGTCTTTTTATCTATGATCTGAGAAATACACAGTCTTTATTGCATCTCAATCATTGGAAGATCGATTCCAGGGGGATTCGATCCGACCTCTTCCATATAGGTTAACGTCATCGAGCAGGGCTCTGACATGCAACCTCGGATAGGTCTCACATCCTTGGTGGATTCTCTCGACCTCTTCCATACAGGTTAACGTCGTCGAGCAAAGGCTCCGACATACAACCTCGGATATGTTTCACATCCTTGGTGGATTCTCTCGACCTCTTCCATACAGGTTAATGTCGTCGAGCAAAGGCTCCGACATACAACCTTGGATAGGTCTCACATCCTTGGTGGATTCTCTTGACCTCTTCCATATAGGTTAGCGTCATCGAGCAAGGCTCTGACATACAACCTCGGATAGGTCTCACATCCTTGGTGGATTCTCTCGACCTCTTCCATACAGGTTAGCGTCGTCGAGCAAAGGCTCCGACATACTACTTCGGATAGGTCATATATTCTTGATGGATTCTCTGGACATCTCCTACAGAGATTCTTGGCGGGCAAAAAATCTTCGAAAAAGCATGTTACACAATATATTAACTCATGTTTCAAAGATGCAAAAGTGAGTTTTCAACTTCATATAAATATTATTGAAGTCATATTACGAAAGATTGTACATCTAGATCACCTTTGCAAGAATGTAAAAGCAAAAGGTACACTGGTGACATTCATACAAGCTAGTATCATCAAGCAACAAGCAACTTTAACACAGTCAAATGTCCTTGGTGGATTTAAGTGACTTCTCCCTTACTGCACGCAAGCATCTCCTACAACTGCTCCTTCACAGAAAGGACATAACTTGATCATCATCAGACCTCCACTCAGTTGACAGTGTTAGTGTATTGCTAGAATGTTGGCATGTCACACTACTTCGACCCCTTGATTCAGTAATATCTGATGTTGGCACACTTTAGTATGGATGAATATTGCCTTAACACAATATTACTGGACGCCCACCATCATCTGCCTGTCGCCAGACCCTCGTCGAATTTCTACCCAATGTTGTATTTCTGCCAGTTGCGTGACTTGCCTCGGATATCTGCCCGACACCGTACTTCCACTCAACGCAGGACTTCTGTCAGTCGCGGGACTTTCGTCGCACTTCTACCCGACGCCGGACTTCTGCCCGTCGTCGGACTTCAACCCGACGTTGTACTTCTTCCCGTCGTGGGACTTCTGCCTGTTGACGGATTTTCGTCGGAGTTATACCCGACGCCGTAATTCTTCCCGACGTCGGACTTCTGCCCATCGCCGGATGTTTGTTGGGCTTCTACCCGACACTGAATTTCTACCCGTCATAGGACTTCTTCCCGCCGATGGATTTTCGTCGGAGTTCTACCCGACGCCGTACTTCTTCCCGACGCTTGACTTCCGACCATCTTCAGACTCCCTCCGACTAACATCTCACCTCCACATGAAGGAATGAAAAAGAAAAGAAATTTCTAACTCCTGTACAAGAGGAGGGGCGCCGAGTCAAGTAGGGAAAGTCACCTACTCAAAAACGGCGGAAGGCCTCAAAATGCCAGAAACTAGAGGGGAGAAGAGAGGAATACTCTAACTTCTGCGCAAAGGGAGGGGCGTCGAGTCAAGTAGGGAAAGTCACCTACTCAAAAACGGCGGAAGGCCTCAAAATACCAGAAACTAGAGGGGAGAAGAGAGGAATACTCTAACTTCTGCGCAAAGGGAGGGGCGCCGAGTCAAGTAGGGAAAGTCACCTACTCAAAAACGGCGGAAGGCCTCAAAATGCCAAAAGCCCGAGGGAGAAAGGAAGAAGGGGCGAGTTTCTCCTAGGCCCTGGGGGGTCTATTTATATTATTTTTGAGGGGGGGATGATTCCAAAATTTTATTAAATTCCATGAATTTTTTCAAATTTTTTGGGATTTTTTCGGAATTTTTTGGGCCCCGCCACTTAAGAAAAAAAAAATATATTTTAAAACCGGCCGGCAGTTTCCTAACCGCCGGCCAAACGGCTCGGCCAAAAGGCGCGGCCAAGTGCCGCGGCCAGCCGCGGACGGGCCCAGGCGCGGGCCGGGCGGGCCCAAGCGCGGGCCGCGGGCCCAGGTACGGGCCAGGCGGGCAGCGTGAGCGGGCCAAGGGCGGTTCCGCGCCACCGCTGCCGGCGGCGGCAGGCGGCGGCCGGCCGGCCGGTTCGGTCGCCTACGCGTTACCGGGCTCCGATTTTGGGCCCGGACGGTCCAAATTCGACGTTTTTGGGGTCCCCGGACACGTTTTTCGACGTTCCGGACTCAATTTTGACACTTTCAGAGCTCAACGGGGCCTCTATGATTGTGTTTGAGCAAACATTTAATTTTTGGAACGTAAATTTTTTGCGATTCGGCCAATGTAAAATACCGGAACAAGTATTTTCGGACTCGTGGAGCTTCGACATCCGAAAATAGGGGGGCAACTGATATATCGCCAAAAAATCATCTTGATCGGGCACGAATCTCGAGGAAAAACTCAAGTTGAAAACTTCAAAAATTATTTTGGAGACCATTTAAACTCCGATTTCAGCAAGCTTATAGTCGAACTGAGCGTCTCGGAAATATGAATCCAACAACACCAAATTCGACTCAATCCGAGCCCAAACGAGTCCAAATCAAGTACCCAAAGTGCTGTTGGAAGCATCGAACAGCAATTTGAGTTACCAAACGGTCTCCGATTTTGACGAGCTTATAGTCGAATCGTGCGGCTCGACGAGACGAATCCAACAAGCCCAAGATCGCAGAATTCTGATACCATTAAGACCTTAAGATGCTCAATAAACGGCTCATGATCAAGGGATTCAATATGAGCCGTTCATTCGGATCACTCCTTATTTGCCTCTGATCCCTCATCTATTTACGGGCTATGCCACTCCAGAAAAACTATAAATAGCCCCTCATTTCTCTTAAGAGGGGACCCAAGCCAAGAAGCCAAGAAGAGAAGAAGAAGAGAAGAGAAGTCTAGGAGGGAACAGCTCCTCCTCGACCACCGCCGGAACACCGCCGGAACACCGCCGGAACTCCGCCGGAACACCACCGGAGCACCACCTGGTGCCCGAGGGACGCCGGAATTCTGCCCGACGCTAGAATTCTACCCGACGCCCGAGTGACGCCGGACTTCTTTCCAAGTGACGCCGGAATTCTGTCTGACGCCCGAGTGACGTCGGAACTCTGCTTGGCCTTGTAATTGATACTCATTGTAATCTGATCGTCCTGAAGTTAAAGGACGAGTCAGCCTCGTGTATTTCAAACAACACTAGTGGAACTTTTTCAACTGGGCGTGGCCCCGTGGTTTTTCCCTTTTTCAGGGCTTTCCACGTAAAAATCCTGGTGTTTCTTTCACTCTTCTGTTTGTGTGCTGGATATACGTACAACGCTGAGACGGAAATATTAAACTCTATCGCCGCGTATATTTGAGTCCGCAACAATATTAATTGGAAAATTTAATATTATCTGTGATTTGATGTAATTAAATAAATATTATTGTGTTTAATTAAATTTACCTATTTCTTATTATTAGTTTTATTTAATTAAATAAAAATTATAATAATAAAAATTATTATTAACTGTTCACCAAATATTAAAAATAATATAATAAATCACGGGGTTGAGCAGAGAAATAAATATACTTATTAGAATGTTAAGTAAGGGTATTGAGAAATAAATACACAAGAACTTCATATAACACAGCAATCTATCAAGCATATTTTAAAGAATTTTGACTCATATACCACCCAACATATAGAGTTTGATGCGGTGCCGTAACAACATAAGGAGAAGAGCATCATATCACGCAATACAACTGTGCACTCATTCTGTTTGACCCGTTTCTTATTATTAGTTTTATATAATATTTTACTTAAAGTTGGACTTACTTACGCTTAAGGTAGCAGAACCATAGCATACTATATAGATATAGTTTTGCATACTATATATAGTATTAATTAATTAGTGAATTAAATGATTTTTAATTGAAATTAAATATTAATTTAAAAATCAATCGCTTGATTTATTAGTTAAATGTATTTTAAAGTTAATTACGTTAAATTTGATTTAATTATTAATCACTTATACGAGTTAATTAAAAGTGGATTTGAAATTTAATTTGTTCAATTTGTTAGCGTATTTTAAAATTATATGTATATTAAATTTGATTTGTTCGATTTTTTTAAATGTATATTTTGACATTATTTAATTATTTAGATTAAAGTTTTAAATTAAGCTGATTATTCCATTAAAGTTAAAAGTTTAGAATTAACTGCTTAAATTTTAATGAATTAAATCTGGTTTAAGTGAATTAGTTTAAATTTTAATTTAATGAATTGAATTAATTATTTATGTGAATATTACTTTTATTCTTAGAGGTTTAATTTGATATAGTTTTAAAGGTTTTAACTTTAAGTTAAAGTTTTAACTCTAATTAAGATTTTAATGGTATTCTGAATTAATTAATTGCTTAACAATTTGGTATTAGATTTTAATCAGTTTATTATTTAGTTTAACTGATTCGTTTGGTTATAATTAATTGAGTATTTATTTCATTAGTTTAACTTAGATCAGGTTAATTAATATAGAATTTTAATTTCATTTCTAAATTAAAGTGAGTTAATTAGTTAATTAGGTTAATTGATTACCATATTTTAATTGCAATTTCTCTTTTAATTTCTATTAGAGTTTTAATTTTAAAACTAATTAATTTTTTTTAATTATCTAGAGTTAATGTTGGATTTTAATCTTAAAAGAAAAGCAGCATTGTTTAATTTGTTTGATTGATCACTTAAATTTTAGTTGTGCAGTTTCAAATTAATTAAATATTTAATTGAATGTTTTCTAATTTGTCCGAGTTCAAAATTTTGAGAAAATTTCGATTCCCTCCCCATGAGGGGAGGTAGGAGAGGGCACTTGTCATTTTAGCTCGACTTGGCATGAATAAATCGACGACGAGTAGTATGGGAGAGCGAATCAATCCCAGAAATGATCTTCGAGTCTTTGATCCATTCGGCCGGATTCGATCGACGACCGAGGGCATCGGGAGATCGTATCAACCCCGGGACTTCCTTTAAATCTTCTTATTTGATGACGATGACACATGCTTTTCTATTATTAGTAATTTATAACAATTATTATTAGTAATAAAAATCATAATTTTTATCTATTATTAACAATATTATGTTAATAATAAATAATTAAGCATATCCCTTTCTTCTTTGCATTTACTGTTTGTTCAAACGTCTCTTGCTCAAATGGCGGAATGAAGACTGGATCGTACAAATGAAGTGGATCAAGCGGCTGAGGCTCTGAGATCAGACTCTCCTTCACCTGAAGGAGAACGGACAGATGAGGCGGACTTGTGAGGCTCGTTCGCACGCAAGAGGGGCAGTCGGATGTGCCAGGCGAAGGCAGGTTCGGCTCCGGGCTTGATCGGCCTGAGTTCGTGTGATGGAGGCCGGCCGAAGGCAGAGTGCCGCTCTCGGTTCGCTTAGGTGAACCCGGACTCGGTGCAGGAGGCGGACGGTAAGATCCTTTCGTACGGGTAAGGCGAGCGGCTGGGCTCCGTTCGCACGGAGCCAAGTTCTGTTCACGGGAATCGGTGGCCAGGATCGGAGGCCGACGGAGTCGTTTGCTCGTGTGGAGGGGAATCAGCGAGTGCTTGAAGAAAGGACGAGAGCCAGAAGACCATGAAAAATCCTCCAATTCAATTCCTTCTCCCCTGCGTCTGTAAGGTGAATATATAATAATCTCCATTGGCGGCATACAAGATATCCCCTTTCTTGGACTTGAGTCTCGCATCTGTAGCCACTGGGTATGTAAATCCATAAATGTCTAATGAAATAGTTAGATTACTTCCATCTGCAGACTGCAACCCATGCTTGATCAAGTTTCAGTTGAATTTTTTTTTCATGTAGACTTGTCTGTGCACTAGAAGGCTGATATTCATTTTGACATTTTGGGATACCTGCATTGCACACCTTCTTCTTCTTTTTTTTTTTATTCGAACACGAGTCTCATTAAGATTTCATTTGGAAAAGTTTTCTAACTGTTTTTCTAAAGTAGCTTTCTATTACAAAAATATTTTGAATAAGAAATGTTATACTAAAAAGCTATTTTAGAAAATAGTAGAAAAACTATCCCAAATGAAACATAAATATCAATATATTCTCAAACTTCAGTCTCTTAATTCATATACAACCATCATTGTAGAATTAACAAATAAATTAATATTGAATTAGATGTGTTATTGTTCTTCATCTGACATCTACAACAAGCAATTATGCATTTTTCTAAGATAGTAAATTGCAGGTACAGATTAATTAAAATTTTCCATAAAACCCTTAACTCCGCAGATTATTGAACAGAACAGGACAATAATCAGAACATCTTCATGAGGTTGACTACATAGCCAAGCTCCCTTTCATATTCTTCATTACAGTATTTCTTGCAATGCATGCCAAACTTGAGCTCAGCAACCTTTAGTATATAATTTCATCTCAAATCACATTAAATCATCCTACCATTGTAATTTGTTTGAGAAAATGCTAATCATACAAAGGCACTTCAGTGAGGTTCACAGAGTTCGGTGACTGAATTAAAGCAAGCTGCAGCACATTCTGTTGGCAAAGTTTCACAGGGTTCTTCAAGATGCAAATCTTCGCATTTGTTTGGCTGCACAATATCACCCGAGCAATGATAAATGATTCTTCCTTCTCTATGGCACACTGCCACTCATTTTTCGAAATAGGGAACCAGTTTTTGGATGTAGAAATTGTGCTTTTGACCTCTACATATACCGTTTCAGATTTTTTCTTAATGATCAAGTCGTAGGGTAATCCCATCTCAAAATCTCTATTGACCCATTGAACTGCTGCTTCACTTAGCTTCTCAGTGAAGTATCTGTAAACTATCATCTCTCCTAATCTGCCAGTTTTATAAGATTGACCTTCCAAAGTTTTCAAACACATAATGTCTTTATTCTTATTTGACCTCGTTGATTCCGAGGCTGTTTGAACAACCCCATCGATTGGAACTGGAACATCGTCAAAGTGAATGAATGCAGGAATTGGAATTTTCTTAGGAAAAGTATCTGAAGCAGAGGGAAGACCTACTGAGGCCTTCAAATTTACTGGAGGCCAGCACAACTTTGAAAACTGGTTTGTTGCTAATTTTGTATGTTGTTGCTTGGCTTTCAAGTGTGAACTGTCTCCGGCATAGTTAAGGTCAGCTAAGACAGAAAAAGCCCATAGAGGCTCCCCTTCAGGAAGGACGGGTATGTGATAGCTACCAACAATAAAATGTTCAATTTGCTCCTCAATGTGGCCTAACTCAGCCTTAGTGGTGATGATATGAAGGAAATTTGCAATATGTAGATTAGAAAGTCCATGAAAGAAAAGTCGGGAGAGCTCCAAAAACAATTCATGAGAATCTGTATTCGGTGTTATGTAAAATATATTCCCCTGCAAATTAAGTTAGGAGAAAATGTTCTCAAAACAAAACCCATGAAATAATTCTCTTTTAAAGTAATCATTTCAAACTAATAAAAGCAGGAAGGTTTATTGATCAAGTGTAGGATTTTTTTTAAAAAAAGTTGCTTCCTTGCCTTTCCCAGCAACAAACTTGCCATGTCCTGCTCACATGATGCTGAAAACCTTAGAATACATATTTAAATAATGCTAAAAATAAAATTTTAAGTTTCAAGAGGCAAGTTTCTTTTGAAATTAGTTCCAGCTGATTAAGTAAATGACGATTTAACAGAAGTTCAGCCACAAAATAGAACAAACATGACAAAAATCAGGGTTTGTGAATTGATCAAAAGAGAATCACTGCTCCGGGCTTGAACATTAACTTAACAGGTCAAACAAGTCCTATACAAGCTTGCCTTAGGAGCAAGCAATGGTGATTTTTGAAGGTTTTTATGAAGAGCTATCCATCATATTGAAGTAAGCATTGGTAATTGGTACTAAAGAAACCCACTTTACATTGAACACTTATTTAATTATACATGTTATAGTATTACAAAACGAGATTTGAAGGCATTAGTTTTCATCAATAGCTAAGATTTACTGTGATTAAGTATTGCAACCCTACGTGAGATATCCATCAGATGTCATTGACTTAATACCAAGTGCGGTAACTTTCTTTGCTCTACAAGAGTTTCTAAACTTTGTTATTGTACGTCTATTCAGTTTCTCTCTAGCATCCTTGCCATTAGACAGCCTAAGGATCATTCCATAGATATCTCTTATAACTTGGGTTGATCGATTTTTGCCTGTAAGAACAATGATACCAATGTATTGAAAAAATGGCAAAAAATTATGCGGGAATATGAATTGAAGAGCAGTAGTACTCATAATTAGTGGAAGAAACTAATTTTTGCACAAGATCCAGAAAATGAAAAATGGAAAAATCAACATCATTAAAAATAATTTGCAAGAACCGATGAAGAACAGGAGAAATAAATGATTTACAACATTTATCTAATATCACGTACCTCTAGAAGACAGTTGCATTCAAACCGTTTCGCATTTGAACTATCACGTCCTTTAATAGAATTTTTGTAATATAATTTCTCGACAACAAAAACCTGAAGGTTGATAATTTTTGCAAATTCAAGCTCCTTTAGGTGCAAATATAGGTCAGGATGCATCTGATATAGGTACCGTTGAGCATAAGGAAGAATCCAATTAATTAAAGAAGCTTCATAACTGTCGTCTGCAATACCATAGGAAATGGCTTCACGAGATATGACCTGAGACACAGAATGCCACTCAATATTTAAAAATTAGAACATTTTTTATAACTCCATTGAGAGTCTTCAGAGAAAGCACTATGTGCACTTTTGAAGTATCAGCAAAATTCTTTGTTAGAATGGAAAATTGATAGGTCCGGCTGGAATGAGTAAGAGAAAAGAAAATTAACAAGCTAAAAAAATATAAAATTTTACCTCTGCAAGTGCAGGAATACCTATGTTTTGCATAAATATGGAAACCTTTCCACAAAGCATTTCCCTCTCATTGGTAGTAAGTTCACCAAATTGTAAAATGTGAACGTCATTGACATATTTGAATTGCTCCATTCTTTCGTCATCATCAGTCCAACATACGGTACCAAATGTTGGATTAAGGGAAACCCATGTATCCTGCATTGTTGGAAGCACTGTGTTTTCTAATTTTAAAAGAAAACATTTTAAGTCATTTATTTCATCACAACTGAATAATCCATATTTCAAATCATCAGCCCACTCGAGAAATACTCGAAAAACCTGAAAAATGAAATGAAAGAAAAGAAGTAAAACCAAGTACTCAACTTAAACCACCATCAATAAGTGACATCTACATGCACAATTGTGCATATAAATTATGCATTTGCTAAAGTAGCATCTTGAATTACTATATGATTTTGGAATGCTTACTTCATGAGCAACCTCTGAAGGTAATCCAACATATGATAAATGACGTAGTATTGAAAGGTAACCATTGAACGAAGGTGCTTCAGGTACACCACAATCAGTCACAAGAAAATCATGAAGACCTGGATATAGAATGGATAGTGTCAAGCATGTTGGAAGCTTTGTTGCACTTGCTGGGTCATGGGAATGGGTTAATTCCCTCAATCTTCCCACACAACCAGTTGCATCATGCCAGCATAATTTATCTGGAAGCATAAATGTACCAGGCACAATATCCTTGTTTTCAGATTTACATACTGATGGAACGAATATGACAATATCTGATTTCACGTTGGCGATCTTTTCCTTTGATTTAGTCAATTCTTCTTGAACAAAAGTGTAAATTTTATTCATTTGGAATATGCTGAAAAAAAAAAGATAGCTTGCTACAGTCAACAGTTTTACAATGACATGGGGTAACCTATCATAACAATTTTTTGGCACCACAGGCCAGAGAGCACATGAAAATGAGAATTCATACAAATTCCAGGTATTCTGATAAAGAGATGAAACAAAGCGCATGAGCCAAAACGCCTACATTGAAGAAATCTCAAAATTGCCAAATAAAAGTCAAAAGGGTAAAATTAGCGAATTGGTATCCACTTATATTAATAACTAAAGTAATACCTTAAACATAAACTTTTCTGGTAATTGGATGTTGTATTTTTCTGAGGATTAAAATCATGGATTTTGTATCACACATATCCCACATGCCTATCAAAATTAAACCAAAAGCTGGTGGCAATTGATCAAATGAGGTTAGACCCTTTCACGAGGAATATTAACGCTTTGTTTGGGATATTTTTCTTACTATTTTTTATAGCAGCTTTCTAGTACAATTTAAAAAAAAAACAACAAAAAAATAGTGGCAAAAAGCTGTCCCAAAAGAAGCCTAATGTAACCAAGAATTCTGCAAACATTGCCCTATTGATGACAAGAAACAAAAGTTCAACAACAATACCTGGCAAAAGTTTTGGAGGTTCTCCAGAGCTGTAGCACTCTAATAGCATCATCAAGTGTAACTTGAACCTTTAATCCAATATCCTGCACAAATCTTCTGCTCGAAGCCTAGCCCAACAAAACAAAGGATTAGACTGAAATTTGTTGATGAACAAAAGAGAACTTATTATATTTTACCAAATCTGAGCTGTGACCAAGTTATTTTAAACATAAGAAATTTAGTTATAAGAAATTACTACCATTTACCATTAAAGTAGAGACAATAAGCATAGGTAGGCTTATTTGTTTTTGCTTAAAAAATCTGCCTGGACGTTTTACTTATGTTCTATTTAAAGAAACAAAAATAATAAAAAAATTTTGGCAACCAAAAATTATTCTATGTGCAATTATGATAACTAATACCATTTAAGTATTAAGTATCCTAATTAAATTTATTTAAGACATATCTAATCTAAGTTGCCATCATAATCACTGAATACTAGCTTATTATGTTCATTCATATTACATATATATAATTATACTAAATTTAATGAGTATTTTTAATTATACCGTCCTTAAACAAGCATAAAGCATTACTATGAGCTTAATGGTCAAAATTAAAATACTAATTAGTCCCTAATTAACCATAATAAAAATTATTTATTTGCTAAGGTGATAAATTCATTGATTAATTATCATATCACTGATGCATAATAAAATAATAACAAAATCATAATGATCTGAATCTTAATACAAATTAATTCCTAATTATCCAAATTAGCCTAATTATTTTAATTATACGAAACAACAATTTAGAAATGCTTTTAAAATAAGTGAAAACACCCTTATAAGAATCACAATTTTATAAAATAAATTTTGTTTCAAAAATTAAGAAATGAAGCTTCCATGCTTTTTTTTTTTTCTTAGTTAAAGAGACGATTGGTTCGTTGATATCAGTTATATAATTGTTGACCTTTACACGAAAATAAGAATAAATAAATAAATAATAAAATACCTGCTCAAATCTCTGCACAAGTCTCGCGATAGTGCCCATGTAATAGCTTATATTTTGACCTAAGCAAATACTTTTTTTAGGAGTCATTTGAAGCCAAATTTGAAAATTGTTTTCGCCTTAGCATTTATATTATAGCATTTTAATTACATGAATTTTTTTCATGATTTTCAGACACCGGTGAAAATCCTCCCAATTTTTAAACACTGGTAGTCCTCTGACTAAGTAGACTAGGGACCATGATGGCCTAGGATGATGGAATCATGGGATCTTGATCGGATCTATCATCACTCCCCCCACCATCCGCTTTAAATGAAAGGTGATAAATTTCTAATTTTAAATATCAAAATTTCAAATAATCAAATCATCATCCTACTATACACCAGATACCATGTATCTATTTGACGACTAGCTTTAATTGAAAGTTCTCGGGAGGGATAATTAACTATAGAGGTTTTCACCTTTAGGAAACCTGAACTCAGATTATAAAGTCCTCGCAAAATGAGGGCAAAATCTCTAGGTAGTGTCTTATTTAAAACTCAATCTGCCTTCTGAAAATACCTCGGAACTTGTTAAAACTCTCCTTGACAACCCAAAAATATAGAAAGGGGGGTCGCAGAGAGGTCAGGGCGCGAATTTTTGGATCCCACAATTATGCTATATTGAAAGCAAATGCGAATTATTTGATTTGATGACATCTTTAAATAACAATTTCAAAATATCATTTTAATCTTATTTTAATGATAGCTAGATGCTAGTCAAATCTACCATTATCTATATATCAGGCTATTCGATACATAATATAAATGATAACAAAAATAAAATTTATGAATATTGTTGATCATCTTAGATAATATTACATTATTTATTTAGAAAGGTACCATTAAACTAAGAACATTGTATTAAACAAATAATATTGTTAACTATATAACACTAAAATCAAGATAAAATTAAACCAAACAGCACCTAAGTGGTAATATTGTTAACTATATAGCATTAAAAATGGTAATGCAGTGCTTAACAAAAAAATTATGAATATAATCATTCCAAGAACTCAGGAAAAATGCACTAACCTTTGGAATAGCATATGGAGCAGCATTTCCCAGAATAGATTGAACTGCCTTGCAATTATAGAAAAGATCTTCAGGACAGTGAAGTTCATCGTCAATGCTAGAAGCTACCCATTTAAATTTACGTATACATCTCATAAATGAGGACTCAAAGTTCTTCAGTTGCACTCCACATTGAAAAGGATTATAACATGTAGATTTTAAGATATAAAAATCATCCCACATTTTATCAAAAACTTCCAGCAGATATTTAAACTTATCCAAATGTTTCTTTGTTGAAAGTGCAGATAGTAAACTGACTAACTCAGGTGACTCCCAATCTTCAATGATTGTTTCACCGTCAATAGCATCACCATAAACTGGCATGCTTTTTGAATCCATGTCTAAAACCTCTTTTGCACTTTTTTCAACACGTCTTACTTGCACAAAATCAGTGATGCCTAATTCCAGGAAAAATTCCCTCCACTTGTTCAACCCATTAGATAATGACTGGGTGCTGGGATGTTGCAAGTAGCTGTAGTCTAATTCATTCCACTCAATATCGATATCATCTATCAATTTTTTCATGTCACAAGGATTGCCAAATTCTTTGCTGAAATGTATCGGCTTTTCAATAGGGCATATGTAACCATGATTTGTTGATATAATTGACTGTCTTTGTAGTTCGGAGATGATGTCTCTTCTTTCTGTATCACAACTGGAGCAGGCAGATTGAAGATGGGTCATTATATAAAAGAGGTACTCAGTCATCAAGTCTGTGGACACATCGAAAATTCTTCCATAAGAAATAGATGGAAAAATGTGATTTCTGATGATGTCATGTGAAGACAATTGCCGCACACCGATTTTCAATAGTATCTGGATAATATTGCTCACTCTATTCTCCTCAAAATTGCTACCCTCTGCAAATTTTGTAGAAAATAGGAGGGGAGTTACAGTCCTCAGGTTGGAATAAAAAATAGGAAGATGCTTTAGAATATTTCCACTTTCATGTTTCAAAGTGGAAACATCACAGGGCAACCAAACTGGCCCTTCAGCTATTGAGACATATGAATCATCGGATAGTGGAATAAATGAAATTCCTTTTAATTTTTTGACAAGGTTGAATTCCATTTCAGTATTTGCTGATGCTAAATTCTTGGAAGCATTAGATGAAATGGAAATACAAAGAGCATTAAGCCAACAAGACAACCACTCTAAGTTCAATAAACTAGTCCCACCTGAACGGCATGCAGAGAACTGGAGTTCAACTAAAAATTCAGGTCCATATTCTTGAATACCCAATTCTCTAGCCAATGAATCATGTAGGAATATGTCCCTATGCAAGTAACCAAGACCTAAATGCTGCTGAAGCAAACTATTTGGCAAAAAGTTTCGAAGCTGCTCATCACAATTTTGAAGCACTCTACAAGGAGGAACCCACTCCACACTGGATCCATCCAAAAGTAAGCATTTTGACTTGCGTAGTTCTTTTGAAATCATTCGTGGAAGATCTGAGAAAAAACCATGAACTTCACCCATCAAAGGAACAAAACTCATGAATGTTGTAACTGCTTTCCCTAGATTCTCCTGAAAGCAAGGAAGTGCGCAGAATGACTCCTCTGCAGAGACAAAAAGTTCGGGTATCCTTGATAACAAGTACTGGTTCCAACCACTGTTTCCATCAACTTCTTCCCTAGAAGAAGGCAAGATAAAATCACCTTGCAGAATGAATTTAAGGCCATATTTTCTTAAAGGAAGAAAAGCAAAAACATGCTGTTGATCAAGCTGTGCTTTGTATTTTGAAATTTCTGACTCTTCCAGTGGGAAAGCTAATGTGATCTTTGTAGTTTGAACCTCAGGACGGATCAAAGCTGGTTTAAGATTTCTATTAACCAATAGCCAACTCATTTTATTCTTTCCAATAGAAACCGTAACCATGCCATTTTCATCACTTTCCCTTCTGAAGACAACTAACTCATTGGAGATCATGTTCTTGTATCTGATACACTTAAGATGCCGAAGAAAAAGTAACAAGTGAGGATGAATATCTGAAAACATTGAGAGAATCGGATTCATACCCTTCCCTCTTTTAAGCTCTGGTTTGAATGGAAGCACAATGCAACTGTTCCAGAAGGTGGCATGTGGTTGGTCAGAATCACACATCACTTGCCTTCTAAAAAAGTCAATGTCGCAAGGGGGTATTATAGTTGGTAGGACAAAACCAATCTGGCCATCATTAATATCAAACTTGACATGAAAACCATTGGAGTGAATTTCTGGAGCATCTGTTACCTAAAAAAATATCAAGTTCATTGACATAATAACATCTGAATCAAGTCATCACCTTGTTTTGCTATATGGAATGTGTTTATATGTTTACTAAATTATAGTTTAGATGCGTTTAGGCTTACCCGAAAAACTGATTTGAAGCCAATGCCCTTCTGCCCAATGTAGCCACCACTTAATCCCTTCTTTGTTGAATTTCCAACATCACAAAGTGCCCTCATATTCTGAGCAGAAAACCCCACCTCGTTGTTTAGGACAATAACTCCGTTTTCCTGAAGAATAAAGACTAGCGTAGGCTCCACATTTTCTGGATAGCTATTATCATCAGCATTTTGTATCTGGGTATTAAAAAACAAAAGAAATGAAGAATAAGTTCATTGAAAAAAAAACTTAGAAAACCCAATAAGTTAGAAGCCAAGAAAGGATAGATGCGAGATATTATGATAGAAAAATTTCTAACTTTCCACAGAAATGGTTGCCAAATATGCCAGCCTCACTCACCAGCTCTAAGATAATATGCGAATCCTGTGAATACAGCTCTTGTGAAAGACAATTGAGTGCTCTTCCTAAACGAGCATGCTGCTTCTTTAATAAGTCAGTATCTGCAGTATCTTGATCCAGACCAAATTCCTCCCTTCGAATTTGTTCAATAAGAGCAGCTGCATCCCGGAATTGAAAATCTTTATTTTCGAGTTGTGTAGAGGTATACATCAATTCAGTGCTCAATTCCTTGCAAAAACTTTCACAAACTGCTGCTTGCGGAAGACCTGACTTTTGAAGTGGTGTTTCTATGTTCTTCTGTGCTTTCCCATCTGAAGACAATATTGTTTCAAAGACACCAGGCAGATGATTACTAAGTTCAGGAATGGCGCATTCTTCAAACCCCCTTCCTTGAGTTCCAAGTGGTTCAGACATGTGAGCAGTAGCTTTTGAAAAAAATTCCTTGTAATCATTGATCCATTCCATTATTCCAAGGGACAATCCAATTTCATGAAGCATTATGCGCTCATGGACATGTCTGCATTCATTTAGAATGATTGTGACAGCATTTCTAGAGGAAAACTGCATGCCTGATACCAAAATATCTGCTGCAAAACTGTGAAATTCTGAAGGTAAATGGCCAAGGCAATCGAGGATAAATACAGATATGTACGAATAGGCTTTACTCATCTGTGAGATCTCACCAAATAGGTTTCTACCCCCTCCAATTTTTGACATTTTGCTAGGATTCTTGGGCACAATGCTGCAGTCATTTTCTGCAGCACTCTTAATCTGTTGTGTAAAGAAGGATCTCTGAAGTGGAATAGTCTGGCTGGAGTTTGTAGAAGCTTCTATATGATCAGCAAAATTTTTTGTTACAACAACGACAGCTTGCTGGAAATAACACTTTAACAGTGAAACAGGAGCTTTGCATGAACCCCCATAGATCTGAAGCAAAGACAACAACTTCAACGCTGCATGAAATGATGAACCTCGAATTGAAGCTTCCAAAAATTCATCAGGAGTGGCTAAATGATCAATTTTGATGATCCTTCCATCACTTGTTATAATACATGAAAGTTCCTCAATAGAACCTTGATTAAGTAACCATTCCCAAAGAGGACCAAGTGCTGGAGCAAACACATGATCCCAATGTGACCAAGATTGCAGCTCTGATAGCATGGGTGCCTTGAGTAAGCACTCAATTGCATCTTTTGCTGATACAGGTCCAAGTGAACCAAATGGTATCTCCCTTTCGGTAACCACGCTAGATGATTCTCCAAACTTTTCACTTTGGGAAAATAAACTCCCTTTGCAGAAGTTCCCCAACAAGGTAGCAGAAAAAACTGCCGAGGAGGCAATATTTTTTTCTTGGCAGTTAATTATATCTGAAAGCTTCCCGTCAAAGTCATTTATTTTTACCATTAAACCAATTAATGGAAATTGTTTTCTGAGAAGTATGAAAATATCCTCTTGACTTATAGCAACCTCCTTGTCCGTGTTTCCCACTGCTTGAAGTAGTAAGACTAAAAACTGCTTTTGATGCATAGAAATTTCCCAAACAGACTTTTTGGAAATGTCTCGGGCCAAAAGATAATGTTTGTCATGGGGAAGATGAGATGCATACTCGTCTACAAACTCAAAGAAATTCCCATGATTAAGGCATTGGAATTCTTTCACAGAAAATTGCAACCTCAACCACATCTCACAAGCACGCAAAACCAGTTGCTTTTCTAGCGGTATACCTCTTCCACTAAATATGGGATCAGGTTCAATAAAGTTGCATATCTGCTTAATAATATCTTCGGCGCTAACAAGAGCACCTGAGAATGAGATTATGATATAAGCACAACAGTAGCTAAGCCAAGCAGACAAAAATATTTCAATCAGTTCAAGCACAGAGTTTATTTTTAAGATACACAAAGCCTCCACAAGCCTTGAATATAAGAATCCATTTAAAATTTCATCCAATTAGAAGGTATAGAGCAAAAGAATTTGACCATATGTAGCCAGTTTGAATTAGATCAAAATGTCCAAGTTGAGGTCCAACCAAGGCTTAACTTGATCTTAGATCTAAATCATGTTGAGATTTAAAGATTCTTTTCTCTACATAACCTCTAAAAATATATTGCCTACCACTCTATACCAAGATTTAAAATTATGCAATTAGGCATTGAGGCATTTTCTCTACATAACCTCTACAAATATATTATACCAAGATTGCATTATAGGAGCAGAATTTGAAGTTAATTTGATCAAGAATTTTGATATGAATCTATTAAACGACAGTTGAAGCACAAAGGCTTACCTTGCTCCACTGCTTTAGTGCAATTATCATCATCTGAAGCTAATTTTATCTCAGTTGAAGGTTCAATCTTGAATATTTTTGTTGACCGGGTAGAATTTTCCTCAAGAGATCCATGCTGATCTAATGCTTGAACAAGAAATTCAGCTTTCATAAATCTCACCTGCAATGACCATAAATTAAATAATCAACGGAATTAGCAAACATAAATGCTGCACATTTTAATGAAAATATACAAACAAAATATAAATATCCACTAAGAAGTCCAAGAATTGATTTATATGCGAAATAGGATGAATGACAACCTAGCAACAATATTCATCTAAATTAAGCTAGTGAAAGTTATGATATCAAAGTCAATAAATGCTGCTCGATTAAGTGCAACAAATTGACAACAATATTTTGATTTTTTTTTACACTTAAGATGATTTCTTATCACAAATATGCCGAGTGCAAGTTCTACTCACAGCAACATTTAATAATCCAATGGCAGGATAGGATGAGAAGTTGTTTCGAAGTTTCCTCTTCTTTTTATCTGACGAACCAGGAGAATATCTTTTTATCATCAAAGAGAGAACCTACAGACATATGATCATGGTCAATGGTACCAGATTAGGTCTAGAAGAAAATAATAAATTACAAAGCTATCGAATTTAACAGAGAACATGAAATGAATATCAACAAAGTGAAGTCAACAATATAAATATCTAAAGCTTACAACCAAAGCAAGCATAAAAAGAAAATTTGACGCTGATTTTGCCCCTTAGAGGAAAATTGAATCTTACCTATACCTCAGTAATTAACTTATACCAAGAATTCATAATACACATTATTCTAATCAAGCATTCTAGTCTGACCATGAATTGGTAATTTTTTTAGCTTATTATTTCTTAATTATCAATACTATATATAGATATGAATCTAAAAGTTCGAGTTCACAGGTGTAAGTACCTCATCAACCTGGCATTTTTTAGAGGCAACCTTCCAAGTAGTAACGAATCTTTCAATTTCTTTGTCTGTGAGATCAAAACTTGTCACCTCAGCAGCACCTCGTCTAATTGGTTTCTTTTCATTCCCAACTATGATTTCATCATCATCCAACTGAGTAACCATATGTAGCTCTTTTTCACTCAAATTTGCATCATTAAAATGTGACTCGTTGTTGTAATCAGATGGCTCCTGTTTCCTGGCTTCTCTATTGATAGAATTGTCAGCATAGTCAACATCATCTAGGGGAACAAATTGCTCACAGTGGTCACCGCTTTCATCATCTATGAGAGAAGTGAACTTAAGATCACTTGGAATTGATTGTGATGGCATTTCTGGCTCTTCCTTTGGCAATCCTCTTTCCTGAATAGATTTAACAACAGCATTTTCTGCTCTTCTCCCTGCCTTAATGTACTTGATAAACAATCTGCATATGGATTTCAAAAATAAATATTACAAAAATGGTGTTGCCAAAACAAAAAAACTTTTGATATTTCAAACACTACAAACCCCATGCTCCGAATCCGAACACCTAGATGCCCCCTTGAAGCAACTGAGCACTTTAGCACCAGAAAATCAAGGAACTCCTCCAACTTGATTTCCTCCTTTCTCTTTTCATGAAGGAATGCAGAGAGGTGGCTGACTAATCCCTCAGTTGTGATCTCACAGATTTCCTGTGCATCAGGAGACACTGAAAAGTAGGCACGAACTAACGGCTGCCGCAGTAGAGGCCCAAGCCTTAGCTCATCAAACTTGTCAACCCCTTCATTCTTGCAAATATCCAAACCCAGTTCATATATCGAAGTCATTTTTCGAGTATGCACAAAGCAGTGGATGAATGCATTCACCTAGTTGGAAGGAGCAACAAAAAATGAAACCAACTTTAAGCAATCAATAGTCCAGAGGTAAAATAGACGCGAAGAAGAAAGAAAATACCTTTCCTTCAATTGGTTGGAGATCACGGAGAGTGGGTGCATCAACCGTCCTAAACCCTAGAGCCTCCCAAGAGCTCACTTTCAAAGAGCGAGCTACGGATTGGGAGATCTTCCACACTGATACATTCTCTCCTGACTCTAGGAGGTCCTTATGAGCTTTAACGACGGCTGATTCAACCTCTTCTATGGAGAAGTGTTGGGACTGATTTATGTAGTTCCCGTTTTGTGGGAATTGAGGAGAATAGAACCTAGGATTTTGGAAATTAGAATTTGCCCTCTGCCAATAGGGAGAATTTGAAGATGAGGCATACGGCGAGAAGTTAAGATTTTCTGGTAAAAAATCTGTCAGAGAACCAATTGGAGGGCCTTGGCCGCCTCGAGGTCGGAAGTTCGTCGGAGATCCGTACATGTTGATGAAGGCGGGAAGATAATTGTTACCGTTGGAGTTCTTCGGATTGAAAAACAATAACATGGTACCCGGTTTAAATATACAATCGTGCGAGAGGACCACTGGTCGTTGTCAATTTGCCATCCGTGTTTTTATCGTTGCCATCCGTTTTTTACCTTAAGTTTTTTTTTAATAGAATAATATAATAAATAAAATTTAGTAATTAATTAATGCCAAATTTTTTGACGTTTTCCTCAGAAACACATCATCGCGTCCGACGATTAAGCGCTGAATAAATATTCCGGTTCACGTTTACTGGACGAAGCCCTCGCCTCCCCTTTCTCTCGCGCGACGCGAAGCCCGCCCGTCCGCCGGCCCTCTCGTTCGCACGCCCCACGCCCCACGCCCCAGACGGAATGAACCCTCGGCCTCCCCCTCTCTCTCGCGACCCAAAACCCGCCCTGCCGCTGGCCCTCTCTCACGCACAGGTAACTTCTAACCATTTCTTCTTCTTGCTTCTTCCTCTTCTTCCTTTATGCTTTTTCTTCGTCCTCCTTTGCTTCCTCATCTTCCTCTATTTTTTTTTTCTTCTTCTTCTTCTTTATTTTCTTCTTCATTCTTTACCCCTGATTTTCTTTGCTTTTCCCTTTCTTCCTTTCCTCTTCTATGCTTTTTTTTATCTATTTTCTTCTTGAACGTGGAGAAAAGTTTTCTTTCTTCCAGCTTCAAATGCCTTGCAATCACTGCTATACTAACCAGTTAACTTTTCCGGTTCCCCTTAGTTAGTTTTGTTTTACGTGACACAAACCCTTGCAGTGTTTATTGTTCATTATATTTTTGCATTGGACATCTAAATTAGCAGCCAGAGATAAATGCAACAAACATAACTATGCATAACAAGTGAAAAATGCCATAATCAAATCGCCTCTTGTTAATTGTTTTTCAAAATTTGATGCAAACAAACTGCTGCTGTGTGTACTTCATTCTATTGTCCAACTCAACTATTCTTGTTAACAATACAATCATTTATTAATACGTTCAAGTTTGCAAGGAACTTCCTTATCTAGATTTTATGTAGATATGAAAAAACCGTTCTAAACATTCATGATGTCATATAACATTACAAATTAAATTTACCAGAAAATCTTTTAAATCATATGGCCTGCCTTCAATGGCGGAACCCTATGTATGTCAGGGTCGACAAGTGATCACCTCCAAAAAAAAAATAATAACTTGTAAGGGGTTTGTTTTGAGGTTTTGTCCCCCTAAAATTTTTTTTTTTTGGTTCTAATATACCCAATTTTCTCCCCCATTCCGCCCGTGCTAGCCGTACCCATTTTCTAGAGTGGTTACTAAGAACCACTCGCATCAAACTCTATTTTCCCTTTTTTTCAATTTGCATAGCAAAGAACTCAAACACTTTTTCATGCATTCTTCAAGTATTCGAATGCATCTAGAACTTTGTGCATGATGGTGAATTAATGAAGAAGAAATTAATTATTGATCACTCTCTAAGATCAATCCACCCATCTGACATAAGCTTGCAACTCTTGTCTTCATAACCCTTTTTTTTTCTCCTTGAATTCCTTCTTAATTGCCTTCATTTCTATTCTAGAAGAGGTATTCTTAATTCATAATAATAAATGGGTTTAAGGTTCGGTCCATATTGATCAATAGCCTCTACAATATGTTAAAAAATCTTCAACTTGATTGTATTGAAAGAGATGTTGATTTCCGCAAGTGCATGTATTGTATTGTCCTACCCCTTAAGCCCTCATCCAAGTTCTCTTTGATTCTTATTTGCCCTTTTTTTTAACTTCCTTTTTAGATTCTAGATGGGAACTTGGACACCCAATGTTGCGTATATTGATACTTACTATTCTAATATTTAATTGTAATAATCACATTTTCAATAAACACGGGCATTTGAATATCTGAATTTGCAAGATTCTTCATTACATTTTGATTATTTGATTATGTTCCATGCGTAAATTTTTTTTTTTCAATTTTTATTCCCCTCCTTGATAAGCAAATAGCTCTTTCTTTGCCTCTAAAGAAACCTTCTTGCACTTAGTCACATTGCTTTTTTTGGATGAACTAATAGAACCAATGATATGTTCGTTGTCTCAAGAAATATCTACATTGTTTCCTTACCCCAATAAATACATGTGTGATAAAGAGTTTTTTACTTGGATTTTAACTTCGTATACTTCTAAGTTTGATCCTTCTTCTTGCATTAAAATTGGTCATATCTAATAATTTAAGACAACCAAATTCTCATAAATAACAAATATATAGCAAATTTCTACATCATAAGAATGGCAACTCTAATTTAAATTTAAATAAAAAAAAAAGTGCACGTACATATTAAAATTTTCAAATAAGTTTGTAGATCATCTCAAAATCAAGTAGATAAGGAGTTGAGAAACTTAAAAAAAAAACTCTAATTTTAACTCTATATACTTCCATGTCAGATCCTTACTTGCATTAAACTTGTCCCATATCTAATAATTTGAGACCATCAAACCCTTATAAATAACATATATGTATATATATATATATATATATATATATATATATATATATATATATATATATATATATATATAATTTGCATCATAACATTGACATCTCCAATTTAAAAATAAATCCAAAGTGAGTACACATGCATATAGAAATTTCAAAAAAAATTTATAGATCATCTCCAGATTATTATAATATAGCGGTTAGTTCAAATGTTGGGATAAGAATCATGACAATAAGGAGTGAAGAATACCCAAAAACCAAGGAGAATGCTTAAGAAAGAGAGATGTCTTTGTGTGTCGAGAGTTGTGTAATGGCATGTGGTAATTGCATTTTGAGCTATGTGGCAGAACATTTTGGAGAGAATGGTAGTTGTGAAGGAGAAAATTTGAGATCCCAAGCATCTATGAGGGCATGAAGTTTTTTGAGCTTCTTGAGTTTTTTATATTGCGAAGGAGAATTAAGGCTGCAAATGAACCGAGCGTTCGACGAACTACTCGTGGTTTGACTCGATAAGAGCTCGTTTATATTCGTTCGATAAGATAAATGAACAAGCTTGAATAAGTTTTTCAATACTCGACAGCTAAATAAACAATCTTGAACAACCTGGCGTTCGACTCGTTTATGTTCACGAACAATATCGTTTAGAGCTCGTGAATATGTTCATTAAGATGCTCAATTAAGAAGCTTGATTATGCCTTATTTAATTAAAAATAAATATTAAATATGTTCAATAAAGTTATTTAAATTATATATATAATTTTTTAATAACTATTTTTAAAATAATCTATTTAATAAAGTTAAGAAATACCCTAAATAATGTTATTTAAACAATATATTTAGATAATACGTTTACTAATTATTTTTTAAAATTTTTTTAAACTCCCGCCTCTCTCTCTCTCTCTCCTCATTTTTCTGTTTTTATTCTCCTTCCCTCCCGCCACTCTCTCTCCTCCGTGGCCACAAGAAAACCAAAAAAAAAACTGTGGGGTTTAGTCCCACATCGCCTAGAAAATAGGGATTTTTCTATATAAAAACAAGTGCATATGCACCCCATTCGATGAACATCAGGCAACTGGTGAGCTGGGGGCGAGCTTTTCTGGGCGGGGGCGGCAACGAGCTGCTCTGCTCGATTTAAATAAAATAATTTAATTTTATGAATTGCGGTTGGCTCGGGTCGGCTCGTTTGAACGAGAAACAAGCCGCACAATACGAGGCTCGATGAGCTTGAAATTAAACGAGTTCAGACATGAACACGAGCCGAGCTCGAACATGGCAGTTTTAAACGAGCTCGAGCTCGAACAGTTGTCCAAGAAGCTCGACAAGCTTCGAGTCGAGCTTGAACATGATTTTGACAAATGAGCTTGAACTCAAACAGATCGAAGCTCGGCTCGGTTCAGTGTGTTTGCAGCCCTAAGGAGAATACTTCCCAAGCAGATATTCGTGTGCCTGTGGTCTTTACCTTTTATTTTGTCCTGGTAATCTAAGTTGATCCATAGAATTTTAATATTTTAGTTTAGCCTATCTGTTGATATCTGGCAAGTTGATATACTTTACATTTAGTCACCAATATATCTAAGTCTTTGATTCTCTTTTATTGGAAATTATTATGTTGAGTAGTTAAATAGTTATATGCCATAAAGTAGCAGAATTCCTATTAATCTTAATGATAATAAAGTAGTAATTAAAATATTATGGTTAAATATTTGGCTCTCACCAGTAAGTGATTAGAAAATTATAATATTGGCCATTCCAATTAACTTATTAATCATTCTAGGTTGCTTAAATATACTTGTTCCAAATAAATGTTAAAACTATGTAATTAGGATTAATAAGTTTACTATTAGGCATGATTATTCTTATTGAATTATTGATTGGATTTTGGATCATTACACCCTTGATTATGTTATTCATGTTGTTTATAATTTTTCATGTATTGATCCTTGTTTACATGCAAAATGTCATGAGTTAACATGTCATTCGCCATTTATAAGTTTTTTTTTAATAAAACCTACTATTGGGGCCCACGCGTTAAATAAAAATAAGGTTATATGTCCTTAAAAGATCCAAAAGCTCACCAAAAATATAATTTTTGAGGTAAAACCTAAAAGCCAATGGATTAGATCTATTACAAACAAAACAAAAGGAAGGAAAAAGAAACCAAAGATGGAAAAGCCGAGCGCCAGAAGCAGCAAATCCACTATCGAGTAGACAGACGAACGATCCAACCAACCTACAGGAAGAAAGTACAAAAGAAACCTGCAAGAGAAGAAGACTAGAAAATCCACCAGGTACCAACATAGCCAACACGGATCCACCACAATGCCTCCCTCAAAGCCAACAATAAAAGGTCAAACAACATCTCAAACAACAGCCCCTCAAGCAAAAAGCCAAATACTTCAGGCAGAAACAGAAACCAAAGAAACCCACAACCACTCGATCATCCCAAACAAGAGACACAAAACAACCCAAAAGGTCCAGCAACAGAAACAGAGAAGCAAGCCTAGTTCCTTTTATGTTTCCTCTTCCGACGTTTGCCACCCCCCAAGGCAAAGGCTTTATCAACTACATGACTAACAACCAAATTATGGACAACATGATTTTCTACCACAAGCCCATCCAAATCCTCCCCATCACCCCCACAAGGAGAGGAGTCATCAAGCCAATCATTATGATCTACGCTAGAAGCATTCAAAGCCTCGTTTGAAATAAGCGCAACAGGAACATCAATTAATGGTACATTCGAGAGAATGGGTTCCAATGAAGCCAATGGAGTATCAATAGAAGCATCAGCCATCGAATCCACACCATCCCTAGATGCAATAGGGATGGCAGAGACCACATCCTCCAAAGGACAAGATACATCAGTACTTTCCGACATAAAAGAATTGGAAATAACACCAGCATCACCCACCACATCAACACTAATGGGAGTAGCTACAAGGTTAATCAAACAATTATTGGCAACTATGATCTCAATATCACCTTCGATATTACTCGAAGGCAAAACAGAAGTCGAAAGAATAGGTTCATCCTCAACACAAACTGGAACACCCATAGGAAAAATAGGATCCAACTGAACAATATCGTCCATTATTATCAATAGGATGAATAGCACAATTATCCAATTTATCCAAAACAACAACATTCTCATCACAGCTATTATTAACATTAATAGGGATAGAAACATTAGGACCAACATGCAGGGAAGATGGTGGAGGGGCCAACATTCACCTTTAGCATGCTCAAAACATTTACAGGAACCACAAAATGGAGGGAAAACCTCCATCTCAACTTGCTGAATATATCCAAATTTCTCAGGACTTAGGGTAATTTTTTGTTATGTCTAGCTCAACCAAGACACGAGCAACAGAAGGGTGAGAACCGATCGAGGTTGCTTTATCAATCTTTAACGGTCGACCAAAAATTGAACCGAAGCCATGGAGAATGCGTGGGGAGAAAAGGTGTGGCCGGAGGTTAGGGATAAAAATCTAAATAGGGATCACCAAAGTCTCCACTCCAATGTCAGTAAAAGGTGACCATTTGGTCAATTTCATATAGCAGTTATTAACTAGGTAAGATTTATGACAAAAAATCCTACTATAATCAAGATCATTAACTAGTTTAACCAAAATATGAGATTGATCCAACAAAGTAACGGATACATCTCCATTAAGGTTAAGGTTGAAGAAGAACCTACGTATAGATTTAAGAGAAGGTCGCCTAGAAGGGAAAAAACCAACTAATGCATACTGGAACGGCATCGCAAGCGCAAGAAATTCTTCCTCTATGATCCACAGTGAAGGAAAACCATGAAACGAGGAAGTTTTTAGCTAAGGAAATCGCGTATCAGAGGAATTTCCCAAAAGTGCGTCGAGAAAGGAAATAGATTTGGTCGATCCATTTAAAAAACCTAGATCGATAAGGCGATTCATCGCCATTCCGGCCGATAAGGCCGGAGGTGGACGAATCGTGTAGAAAACAAAAAATCAAAAAGTAGCAAAGAAGGAAACAAAGAAAAAGGAAAAGCTTCCCTGAGATTTGCAACGGCGAAGAGGGCGTTGGCGCCCCGGAGAGGAGCCTGGGAAAAACCTAGCAGAGCACGGGTTGAAGAGAGCGCGCCAATTCAGATATTATATCATTTATAAGTAGTATAATATTCTTTTTATTTATCTTAGGGCAATCCTTATTTTGAAAATAGTGTCAACTATTAAAAGTTATAACCATGTTGGATTGAAGGTTTTGTTTGGGGTTGAAAAGTAGTTTTTGAAAAGATTAGTTTTCTTCGGGAATTTTAATTCAAGATTTCAGTCTCGAGATCGAACACATTACTACAAACAATATATCGCCCCTAGAGGCGAATATATCAGTCCTTAATGGGTTCGGATAATGAAACTGAATATTTCACCTAGATTATAATAATCAAATTTAAGGGAGAGCTACATATAATCCCAAAAGGATAAAATGATACTCTATCGAATATTTGACTATGTAAATCTGGATAAATGATCACTATTTTCATATTTAGAGTTACAATAATAGATGATGTATCTTTCCAGAGAAAGAAAATATCATCTATCATTGATCGTCTCGATATGACGATAATGATCGTTGTTAATTTAATTTTTTCAAAAAAGACTAATTGAGTTTTGCATATTAATTTTTGAAAAGTGGATGTGAGTTCTAAATCTCCTACGAGCGCAAGCCCTCGTAGTTAATTACTCCGTATAGAGGTTGAATTTCCTATGAATACTCTCGATTAGAATAATGACAGAAATTTTATTTTGAGATTTTCTAAGAGTGATATCAAAGAGTTGAATTTGAAGTTTCAACGGGGATTGGATTGAATTTTGAACACTTATTCACGGAGTCAACGGAGGAGGGGTAGGAGGCACTTTGGGATTCTGAAATAATTGAGAAGTACCCCAGCCTAAGCTAAGTGTTGGGCTTTAAGTTTTGGATTGAGAAAAATCTTTAATTTGAGTTAAATAATTTATTAGAAATTTAAAATTATATTCCCGGAGGTCGGGGTCTTATGATTCAGAATCTGCCCCGGATCCTAAATCTAAATTGAGCACTGGACAACAGTGACCCGAACCTAGCTTATGCAATACAAAACTTGGACTTACCTCGACCTAGATTGAGGAGCCAGGTAACCACCTAGTTATTATAAGTGTCGCTTGTGAATCTCCCCATATAACATCTTGATCGTACGTTCTAAACTGCTAAATAAATCTTCTCCCTCCATTTTTTGACTATTTGTATCATTGCATCCGACAATTAAGCACTGAATAAATCTTCCAGTTCGCGTTTTCTAAACGAATCCTTTCACCTCCCCCTCTCTCGCGCGACCCGAAGCCCGCCCTTCCGCTGGCCCTCTTGTTCGTACGCCCCAGACGGAACGAAGCCCTCTGCCTCCCCCTCTCTTGCGTGACCCAAAACCCGCCCTGCCACCGGCCCTCTCTCAGGCACAGGTAACTTATAACAATTTCTTCTTCTTGCTTCTTCCTTTCCTTTATTCTTTTTCTTCCTTCTCCTTTCCTTCCTAATCTTCCTTTATTTCTTCTTCTTCTTCTTTTTCTTCTTCATTCTTTACCCCTGATTTTTCTCTCTTTTTCACTTTCTTCCATTCTTCTTCTCTACTTTTTTTTCTCTATTTTCTTCTTGAACGTGGAGAAAAGTTTTCTTTCTTCCAGCTTCAAATGCCTTGTAATCACTGCTAGACTAACTAGTTAACTTTTTCGGTTCCCCTCAGTTAGTTTTGTTTTATGTGACACAAATCCTTGCAGTGTTTATTGTTCCAAGAAATATTAAATGCAATACTATAACTAGCAGATAATACTGATTAGTGTATTTTTATAATTATTTATTTACTACTGGAAGTCATGGTTTTTGTGCTTCCCGTGAAAGGTGTATGCAGCCTTATCTGTATCGACCAAAGAGGTTTCCTCTTATGATTTAAACCTGTTTGTCAAGTTTATAGTTGAATCAACTAAACTATTTGCTACCATGTCAACTATTATTCTCAAGATGTACAAGTACTAAGGAAATCTATGATGGTAGCTTCAGTCAGGGGATATGAATATCGAGTGCTGACTTATAAATGATAGCTTACAATCCCGAAAGATGATTTGAATTCTTGAATTTATTCTAATGAACACAAACTATAATAGAAGAAAAAATTAGCATGAGGAGTATATAAGAAAAAGTTCTTGCACGGTAGAAAGATATAAATGTTCGACAATATAATTTTGATTATGGAATGAAAACCTTTCCCGCTACTCTCACTCTACCGCGCTCTTCTCTCTCTCGTTCGCACGCCCCAGACGGAACAAAGGCCCTCCGCCTCCTCGTCTCTTGTGCGACCCGAAGTCCGCCAACGTCCTTACCGACTTGTTTTTTATCATGGATATTTCCTAACGATCATGGATATTTCGAGTATGAAGGTCTACAAAAGTCATGGAGAATCAAACAAATCACTGTTTTTGTTCTCTGTTTAATTTATTATTAGCTCAACAATAAGAGACTCAATTTAGTTTTCATCTTCTATTTGTTGTTTTCTTTTAATCTTTTAAAGGAAATGAAATATTGTGGCTAAATAGGTTCATGCTGCATTTCTTATGTATATCAGAAAATGAGCATTACAAATTTTGATTGAGTAAAATTTGAATCTTTTACTTGTTGAAGTAAACATTTGGAAGATATGACTTGCTTGTTTTCTTTTTCTCCAAAGGAAATTTTATGTTTTTCTTACATTTGGTATGACTGTTATCTAGCTATTATTCTTCTCACTGGAAAATTAAACCAAATATACTATTTTGATATGTCTATGATTTATGATTCTTTTATTAATATGATTAACAAATACTCAGTGTTAAGAGATCCACACCACAATAAAAGGTTTGCCTTCACTGAGGAGAGAGATGCACAGTATTTGCGATGTCTCATACCTCCATTATGCTTTTTTCATGAACTTCAGGCAGAAAATTTAAATATCACTTACTCTTGATATGTTTATTCAAACTGACAATTTCTAATTTTTATTGAATTTACTTCGCAGGTGAAGAAGCTCATGCATAATCTTCGCTAGTATCATGTTCCCCTTCAACATTACATGGCACTGATGGACATTCTGGTACATTTTTGGCAACTCATTTCTGTTGCATCCATCTTCTGCATACTTTCATTTACTTCCACTTGTGAATCATCTGGTTCAAAGACGTGCTAAGCAATAGAATGGTGTGGTATTTTGATGTAGAACGAAGAGGGGTGGGATCATTTGAAATTTGAAATTCAAATTAAGTGAAAAAGGGAGGGAAGATGGGGTTAATTGTCGCCTTAATTGGGGCCTTTAATTAGGACGGAAATAATTAGGATAGAGGGGAGAGAGGGGCCGGCCAAGGAGGGAGGAAAGATGACCAGATTCGATGTATGTGGAGATGTCCAGATTCGATGTATGTGGACCATAGCATTAAATGTGATAGGGTAATTAAATCTGAAATTAATTTCAGATTTGGATGATTGGATGGGCTTCCTAAATTAGATCTATTGATTAGAAAAGAGATTTGAAATTCAAATTAATTTAAATTCAAATGAGAAACTTTCCAAGTTAACAAAAGATTAATTTATGAAGGTAATGAAGAGGCTATTTTTAATTTAAAAATTCAAACTTGTGGATGAAGAGGGGGGCTGGCGGTTTCAAGGAGAGAGTGGGTGGGAAAATAATTCAAAGGAGATTTATTAGAGAGTTGAGAACTTTCCAAATATAGCTTATACTAAATTAGGAAAGATTTCAAATTTGAAATTTGATTTCAAACTTGGATTAATAATCCTTCCAAATCTAACACAATCTATATTAAGAAAGGAGTAAGGGCTAGGGTAGATTTTTGGAAACAAGGCTAGGGGAGACCGGCGGCTAAGATCTAGGCTAAGGTTAGGTGGCGGTAGAGTTTGGGATTGAGCTAGCCGGCGGTTGGGGTGGGGTGTGGGGGGAAGAAATGAAAACTTGTAGTGGAGAGGGGATTGGAACCAGCGGTAGGAAGAAGGGGAAGGTGGTGACCGCGAGTTGGAATAAGGGGAGAAGATGGCCGGTGGAGAAAGAGAGGGAGAAGGAGATAGGGAAAGAAGATAAACCGTGAGCCCGGACACATCCTGCGGCTGACGGGTGTTACGTTGCCCTTCACCAAGGGACTTCAAGCCACGAGCTCGGACCCATCCTGCGGCTGGTGGAAACTCCGATTCCCTCCCATAGGAATCTCACTAACATTCTCTCCGAAGAACACAAGTGCAAACACAAAATTTTATCAATAATCCATCATTATATTACACAAGCAAGGGCCTCTATATATAGGCCTAAGGAACTAAAACAAGACACATATGCCCCGAGGGCTTACATAGGACGACCCTCTTAAGTAAGGGTAAAAATGAAAAATTCATAATAAAAAAAATAAAATTACAAATAAAATTTAAGATAACGTGGGACGATGACGGTCGTCGATCTTCAGCTCCTCCTCGGATAGGTATGGACGGTTGGATGTCCGCATCATATTTTTAATAGCATGAGACAAACAAAATGTTGTTTTACAAGCTTCTTATTTATATTTGTTTGTATTTGCATTTTTACATGTATAATTTTTCTCATAATAAAGAAAGAAATCTTGGTTGGTCATCTTCCACTACTGAGTGTTGTTTTTGAGAAATTAATTTGGGAGAGTGATTATCAATCTCGATTGCCTTACTTGAAAAATATTTCAATAAAGATCTAAACACTTTTTTATAAATGCTCGAACATCGTTAAAATAATTTCTAACAAGGTTGTTGAAGATTTGATTAATAATCAATCAAAGTTAGAATTTATTATTTTTTACTCTCTTTTGAGATAGACTCATTTTATTTGTTTTGCGATGCATGCAAATGTTTATTTTAATTATATCTATAGAGATACATTATATTGATTTGTTCACATATAGAGCCAAGGTCCTGATAGATAAATTGTTTAGGAGGTTTAATCTATTTTCTATATGATAGAACCTTGTATGACAATTATTCATATATTATAAACAAGGAAACAATATTTATCTTTGTTGATTTTGTACTAATAAATAATTTCATGTGCTAAATGAGATAATTAATTAAATTGTTCAACACATGAGTATTAACCAGATCCTGTATCAAATTGTTAGTTTTATTGATAATTGATAATCTTTTTAGGACGCTCATTGTGTGGCTTGTTTAATCTTCCATCATTCTTAAGATGTCAACATTAATTGCTTCGGTAAATAGAGATGTGTTTGAATCACATGATGAAATATCATGTTTTTTTTTCTTTGAACTTTATTAAATTCATTAATTCCTTTAACTATTGATGAGTTCAAATATTGGTTGGGAAGTTTTCAATTCTTTCAACTCTCAGTTTTTTAACTATTTATCTAGAAAGAGTTGTGGAGGCGGTTTCCGAAGCTAGAAAGCTTTGTCCGCAACGTAAAGCTTTTTCTGATACTTATTTGTGAAGCTTTGATTCAGAATGATGTGTTTTGATTAGATCTTGGTTTGCCCTGTTGCAGGACAACAAAATCGCCACGCTTCTAAACATATATCAATTGATGGGTTGTTTGCTTACAAGTTCAATTTAACTAAGTAGGATTTAGTAAATGTTGTTAAATCAAATTTAGTTAACCTTGAGACTGTTAAAACTTGAAACTTGTTTGGCACGACAGCCGTTAATCTTGCTAAATTCTAATAAATTACTTAGCTATTTGTTTCTTATTTAAGATTTGTAAGTGAGAGAAATATTGATATCTTTTAAATGCTATGAATGATGAGATTTAATAAATGCTAGTTTAATAAATTATGATGTTGAAACATGATTTATCAAAACAGTTGGATTTAAAATTCTTAAAATTTTGTTTTGTAGGATTTAAGCTGAATTTGCATAAATCCTTCCTATTTGCCTAAAATAGGATGGCAAAAAACCCATTTAGATTTTGATTTAGTTGGTTTATTGATTGGAGAGATTTCTTATTGGCATTATGTGCAGGAGGGAGCCTAGCATTGATAGGACACTCAGTTGGGGGATGGCTGGTGTGAATCTACATGGAAGAATTTGGATGGTCGGATATCTCTTTGTTGATCACCCTAGGGACCCCTCACCTGTTTGATTCCATTATGATAACATGTATGCCTCTCTTCGGTTACACATTAAGTGCTTGCCTTTTGACACTGCAAATAATTTTTTTTTGGACATTTAGGCCAATTAAGGCAGACTCACACATATATTGCATACACAAGACTCGAACTCAAGACTTCTTGGTTGGTAGCCTAAGCTCCCAACCAACAGATCAAGATGAGTTGTCATTGCAAATAATTAACTTGCTAAGAAATTTACTCATAATTCAAATGGAAATAATTGTATTAAAATATGTCAACCAAATTTGGTCATTTTGTGTCTCAAAATTGTTGGATTTATTTTGAGGCGAGTGCAATATATGAATAATCAATTAAAATATGTATTGTACTCATCTCAAAACAAATTCAATAAATTTGAGAATCTTCTTGACTAAAAAAAATGTTAAAGAATTGTGACCCTTTTTTCCCCCTATTTTAGATGTATTCCTACCAACTGAAATAGAGCGTAGCAGTGATAACTTTTGTTTTTGCCATTAATATGCTATGCTCATTCTGCTACAAAGGACCTTTTTTTTTGGGATTGATTTATTCATGCATGTATGGTTTAAAGAACGGTCAGGGATGCTTTGTTCGTTATTATCTCAGGCATTAAATGCTTTCTTTCTAAACAATCAGGAACTAAATGGGTTGCATGCTAAACGAATTTTTTGTATTTGTCTTCACTTCACTTAAGTTAAATCAGCTGTGTTTTCTTTAAATGAGTTTTTTTTTTAATGTAACGTAGCAAAAGCTATCCTGCCTAGCAAGTGGTCTGTTAGCAGCAAATTACTTCAACTTTTTAATACCATATGATACGATAACTTTAATGAAACGAAGGTAATCTCAGTCCACCTTGGGTTGGGATATGCTTGGTGTTGAGGACCTTTTAGTAAGTCAAGCTTTACTGTTATTATCCATCATCCCTTACCTTTCAATTTGCAAGCCAACTACCATGATACCACCTGTCTTACTCTGATTGACTTTAGCTTTGTCGTGCCATATATCTTGCAATCATAATCAATGAAATAAACATGGCCTTTCCGAAGTTTTCTTCGGTGACAAGCCATGGATCTTGTGGTGCTGATAAATCAATTGATTGTTTGATTTTGGAAGTTTTTTGTTTGAATTATCCTCAAGTTATCATTTCATCAAGTTGGATTAAGTCTTCGAATTAGCCAAACTGTGTTTGGATGAGGGATGAGCAAATGCGAAATTTTTTTTCTGTTGCATATGATTTAAGTTATGTTGCATTGCTTCTATTAATTTTACTCATGAAGATGTAATTTTCTATCAATTATTTTAAATTCTGTAATTTACTCATTGCATATAAATGGCCCAAAATAAGTATTATGCATGGCTTGGGTAAAAACTAATCCTATAGAGATGCAATTTGGAGCCTTCTGAATGATTGTTTGTGAATGCTTGAGGTTATAAAATGATAAATTTTGTCAGGTAAAGTTCCCGCTTGTTTTTTTGGAACGGTCATAATTCTATGATTGATGGGCGTGTTAAGAATGAGAGTTTTGTTGATGTGCGCAAGGGGTTTGACAAAATGCCAGGAAAGTATGTGGTGAACTACATGGCACTAAAGATCTATTTTGGATGATGCTTGAGTGGGATTTGGTGTCCTGGAACTATTTTATTGATTTGTAATAATACATCATGTTTGTTGCATCCTAGGTTTCCTTATTCTTATAGGTGCAATTAGTCAAAGAACATCATAGTTGTGATCAAAACCAAGCCAAAAAGTTCCATTTACTTTGGCATGAAATTTTCATTCTAACAATAGATTATATTTATAAGTTAGCTACACTCAAACCTTCTTGGCAAGGTTTTTGTTATATGTGCAAACTTTGACTTTTCTATGGCTATGAATTATTCTACCTCTAAAAATGATGACTATATTATTGTAAATAGTTTAGACCATATGTTTTGATATGAGCCTTTCTTGTCAGCTTTCAATCAATAGATTAAGGCTTCGTTTGGGATGTATTTCTTTGACATAATCTTTGATTGTTATATGACTGAATTTTATTTGGACTTTTTGACATAACCTATGGACTTTTTGATCTTATTTTAGCTTAAATTATAAATTTCATATTTTTCTCAGATAAATTTTTTTCATAAATAAAAAATACAAGTAATAGTCTCTTCGCTTTAAAAATTATTTTAGAAGAAATAATTTTTCAAGTAAATGTATACTTTTGATCTGTTTTA
The DNA here is from genome assembly GCA_019925795.1 of Dendrobium chrysotoxum. NCBI lineage: Eukaryota > Viridiplantae > Streptophyta > Magnoliopsida > Asparagales > Orchidaceae > Dendrobium > Dendrobium chrysotoxum. The sequence continues at coordinate 9,814,537 of CM034315.1, forward strand.
TATGAGCTCTTGATGCAAGAATTATCCATGTGTATCCTATACAAATTTGTTCATATGAAGCCCTTCTTTGTACATGTTTAAATCATATTGCTGGAAAAACATCTTAATTTATAACAGTTACATTCTAAACCTTCCTAAAGTTGAATTTCAATCCTCAAATGCAGCGTGCTTCCTAATGATGATTGGTTTGTTGATATTGCTCAAGAAAAAATAAACAAGATAAGTGGAAAGGCTAGAATGGGCAATGGAGAGAGAGACCTTAATAGCCCAACAGCTTCAATTTCTACAATGTCTATGTCATCAGTAAGATCACATGGAAGCTCCTAATCTGAATTTTCTCTTGTTTACAAATCCCTGTATAATTAGCTGTAATTTGTTTCATTCAATTTCTTCAACTGTTCTGTTGCATTTCAACATTAGGTTCTGATTATTTTTGATCCAGCAAATATGCCGAAATTTTCTTCTTTGTTGTTTGGGTCTGTATGTGGTAAAGTTTCCTGCATCATTTCCAAAGTCAAAACTGTATAATTCTTTGAATTGAGCACATGAGATTCATTCTCTGCTTCTGCAGAATGATGATCATTCAATTTCTGTGGCTTCTGTTCATTAGTTTTAAGGATGTAAACTTGCAAGGTTTTATTTATGAATTTGAAGTTCTGTAGTTGGTTTCTGTTCATTAGTTTCTTCTTATGGATCTTACTTTATGATTTGCTATGATTGATCATTCAATTTCTGTGTAAAATATATAATGAAAATTTCATGTATTTATTTTAATATAATTTAGATATTTTTATTTCTATATCTCTATTACTAATTTAGTGCTATTTAACATAATATATTTTTTAATTTATTTTAAATTTTCATTATATATTTTTTATTTTTTATTCACGTGTATCATATATACGTGCATTTATACTAGTATATAAAGACTACATTAATAAAAAAGAAAACATATTGATTTCTTGGTAGAAGACTAAGTTCAAATTTTACAATGCATTCGTACTGATACGAAGATGCAGACATTATATGCCACATACACATGATATATTTATTATTAAAATATGGAACACTAACACACATTGAATATGTCATTATTATATCATATCTTAAAATTTTAAGAGATTATATATAAACTATAAATTATATAAATATAAAATGAATTCATATAATAATAAATTTATTTCAATTACTCATAAATTAGAATATATTTATTGCAGATAAAAACATTCAATGTGGTAAAGTGAGAGTTTTACATTCAAGTTTTGCATGAGGATCTAACACACAAATAGATAAATAAAGAAGGCACGAGAGATACCAAGTTTTATGTCAAAAATCAAAGGAAAAAAAAAAACGTCAAGGCTCTGTGTAGTTAAAATGATTCTATTATATGAGCATTGATTATAAATATTTGTCCACCCCTCACTTTGGAGGCAACAAGATTACAAGAGCATGAGAAACCTGAAAAAAATATTGTGATGTCAATATATGAAGAAATGTATTCAGATGGTTGTAGCTAAGTAACAATGGTCCGACAATTTTGGTTAGATAGCAATAACCCAATAATGTTGATTAGGTGGCAAATCTGAAGACAATAGTCTAGTGATGATGGTAGCTAGATGGTGGTGTTAGGCTAACAATGGTGGTCAAGTGGCGATGGTTTGATAACGGCAGTCGAGTGTGCTAGAGTTCGAGAATGATGGTCAAGTAGCAGTGGTTCGATGCTGGTGATCCAATGAGAATAGTCAGGTGGTAGCAGTCCGACGATGTGGGGTTGAGTAGAGAAGATCTAAATGTGATAGTTAGGCGATGGTTCAATGACAATGGTCGTGCGATGAGTTGATAGTGGCACTCATATGGTGAAGGTTTGATGACGGCGGTTAAGTGGTGGTCCAACAATAATGATCGAGTAGTGGTCCTACAATGATGGTCAGATGATGAAGGTTAAATGACAACGGTCAAAGTGGTGGTTTGATGGGGGTGATCAGGTGATGGTCCGACAATGGCAATGGAACAATGGTCTAATGGTGGCAGTCGAGCGATGATTCAACAACAATGATGCTATGGTGGAGCTCTAACTTTCTTCAAACATGAATTATATTGAACTCTAGAAAGAGGTTCTCTTTATGTATAGAGTGATAGCTTATTTATTATTTTTTAAAAATGCCATGCCCTATAAATATGATAAAAAATCACAATACACTATCAAATGTTCAGTATGGATTCTCTTAATCATAGAATATTCATTCAACATTTTAAGTGCCTTCATGTTGTCGAAATTAAGTGATATTGGGCTTGTTAGATTTGTCTCATCGAGGCACTAGATTTGACTAGAAGCATGTCAAATTTGGAGCTTATGTAGTCCTTTATTAATATTTCAAAATTTTCATAATTCTTCAAGCTCTTGATATAAGCTTATTTAAACGTGGATTGGATCATGTTTAATATCATTGGATTTATCTCGTCAAGCCGATCAATTTGATTATAAATTTTCTTGAAAATTACAGTTAGGATGATCTTGAATTTAATTTTAGAAGCTTTCAATTGAAATGTACATCAAGATTCGTGCATGATCAATCCAATTTTTAATCAGGTATCAATATTTAAGTTTATTAAAGATATAATACTCAATTAAAGAAGTTATTGTATGATATTAAGGATTGTTACTCCAAAGTTTAAAAAAAATTAATTCTTTTATAAAAAATAAGAAATAAACATAAGAAAATCATAAAAATAGAGCAAACCAAAGAAAATAAATTTTATGTTTGGTAGCTATTAAGTTTGCTAATTTTCTTTTTTATTTTTAATTTAAATTGACACATAGATGGCTTGTTTAATATAAAATTGCATGTTTTCCTAGAGTTCTATTTTTTAAATAATATATATTAATCATTTTCAATCAAAAGGCCTATTTTTTAATATTTCATTTTCTTACCTTCAGCACCCTCAACTTTATTTTATTTTTACCCTAAGAGCATCTGATAATTATTACAATGCATATTTTCCTCAATTTGATTATTATCTAATTAAATCTTGTTAAAATATATACTATAACCATTATTCAAATGAGTAATTATAAAGCAATAAGTAGATTAAGGTGGGAAGACAACTTGATCATATGATGGGGGAGTAGGGGTGTCAAGACGGGTTGATGAGTCAGGTTCAAGTTCAACCCAAAATTGACTCGACCTGAATCTAGTCAAGCTGAAGCTGACTTGCTAGCAACATGAATGATTCAAACTCGACCTATTTAACTCATTTTTGTTAAGTCTTTTAAATAATTCATTTACTATAAAATCTACGATATTTAAAAAAAATAAGAAGATTACACCCATAAGCAAAAAATGTAAGAAAATATGATAATAAACATGTCATTTTCGGGTCAAAAGCGGGTCGCGGGTCAGCCAGAACCCAATCTGTTTATTAAATGGGTCAACTAAAACCGAGTTTTTTTGGGTCGGACTCAAATATGGTTGGTAGGACGGGTCATTTATTGACAATCCTAAGAAGGTGAGTTTAAATTAATGCTTTTAACTCAAAACAAGCGAATAGTGAGAAATATAATGATATATTTAATATCACAAATTGTTATTTGATAAATTTTGAAATTTAAATTAAATAAAACTAAAATAACAATTCAAATTAGTTAAATTAAAAAAAAAACAAATAAAAGGTCACTTTAATGACCTTAAATAACTCCATTAAATTCTTATTGTTGGGGGTGGAAGTAAATCATGCAACAAACACAACAAGAAATAGAAAGCAACGGAAACAAGAGGACACCAGTATTCAACGTAGAAAAAACTTGAAATAAGGAAAAAGCCATGGAGCCACACCACACGAAAAAATCCACTATGAAAATTAGAAGAAATTTGTACAGCTTGCTTCTCTTCACTCCTACACCATTCTTACACACGTAATAAAAGAGAAAGTCAAGTAAAATAACATCAAGGGACGCCACCCTTAAGAAAAACGAGAAAGAAAACTGTCAAGTCAGCCTCAAAGTGCTAGAGATCCCTCTAGCGAGCACGACAAATTAAACCGAGGTCCAAGATAACGCTACAACTAGATTGATCTACTCAATCAAATTCCACACAAACTAATACTTATGTGAGAAGTGTATATATAAAGATATACAAAGTATTAATTTCAAAATAACTTAAATAAATTTTAAATTTATTTTAGTACAATTTGTATTAGACTATTTTATTATAATTTTTTTTATTGAATGATAAAACCAATAAAAATATTATAAATTTAATATGGAAGTTAGAGTTTGCTCCACTATCTTCAATTCATGTTGAATCCCTAATTCACATTTATATTAATTTACAAAAAAATAATTAATAAATTCATTATTATAATAATTAAGTCTTAAACAAAAGATAAAAATAAAGATCATTGTTGTAAAATTTTCCTACAAATCGATCGTCAAAAAAAAAAAAATCTATAAGATGGGAGTTATTCAGTCAATATATAAAGTCAATTTTTCCTATAGTTAGAAAGGTACAAAATAATAAAATCTATAAGATAAATACATAAATGCATAAAATTTTAAAAATAAAAACCATTATAAGAAAAATAAAATATAATTTTCTCTCCTAACATGTTCTGTAGAACAACATAACAGTTCGCCCTTATGATACTACCAACAACTTCACCATTAAGCAACCATTATTTCCAATTTGATTAATTAAATTTAACAGTAGAAGCATGATTGCGTTAAAATTTAAAAAAGAGCAAAGTAGCCAAAACATTCGGCGTATTCTGAGAATGCGCCAGACCTTTTTGCGCATTCCGAAATACGTTAAAACGTTTGGCGCATTCCTAAGAATACGCCGAATGTTTAGGCATATTCCTTTAAGTGCCCACCTATCCACGATTGCTCGAATGATTGGTCGAATTATCGCACTAATTATCATACTTAATGATTGCAGAAATGTTTTTTTTTAAATTTATGATTGAATATTTTGAATTTTTTTCTATTTTAGTTTTTTTTTGCAGAATTTTTTTTTTTCAAATGATTTTCTACTACATAGATATGTGTAAAATATAGTTTATCAAACTAATAATATATTTCATAAAATTAAAGAGAGCTGATTAATTGATAAAATCAGAATTTATATCAGGTTTGAAGTTTAATATAAAATAGTTTCAATTAATTTTTTATATAAAATTAGTTTAAAATTACAAAACGATATGATGAACGATCAAATAATTTAAATTTGTAATAATAAAACATTTTTTCATTTTAACTTTATCATATAGGTTAATATAATATGTGAGAAAAAAAATTCTGAATATTAAAAGTTGTGAAAATTGTTTGCTGAAATAAAATAGGATAAGATTGAGATAGTGCAAACATAAATAAGCATAAATTCATGAAAATGATTGCAGAATAAAATAACAACACGAAAGACATATTAACTGCGTGGCAATAAAGCAAAAAATATCATCATTATATATGGCCCATTACTATGCGCATACGCGCTTGGAGTTGGCTTAAAGTTGGACAGCATGTGAATTTTTCTGCAAATTTCTTTTGGATGCATTGCCAATCCTTTATATTCAAAAAATCCTTCTTCTTTTGACTAGCGACTATATTCACCTTACGGTATGATTCAGATAGAAATGCATCTGATAGAGTGTGTCATCTAATATAAATAACACAGAGATCTACATCAATTATTAGATTTTCAACATTGACCTCAACAGACCCATCTTATTTGCATCTGATTTCACCAATTCTGCTCTTAAGAATACTCATAGGAGTGAAATGACCATCTTGATCCTTGAACCTTTGTTGTACAAATTTTCAACCCATATCACTTAACTCTGTTCAACTAAGGCCCAAATAATTGATAGCCTAGAAAGTCATGCAACAGTAATATCAACTTGCAAGGTCTAAAAAAAATAAAACTCTTAGAATATATGGCGGATTGGTTAAAGTAGTGAACATGAAGGAGAGAAAATACAACCCAAACCGGAGTGATAATGATTCCTCGAAGGATTCAAAATGAGGAGGCTATATTAAAATATGCAATGGATGGCCATTCACATAGGAAGATCGACGTTCGAAAAATTTAGAATAACAGCTTCTAAAGACCATAGGATAAAAACACGTGAATCAAGAAGCTCAACAGAGAAAATTTGGGGCAATGCTAACATAATTTATCTTTTGACCTACCCCTTTTTGTTCCCAACCCTCATCTTATTTTTGTAACTTTCTACCTTCCATGTACATGCCTAAACAACCAAAATTTTCTCCATTGTCTCCCTTCAATAGATGATACCCCCACTATCTCTCTAATATAATATTTTTTCAATATATCCGTCCTAGTTTTACCAATGCATTGGCCTTAGCATTGTCATTTCTCAAGATCAACTTTCTAGCAATAACTTATCTACTGCACAACACTCAGATTTATACAACATAATTAGCTTAAATATACAACAACAAGAACAACATTAAGCCCTTATCCCACTACGTGAGGTCGACAACATGAATTTTTTTCTCCATTATGTCCTATTAAGACTCAAATTCTCATTGAAATCCAACAAAAAATATCATTTCTAAAACTTTCTAACCAAGTCTTTTAAGGTCTACCTCTACATTGCTTAACATAGGTCAAATCTAATACATCTACTCTCCTAATCGGGTCATCGAAAGACTGATGTTTTATGTGACCAAACCATCTAAAATGACCCTCTCTCTAATCTTATCTACCACTAGAACTATTCCAACCTTTTCGCCTATAAACTCATTTCGCATTCTATCTCTAAGAGTAAACCCACTCATCCACTTGAGCATCCTCGTCTCTACAAAACTTAAACTTAATTTTATGCTTCTCTTTTAATGGCCAAAATTTTGCGCCATAAAACATTGCAGGTAATCAGCTTAATTATAGTTTTATAAAATTTCTCTCCTACAGATTTATACAACATGATTGGCTTAATTATAGTTTTACAAAATTTCCCTCCTAAGTCTCTATAATTTTCTCTTATTGCATATTACTTCTTCAGCACTTCTCCATTAACAACCCTACCCTAACTCTAAAACAAAAAACAAAAAAATTAAAAATTAAAAAAAACAAAAAAACAAAAAAACAAAAAAACCCTGCCCTAACTCTATAACTAACTGGAAATCCGCAGCCAGAAAAATCCTAACAGAAGCATGCGCGAATGTTAGGGCATCAGAGTAAGTCAAAGAGAAGAAAATTACTTGGTGATAGAACGTCTTCTCAAGCCGCTGTAATCGTTCGTGGCTCGCCCTCCGCATGGAGGAGTTCGTCATGGAGAGGCGGCAGAGCTTACTGTAGTAATCTGACCGCCAAGGCATCCTTTTATTCTGCACGTGCGCATCGCACAACAGTTAATATGTGTATAAATAAAAATTAAGTCGTAGAAATAACAACGGGAGGTTCCATGGTCTAGTGGTGAGGACATTGGACTCTGAATCCAATAACCCGAGTTCAAATCTCGGTGGAACCTATAATTGATTTCGTTGAGGGTTTTCTTAATATTTTTTTTAACTTATATCATCATATATATTTCTAACCTATATCATCATATAAATGACACTTTAAAATAGATATAACTAAAATATAAGTATTTAAATCTTTTAATGAACAAGGATTCTAATTTTTTTTTGTGAATGGTTAAATATTATACTCTACATTCTCAATTCATAAAATATTGGCCATCACAATTTCAAATTTGAACTCAATAGTGAAGGTCTACCTTACATAAAAAAGAAATACTTTTTATTTCAAAAAAAATAATCTCCTCGCATTTATAATGTTAAATATTTCATTATACAAAGTTCTCATATTAGAGCACTTACTAAGAGGAACATATCAGTTACCAACTGATTTTAATTTGCAAAAACAAAGCAAATCTTACCATCCAAGCATTTACTTTATATTAAGCCAAAAACAACTATTTTTCATAATATTCTTTCCACTGAATCATAAGGGTTCAACAAAATTTCCGCCAATGCTCAGAATTTCAACCTAAGTTCTTCCAAAAATTCTAATAATTATCAGCAGTTTCAAGTCCGAAAGTATTCCTTTGAGACTAAGGCTTCGTTTGGGGCGGCTTTTTTAATGCTTTATAAAGCAATTTTTTATTGCTAAAATTTTTAATTCAAAAAAAATTTGTACTAAAAAATTGCTTTAAAAAGTAGTAAGAAAGCCGTCCCAAACAAAGCCTAAAATTTCCTTTGGAATGACTTTTTTATTGCTTTTTAAAATAGAGCTTTAGAGTTTTAATATAAAAAATAAAATTTTTGTACTAAAACTCTCTTTTAAGAAGCAATAAAAAAGTCGTCTCAAACAAAACCGAAGCCTTGGGATAGCTTTTCTACTATTTTCTAAAACAATTTTTTAGCACAAATTTTTTAAACTAAAAAACTACTTTAAAAAGCAGTCCCAAATGAAGCCTTCATTTGATACAACTTTCTTATTGCTTTTTAACATAACTTTTTAGTACAAAAAAATTTTAAATTAAAAATTTTATACTAAAAAATTGCTTTAAAAAATATTAAGAAAGTTGTTCCAAACAACGCCTAAGATCCAAATTCATTTTTAAATGTAAAATCCACCGCTATATTATTTTCTACTGAAATAAAAATCTAACATTAAAATAGAAAAGAAAGCAAAACAATGGGTAAAAAGACCCCATTTCTTCTCGTATAATATCTCCACATAAACATAGTATCTATAGTTTTTTCACAGTTATGATTTCATTTGGGATAATTTTTTACGACTATTTGTTTGTTGTTTTAAAAAAAAATTATCCAAGAAAACTATTTTAAAAAGTAGTAAGAAAATTATCTCAAATGAAACATAAAATTAAAAATAAAATATTATTATTTTCTTGAATGATTTTCACTTATCTGATTTCATATCCTGACAATCAAAATCAAATTTATCAATATCCATTACTCTTCTACACTAAAAGGTTACAAGGCAAACTAGAAATACCACAGTAGATCATACTTACCAAAATCAAGGCCAGCTGAACATTAGCTTTCTGTACACAAAAGAAACCAATTTAGTTTAGCAGAAATTTTTAGGGAAAGCTCTCTGCATAATACATACTGAAAATAAAAATGTCCACTAACTACAGCTTTCATGGTTCAGTTGATAATTACACAGATTGATTAAGATTCTAAAATCCTAACTTTTGACTTGCAACAAACTCCATTAGTAAGTATTCAGCTGCTGTTATCACAAAAAATATTAGACTTCTAATATTAATACATATTTTTCTTTAAAGAAAAAAAAAATGAAGTGCTTTGAGGTAAGTTGAGGAGGTACCTGGGTGAAGTGGTTTTACTGATGTGCTTCTTAAACTCTTTGTTCAATTGTTCATCATTGATGAGCTTCTTAAATCCATCAGACTTAGCTTTCAGTACACATTTTACATTGTTTATTAGAGTCTCTTCTCTTTGTATATCAGAGGAGAGCATCTGTTTCTTCCATTCCATAAACTTGAGCTTTTGTTCAATTTCTGTAGCCTCTCCCATAAGATTTGGTATTCCATGGGCAGTGGGAAATCTTATGTCTACATCATTTCTGATTAAAACAGGAAATTTATTTAATGAAAACTTTAATATTAAGAGAATAGAACACATATATGCCTCTTTAAAGAAATGGCTCATGCATAGTGAAAGATAGAAAGCTGCAGGAATTTATGAGCACACCAGATTTGCTGCATGTGTGAGATCGAAGAGGGTTAGCCTTGATTATCTTGGCAACCATTGAACAGATACACATGAGCAGTACTGCTTATTATGTCCAAAAACTGAAAATTAAGTTGATAATCGCTTGAAATTTATTAAAATTGAATTAAAATTTATCTAACTCAAAGATAGGTTGTTCAAAATTAAATCATTTGAATATATATATGTATTATGAATGTTTTGAGAATAGGACAGAGTGCTCTGTTATCTGATTTGAAGGCAGATGATATAGGAAGGGAAAGGAAGAAGCATAGATAGGGAGTAACTTCCTATTATATTATCGTTTTTCATTATCCTGAGATTAATGTATTACATGATTTATATAGAAAAGGAAAGAAACCGATGGCACATTAGTTATTTAGGGAGTACTCATTTTGTTTGGTGTGGACAGGGTGGATAGAGTGATATGTTTTGTAATCCAGTTGTGAACATTCTGCAGAGGGGGTTGTTGCTCCATTATGCTGAGGCTGGCAGGGGTATTTGTGGATGTCATTGTTACATCCCCTCAAAATGATAGTCGAGGATTGGAATGTCAGCTTGTCATGAAGTTTATAGAAGATGGTCATTGGGAGAGCTTTAGTTAGGATATCAACTGGTTGTTCATGAGAGTTATACGAAGAACAATGATTTCATTGGATTTGAAGTATTTTTTGATAAAATGGTCGTCAATTTCTATATGTTTTGTCTGTGCATGAAATATTGGATTATTGGCGATAGCCATGGAGGATATGTTCTCAGAAGAGCATAGCAGGTTAGATAATGGAAATTTGAAAGTCTTAGAGTAGATGGCAAATACATATAATGTTGGCAGCCGTTGAAACTAGGGCTCTATATTCAACTTTGGTGGAGGATCTTATCACAACAGGCCATTTCTTGACATTCTAAGAAATGAGTGTGCTGCCAAGGTAGGAGGCCATATCCTTTGGTGGACTATCAGACCATCAGTAGTTGGAGTCGATCACCCAATGAGTCAGTGCGTGCATGCATAGTAAGTTTGTCATGCTGAATATGTAAGCTAAGGGTAATTATACTTTTTATGTGTCAAAGGCAGCATTTCAGGAGATGCAAGTGACCGGTGAGTGGAAGATGCATGTTTTGGCATACTTAATTTACCGCAAAGATTATATTCGCTCTTGTGATAATGAGGTGAGGTCCTATAGCAATCACGAGGGATTTCTATATAGAATTTGATTGTCAAGAGTTATTTATTTGAGGTCTGGATTGAACCTCTATTTGGAAGAAAGTGGATTAGAGGTGGCTTTGCAAATGGTTATAGCAACCTTATGGAGAATTTCATAGCTTGTTTTTCTAGTTTGACGAGAAAATCATGAATTCTAAATGCTTGAAAACCAATAAAGTATGATACCAGCCGAGGAGTTTCATGCTGAAGGCAGCTTGCAGATTGTGGAGTAGCTTGGAGAGTAAATGTATGGTGCAAGACACTGAGTATACATTTGAATGGTGTTGGCATGATAACAGAACAATAGGGCATTGATTTTGCTGAATTGAAATCGAAGTTGAGCAAATGGCCAAAAAGTGTGGTGAACTATCATCGATAGGCTTATTTAAGGCCAAAAATGGCCTTTTCCAGTAAGCACACATGTGTGCGGGATTGTTAATCACAATATCCAAGAGGTCGATGCATATTTACCATCTCATTTAGTGTACCATGAAGGAATGCATTGGGGATGCCCAAAAAGAGAATATCCCAACTACCGTAAATGGAGACTCTATAAGCAAGGTTTGAATGGTTGGTAGTTTAACAACAATGCTGAAAGTTTCACTATAGTCAATGCCATGCTATCGTTTGAACCCTTGAGCGATGATGCAAGCTTTATAGCAAGTTATGGTGCCATCCAAATTTTGTTTGATTCTATATGTCCATTTGGATTTTGGAGTCAAGTAGGTTTGATTGGATGGAGGAGGCACAAGTTTCTAGGTCCTTGACTTAGGAGTGCATGAAACTTGGCGGACATAGCATGGCGCCAACGTTCATGTTTGGTAACCTCAGAGTAGCAGTTGGGTTCACCAGGTGGATGTTTGTGATGAAGTTGGTTTGAGATTTGTTTTGGTATTAGTGATCCTGTTTTAAATTTTGTGATCATTTGGTGAGTACCTTCCGATATCGGAGTTGGCTGAGGTTGGGGATTTCGGAAGGATGAGGCTAGGGAGCTAAGTTGATCAGGTAAAGTTATTTAAGGGTTGGTAGAGATCGGATTGATTGTCGGGGTGGAAGGTCAGCTTAGCGCGTGCGAGAGATGAGGTTGGAATTAGGATGAGTGAGGCATGAGTTTGGGAAGGATGCTGAATTTGTGGTGCATTTTTGAGGAGTTTGTACGGGAATTTATTTTCATCAAATGCGATGTGACGTGAGGTCCCAAGTCCCAAGTCCTGGATGAGAAAAGTGGAGGGTTGCGTTAGGTAGTCGACAGCCAGCGTAAAACTTGTCGAATAACCATGACATGAATCCTTTAATAAATTGTGTTAATGCTAGGGCGTTCCCTGGAAGCGACGCACTGTATGGCCTGAATACAGTGAAAAGTGTGCAAGGGCCGCTGCATCGGCGCCCGGGTGCAGTGTTAAATAGGCAAGGGTTCCCACATCAAGGATGGATGTGGGCAAAGAAGCTAGTCCATGATACTAATATTAGGATAGGAACTTGGAATATAGGTTCCCTTACAGGAAGATTAATGGAATTAATAGATATTATGGTTCATAGGGAGATAAATATTTTGTGCATTCAGGAAACTAAATGGGTTGGAGAGAAGGCTAAGGAGATTGATAGTTTAGGATTTAAAGTTTGGTATTCAGGTAAGAGTCGTACTAGAAATGGTGTAGGCGTGATTATAGATAAGAGTTTGAAGGATAATGTTATAAATATTAATAGAATTGGAGATAGGATTATGGCTTTAAAGATTGTTGTTGATGCTAAGATTATTAATATTATAAGTGCTTATGCTCCTCAAGTAGGTTTGGATATGTGTTCAAAATTAAAATTTTGAGATGATTTAGAAGAATTAATTCAAAAGATACCTCTCGAAGAAAAAATTTTTATTGGAGGAGATTTAAATGGACATGTTGGTAGAGAGGTAAATGATTTTAAAAGCATTCATGGTGGATATGGGTTTGGAATGACTAATGAAGGTGGTAAGACCATATTAGATTTTTCTTTAGCTTATGATTTTTTAATTGTTAATACCTTATTTAAGAAAAGAGATGAGCATCTCATCACTTATAAGAATGGTTATAGTAAAACTCAGATTGATTATTTTCTTATAAGAAAAGTAGATCGTTTAGATTGCAAAGATTGTAAAGTTATTCCGAGTGAAAGTTTATGTACCCAACATCGCTTATTAGTTTTAGACTTTAAGATGAAAGGACAGAAAATTAAAAATAAAGTAAAGCGATTTTCTAGGATTAGATGGGGGCATTTAAAGAATAGTAATAAAAATATTTTTGAGAGTAAGATTTTAGATTCTAAGATTTTATTTGTGCATGAGGATGCTAATGTTATGTGGGAAAAAGTGGCTAGTGATATTAAAAATATTGCAAAAGATGTGTTTGGAGTATCAAAGGGAAAAGCCCATAATAGTAAAAATAGCTGGTGGTGGAATCCAATTGTGCAAGAAAAGATAAAAAATAAGAAGATTTGTTATAAAAATTGGTTTAGATGTAAAAATTCTGATAATTGGGAAAGATATAAAGAGGCATGTAAGGATTCTAAGAAAATAATATGTGATGCAAAGATCTTAGCTTTTAATGATTTATATAATAGATTAGATACTAAGGAGGGAGAAAGATATATGTATAAGCTAGCCAAACAAAGAGATAGGAGTAGTAAGGATTTAATTCAAGTGAACTGTATTAAGGATGAAGATCAAAAAGTACTTTTCTTAGAAGATGATATTCAACAAAGGTGGATGAGATATTTTGATAAACTTTTTAATGAAGATTGTAGGAATACAATTGACTTTAGTGACCTTAGCATCCTAAATGATAATAAAGATTTCTGCTTTTATCGGCGTATTAGTAAAACCGAAGTTAGAGAGGCTTTAAAGAAAATGAAGTGTGGAAAAGCTGTTGGACCTGATGATATCCCAGTAGAGATGTGGAAATGCTTAGGAGATGAAGGAATTTCTTGGCTAACTAAACTTTTTAATAATATTTTGAAGACTAAAAAGATGCCAGATGCGTGGAGAATGAGTGTATTGATTCCTATTTATAAGAATAAAGGTGATGCACAAGATTGTGCGAATTATAGAGGAATTAAGTTAATGTGTCACACTTTAAAACTATGGGAGCGAGTTATGGAGCGTAGGCTGCGGCGTGATACTAATGTTTCTCAAAATCAATTTGGATTCATGCCTGGTAGGTCTACTATGGAAGCCATACATTTATTGAGAGGTTTGATGGAGAAATATAGGGAGAATAAGGAGGATCTACATATGATATTTATTGATTTAGAGAAAGCATATGATAAAGTTCCAAGAGAAGTGCTATGGAGAGTTCTTGAAAAGAAAGGAGTTAATAATGCTTATATTCAAATCATTAAAGATATGTATGAAGGAGCTACTACTTGTGTTCAAACACAAGGTGGTTTGACCAAGTATTTCCCTATTTCGGTTGGATTACATCAAGGATCAGCTTTAAGCCCATATCTTTTCGCGTTAGTCATGGATGTTCTCACTAGACATTTACAAGAGGATGTACCCTGGTGTATGCTTTTTGCTGATGATATTCTTCTTGTTGACAAGACTAAAGAGGGAGTTGAAGGTAAACTTGAAGTCTGGAGATCAACCTTAGAGTCCAAAGGTTTTCGCTTGAGTAGATCTAAAACTGAATATATGGAGTGTAATTTTAGCAGTAATAGACCTAGTGAGGGGATTGTGACTTTGGGCGATCGAGTCATTAATAAGAGTACACGTTTTAGATATCTTGGATCTATTGTTCAGAGTGATGGTGAAATAGATGGGGATGTTATCAGTAGAATTCAAGTTGGATGGTTGAAGTGGAGGAATGCATCGGGCTTGTTGTGTGATAGAAAAGTCCCCCTTAAACTTAAGGGAAAATTCTATAAGATGGTGGTGAGACCTGCAATGCTTTATGGTGCAGAATGTTGGCCATTAAAAGAGAAGCACAATACTAAGTTATGTGTTGCGGAGATGAGGATGCTTAGGTGGATGAGTGGATTTACTCTTAGAGACAGGATACGAAATGAGCATATACGTGAAAAGGTTGGAGTAGCTCCAGTGGAGGATAAGATTAGAGAGAGTCGCCTTAGATGGTTTGGTCACATAAAACGGCGGCCTTCCGATGACCCAGTTAGGAAAGTAGAGGTATTAGATTTGACTTATGTTAAGAAAGGTAGAGGTAGACCTAAAAAGACTTGGTTAGAAAATATTAGAAATGACCTTTCTCTATTAGATTTAAACGAGAATTTGACTTTGAACCGGACACAACGGAGAAAAAGGATTCATGTTGCCGACCCCACGTAGTGGGACAAAGGCTTGTTGTTGTTGTTGTTGTTGTTGTTGCGATGTGACGTGAGGTGATAACATTCCCTGTATTGGGAATGAAGCATCAATAGCCTTTATCGGTTTCTAAGTAGCCAAGCAAAATGCAAACATGGTATAATAGCTCAATATCAACTGATGGAATTTGAGAGACTCTTTCCAGAACCTCTAAAGTATTCCTCAAGTTGTTCCACCTGATTTTGGTGTCACAAACGAATGACATGTGTTCAATGATCCTCTAATTTGTAATAAATTGACAACTATTGAAAATTCCCCATGATAGAGTGGTTGAATTTGAACCTAGGGATATTAATTCAGGTTGGTAGGTTAGATGAGTCTGATTTGAAGTTGATCCGACCCGAATATATTTAACCCAAACCCAACCTATTTATCATACTGGTCAAAATGTTTGGCTAAACTCGCCTAACCTAAACATGACCCATTTAACCTATTTATCACATAGATCTTAAAATTTTTAAGATTAACACAATCCGTTTAACCAAAATACAACTCGTTAAAATAAAAAATGGCCCATTTAAACCGAACCCAATCCACTTAACTCGAACCTGAATAATTATCAAGTCCATTTCAAGTAATTTTGGGTTTATGTTAAGCAGAACTCAACCAAAAAATAAATTGGGCTAAGATTCAAACCTAAACTCAACATGAATAATAATTATTTGAAACCAGATTTTTTTAGTTGGGATCCAATCAAGTTGTTAGCATAAGTCATTTATTGACACCTCTACTTAAACCCTAAGGGAAAGTCTTCTAAGACAGGGCATTTCAACTCATCACAAAGGAGGTCACGAGGTACACTGTTAATCATGGGTAAAGGCAAGCATGTCACTCCTTGAGATTTGGAAATCATCTAGTCCACAAAAGGCTTATGAGTCGAACTGGCAATGCCGAGAAGATCATTATTGAGTGATGAAGGAAGATCCTAAGCTTGATGAATGAGATGATGCTTCACGAGTGTTGTTGAGATAATTATATACAATGTGCAGCATTAGGAGGAAATCAAGGTCTGGTGAGATTGTGATGATATAGTCCCAATTGGGCAACACAAAGGAGATGAAGGATTTCATCTTATGACTCTTCCAAAAGCTAAACATAATCTTAGAGGTTTGAGCAGAAGTGCTTTTGACGATCACATTCTTCCCCATATTTAGAAGAGGAGCTGAGTGATGGCAGAATTTGTATAAGTATGCTTGTTATGGGTTGAATTATGCTTAGATTTTCTTTGATATAAATTTCCACTAAAAACGCAAGTGCACGTGTCGATCAAGTAATAAAAATAATATGAGAGAGTGTCGATCCCACGAAGAAGTGTTCTGGTTCTATGCAGTTGTTCTGGTACTGTCTACTCTAGCTACACGATTTATCCTACGAAACAAAAATTAAATTTGTATGCCATATAGAACGAGAATTGCAGAAGAAAAGTAAAGTTACCAATAGATAGAGTATTTTTGACTAATGACAGTGAAATCTCTTAAGTTTTCCTAAGTAGACTCTCCTAAATTAGTTATAAATCAGAGCATATGTATCCTTAGATCTTTGTCGAGCTTGTAAGGATGTAAAAAAAAGTTTATTGCCTTTCTACAATTGTTTTATCTCTATAGAACCTAGAATGCTAAACATCCTATGTCTACACAAGCAAGAGTTCCATTCCAATATTCCAATTTTCACGATTGAGCATGCCTTGCCACGCATATTTAGTCAAACATTGAAGAGAGTTGTGTACATTTTACAATAAATAATCATCACAAGGCACCACAGAAAACCTTATTCTTAAAAAGATTACTACCAATGTGGAAAGGTGAAGCAGAAAGATGCCCCTCATTCAATCGAAAATGAAGCTTACCTGTCCCCAAGACAGAACAAACCACTACCTTTGAGAATGCCGCCATCTAAGGAGATAGCACCATCACTTATGAATGGAAGAGCACCCATCATGTCACTCCTGGTATTGTACACTTGCAAGCGAGAAAATAAACTAAAAAACAATGTCTCTCTTAGCCCACGGCCATCAACTGTCACACAAGATAAGTGTTGCTGATCCATATGGATCATGTTCACAGCAAAGCCCAAAAAGCCAGGCGGATATTTCCCATTAGGTAGCTTTGGATTCATTAGTGCAAGCTTTTTTTGTGGATCATCAGGAAGAATTTCGCCACTAAATGGTCTGGTAAAAAAAATTTAGTGACGTGTCAGAATAATATAAGGTATTGTGAGAAAAGTGCTCATAGCTGATGACAGAATAACACTCTTAAATCAACATAATGCAGTCACAAAAATAATCTCGAACAAGGCAGTGATCGGAGCATATCTCATATACCTCAGATTCTGAAGGCAGTAAACAATAAATCTACCATTTAATATCCTTCCAATTGTTGGTGCAATGCCATGAAGACCAGCTTTCACGTCAACAGTGCCATCTTTTTCATAATTTTCAAGGGCTTCAACACCATCAATTGTCTTGCAAACTATAGCCAACATGGTCTCCAGTCCCAAATACTCGGATAATATTCTGATAAAAAATGTTAGAAATCACAAATGAAAAAAGCATCGTGAATCACCTGTCACTATCATATGGCATACTCATCAAATCACCGCCAGAAGGAATTGATAAACCTTAGCTGATTATAGTAATGATGCATGGAAAAAAAGAAACACACATGTTGTAGTCTTGAGCAGTTTCTTCAGTCTACTATAGCTAACTAACATGCAGTAACATCATCTAGTAATGTGATTGTACTCAACCCATGTAGAAGGTTTGGAATAGCAATTGCTGCCAGCAGAAAAAAAACTTCATATATAATAGCTATAAACATGAAAAGAAACTAACCTGAAAAAAAAAAAAAACAGAACAGATGTACAACTATTTTTGAAAGAAGAAACTAACCTGCTAAGATTCTGATCGTATACTTTTCCAAGTGAAGCAACAATTCCTAAAACATCCTTGGTGCATTTTAATGTAGATAACATTGAACCATGCCGATCTTTCACCTCACATATTATGCCAGCTGCTGTTTTGTCCAGCTGTATTACTTGATCATTCATCTGTTTCTCGGTGTATACAGAGGAAACACTGCTGTTCCCGTTGTCAATGCTTGAGAAGTAGCATTCTTTAAGTTCACCTACAAAATAATTTTGAATTCCAAATCAAGTATATTTTCTGAGCTTAGAAGAACCTATACACTTAAAGCAAGAGGAAACTGAGGTAACAAGAACTATTTTGCTTAATATAGATGAGCCAGTCACCAAGATTATTACCAGCAAATTATCTTAAAACTAACAGCAAGTAATCAGGAAAGTTTCTAGTTCAGGATTCATGAGTATGATAATTTACAACAGACATAAAAGAGCAGATCAATTGTCTATTTCACAATAAGCAAATGACGCAGGCTAAGATTGACTTAACCTTGCAAACGATGAATGGATTCATCGATGGCATTCGCATGAGCATTGAGATAGTTTAGGTTGTCTTCATGATGCTTAACCTCTTGTGCCAGTTTCTGTGAATTGTCTTGATCTTTCTGTGAGAAAATAATGCATGAAACACCAGTTGTCAAATATCCCAAGCCTAATTTGGTAAGTGATCAAAATGAAAATACATTTCAACATTTTTACCATAAAATACATCATGCATATAAAAACAGATGCCCAAATTCAAAGCAACTGGGATAAAACTCTGTTTTCAATATGATTAATTCAACAGATATACTATCCTCAAAATTCTACTAACACCATAATGGAACAGAATATCATCATCTAGCTAACCTGAATTAAAGCCTTCAACAATTCAATACTCTGCGCAGTGCCGTCCAGTTTGCATTGGGGTAGTGTGGCCATCAGCTCTGACAGAAGTGATAAATGGCTGACCTAATATATGCGATGCTTGTCATCAGGAGAAAGTTTACCGAGTAATGTTTAGCAAGCTATCAACAAAAAAGTAAGCCCAATCAAGTAAAAAATAAACCTAAATACAAGTAAAATGGTTATTAGTAGTATTGATGCATAAATAAAAAAATGAGGATCACTTCTTTAGAGGTCAGGTTCCAAACTATAGGATAGAGAGGGAATGTTATGCATAGGTATCTTGTCTTGTGATAAAGTGGAAAATACATTAAATAGACAATAAAGTCAATTACACAATCTTTCCTTAAACATTTAATCAGGAGCACAGCTGATGAGGACATCAGCAGGAGATTCCAGCGCGTCTATCACAGGAGACATCACAGATCGACGGCCACGATCAGGAGCATCAATTTATGATTTATTTTATATTATTGTATTAGTATTATTATTATTTGTTTTAGTTTGACCATTGTACCCCTATGAGGGAGTTTAGTGAGTTGTAGCCCTGAGGGCATTCTTGTCTTTGAGTTTTCTCTTTGTGGAGGCCTATATATAGAGGCCTTAGACTTTGTATTTGGGATAATGATTAATTATTAATGAAATCAACTTTGTTTTGTTCTATTTGTGAGTTCTTGAGAAGAAATCCTAGGAGAGGGCCAAGCATCACCCGTCAGCCGCCGGTAGAGGCCGGGGTTCGCAGATAGTATTTGTGTTATCTTTCCCCTTTTCCCCTCCCCTTGTCTCCACTGCCGACCACCCTACCCAATCCACCCCAAACCGCCAGCCATCCTTCCCAATCCACCCCAAACCGCCGGCCTACCCTCCCTCCACCGCCCCATCACCCCACCGCCGGCCTCCCCTAACTGCTCCCACCATCCCCCCCCCCCCCTCCAACTGTCTGCTCACCATAGCCCCCCTAGCCGCCGGCCTTACAAACCCCAAACCCTAGATTTCAAATTCCAATCGCCGCTTCAATACTTTCCTAAAATATCCTTCTATTAATTTGGAATTCTTCATTTTTCTTTTTATTGGAATTCAAAATCATTTGAATTTCAAATTCATTCCATATTAATAAATCCTATTTTAGGAAAGCCCCTTAAACTTCTCAAATCTAAAATTAAAATCAGATGTGATTACCTAATCACATTTATTGTTTGGGACCACACACGTTGAATGTGGACATATCCCCTCCCACCTCCTTTGGTCGGCCCACTCCCCTTTCCTTTTCCTCTCCACAATTAATTCCCTCTCCCACCGATTAAGCCCATTAACCCCCCCCCCCCCCCCCCCCCCCTCTCTTCTTTCCACTTCAATTTCCCTCCACTTAAGTTTGAAATTCCAATTTCAAAATTTCCAAATCCCTTTCCTATTTTACTAAATCTAAAATTAATTTCAGATTTTAGTTACCTTCCCTATTCCAAACCCTAAACCTAGCCTTCCCCTCCTCCACCCGAACCCTCCAAACCGCCGGCTCCACCCCTCCCTTCCTCCTTCACAAGCAGCCGACCTTCAAGGATCCCCAAGAAAGGAGGCTCCTTTGTCCATGGCTGGCGGATCCAGAGTTTGATTCCGGCTTCATCTACGATCAAGAAGGCTTCATCGACATTCTACGGTCATCCTTCTTTGACCTTGATTTGGGGTTTGACGAATCCGTGGAAGACTACGTGAACAGAATTCTCTTTCAGCTGTCCACCAAGCTGTCCACCGCCATCGATCAACACCTCTCCTCCAACCAATGGTTGGTTGTTCACCATCCACCAACTCCTTCGAATCCGGGTAACTTGCTGTTGACAAATATTCTCAGTGCTCTCTGTTTACTAGTGACGTCAGTGTTATTGCTTAAGATCTCCTTCCGCTAAGTCCACTTCAATGAGCGAAAGTGAGGGGAACTCACAGGCGAATTTTCTAATTGTTAAGAGGTGGATTCTATGTTATCGCCGTAAGTGTTACATAAGTTTGAATTATCTTACATATTCTGCTACTCTATATTGTAACTATTTGCTATTTAGAAATTGAAATCAAGTAATTCCTAGAATTCCTCTTTGTGAAGCATTGATTAAAAATTTGCAAAGCATAAACCACTTTTATTAATTCTTATGCAATTCCTATTTCATTTTTGTTTCACATCATCTTGATATCAGAGCATGGTTGCATGCTAGAATCATTCTAGGAATTATCACTTGCATTTATTTACTAATTTTGTATCCTCCCATTTAATTTAGTAGACATTATTTAGGGTGCATTTACATTTCGTTTAACATATTCATAGTAATGTTGTGTCAGCTTAGTCACCCTTTTGAGTCTATGGATCCGGAACAAATTCAGCGGACGTTAGATCTGATTGTAGGTCAGCTAGGTACTGTAACCCAGCAAATTAGAGAAACCCAAGTTGACTTAGCTGAATTTTGCCGTCAAGCTGGAGAACGTCTAGATCACATAGAAAGGATAGGAAATCATACTCCTTACACTCCTTCTAGACCACCGTCTCCTTATGTTGAGGAAGGACGAACCAAGGATGTACCACCCCGAGACCCTTACCGTCATAACAACCCTAGGCTTCGTAGAGAACCTATAGATCCTACTTGGAGTGATAATGATGCCCAACTGCTAAAAAATATTCATATAGATGCCCCTTCCTCCCTAGAGGCCCAGGTTTTCCTAGATTGGCTTAAGGGTATGAATAGCTATTTTAAATGGTATAATATTTCGGAGGCGAGAAAATTTAGATTTGCTGAAATGAAGTTGACTGGTAGGGCTAGTCAGTACTGGACTAACCTTGAACATATGCGAGAAACTCGAGGAGAATACCTCATCACTGATTGGAGAAAAATGAAACAGGAGCTCAAACAAAAGTATCTCCCTCCCTCCTACTACCCCAGACCTTTAGATCGTTGGAATAGGTTAACCTAGAGTAGTAAACCTGTGAAGGACTACATATCTGCTTTTGATGATATTATGATCCGTTGTAGTGGCAAGGAGACCACTACCCCTGCCCAACTTCTTTCCATGTTTACAGCTGGACTTAGGGAAGACCTTCGAAATGAACTCTTTGCTAGAGGAATTACTACCTTAGAGGCTGCTTATAGTCTTGTGCTAGACCTAGAAGAATCTAGGAACCATGCCCACTTTAGGAGCCAAGACACCCGTCCAAATCCTTTTAAACCCTCCTCCAGCCAACCTCAAAACAAACCACCTGGTCCCACGACTGGTCGACCCACTGCTGGACAATTCCAACCTCGCCCTGAATATAAGAGTAAAACCCCTGAACGTGAGACACCCAAAACCCCTGCGGGAACCAAATGCTTTAGGTGTCATGGATATGGACACATTGCCTCTCAATATTGTAGCCCATATAAGGTAACCATGATCAAGGAAGTTATTGATGAAGAGGATGAACCTGACACCGAACTAGTTCATCACATCGATGACGAAGAGGACTTTTTCTGTGAGGAAGACACTACCGTGACCACTGCCTATAGAAGATGGATCACTTAGACCTGCAAGTTGTTAGGTGTGCTTTGTCACAACCTAAACTGAGTGACGATTGGCGTAGAACTTCCATCTTCCATACTTTCACCAAAATCGGTGACAAGAACTGTAATGTTATCATCGATAGTGGAAGCTGCATTAACTTTGTTTCGTCTGCTATGATTTCTAAGCTACACCTGAAAACAACTCCGCACCCGAACCCCTACAAGGTCGCTTGGATGAACTCGTCCGCCTTAGAAGTGAAAGAAAGGAGTCTTATCCCCATTGAGTTTGTGGGATGCAAAGAAAAGATATACGATGTTTTAACCATGGATGTTGGTCAGATCATTCTTGGCAGCCCCTGGCTTTTTGGTAACGACGTTCATATCTATAGAAGATCAAACACCTGCATGTTCGAGCACGATGGTAAGAAGATTAAGCTCTTACCCTCCCAACCTAAATCTACTAAGGTGGAAGTAAACCCACTCCCCTCAAACCTAGCACAGGCCTAAATCTATAGACCGCCAAAGACCTGGACATTGAACTAGGGTTAGGTTCACCCTTATACGCCTTAGTAGCTCGGGAAGTGAGTGCGGATCTGGAAGAACCTATCCCAGAAGAGGTTAAACCCCTCCTTGAAACCTTTGCTGACATTTTCCCAAAAGATTTGCCCACCCAACTCCCACCTCTAAGGGATATCCAACATATCATCGACTTAGTGCCTGGAGCTTCCCTACCCAACCTACCACATTATCGCATGAACCCCACGGAGCATGCTAAACTTAAGAGACAGGTAGATAAGTTACTGCAACATGGTTTTATTAAGGAAAGCCTTAGTCCGTGTGTTGTCTTCGCCCTCTTGACCCACAGGAAGGATGGTTCGTGGAGAATGTATGTTGATAGCCGCGCTATCAACAAAATCACGGTCAAGTATCATTTCCCTATTCCTCGTCTAGATGATATGTTAGATATGATGACCGGAGCCACCCTATTTTCTAAGATTGACCTCAAGAGTGGCTATCACTAAATTAGAATTCGTCCTGGAGACGAATGGAAAATTGTTTTTAAAACTAAGGATGGGTTATACGAATGGACGGTTATGCCTTTTGATCTGAGTAACACACCAAGTACGTTTATGAGAGTTATGACCCAAGTCCTCAGACCCTTCCTAGGAAAATTTGTAGTAGTTTACTTTGATGATTTCTTGATATGTAGTAACTCGGTGGATCAACACCTAGATCACCTGAAACAAGTTTGTGAAGTTTTGAGGAAAGAACAATTATATGCTAATCCTAAGAAGTGTATGTTCATCACTAATAATGCGACTTTTCTCGGATTTATCATATTCTCCCAAGGCATATCTGCTGACCCTAAGAAAGTGCGAGCAATTAATAAGTGGCCTGAACCAAAGAATATCAGAGACGTTCGGAGTTTTCATGAATTGGACACATTCTATCGGAGGTTTATTAAGAATTTTAGCACTATCATCACCCCTATAACAGATTGCTTGAAAAAGGAGATTTTCAATGGACGACTTTTGCCACAAAGGCATTCGAAGAAATCAAGAGACGAATGATGGAAGCCTCGGTTATGCGATTACCTGACTTCTCTAAAGTCTTTGAAGTAACCTGCGACGCTTCAGGTAATGGTAATGGTGGAGTCCAATCTCAAGAAGGACACCCTATCGCTTACTTTAGCAAAAAATTGAATGACATTAGACAACATTACTCCACCTATGATAAGGAATTCTATGCCATCATTTAATTTCTTAGGTTTTAGAGACACTACCTGCTTTCCCAAGAGTTTGTTATATTCTCTGATCACGAGGCTTTGCGATACATCAATTCCCAAAAGAAACTCAGTGCCCGACATGGCCATTGGGTTGAATTCCTGCAAGAATACACTTATACGATTAGACGCAAAGCAGGATCTGAGAATAAGGCTACTGACACATTAAGTCGTCGGATGATGGTTACTCGCGAAATGAGGATGGAAGTAATTGGATTTGAACGCATTAAAGAAGATTATAAAGATTGCCATGATTTTAAGGAAACTTATTTACTACTAACTACTAGAAGTGAGCGTATCATCAATGATTATTTCTTAGACGATGGATATTTATTCAAATCCCAAAAGCTTTGCATTCCCAACACATCTTTTCGAGAATTTCTTGTCTGGGAATTACACGTTGGAGGCTTAGCTGGACACTTCGGTCAATCCAAAACCATTGCTTCAGTAGAACAACGATTTTTCTGGCCGAGCCTTAAAAGGGAAGTTTGTAAGTTGGTTAGGAGATGTCACACATGTCAACTCGCTAAACAACGTAAACAAAACACCGGACTCTACACACCCCTCCCTGTACCCAACTGCCCTTAGCAGGATGTTAGCATGAATTTTGTTTCAGGGCTACCCAAGACTGCTAGAAAGCATAACTTTGTGTGTGTGGTAGTGGACCGATTCTCTAAAATGGCTCATTTCCTCCCGTGCTCCAAAACTTTTGATGCCTTTATGATCGCCAAACTGTATTTCTATGAAATTGTTAGGCTCCACGGGTTGCCTAAAACCATTGTGTCGGATCGAGATGTTAAGTTCACTAGTTATTTCTAGAAAACTTTATGGCACAAAATGGAGATCAAACTTCAATTTCTACCGCTTTTCACCCCCAAACAGATGGACAAACCGAAGTTGTGATTAGGAGTCTAGGAAATCTGCTAAGGACTTTGGTAGGAGAAAATATCCTGGACTAGGACTCTAAACTTCTAATAGCTGAATTTGCCTACAACAACTCTGTTAATTGTACCACAGGTCTAAATCCTGCTGAAATTATTTATGGGTATCAACCTAGACAGCCTATAGATTTGATCCCTATGAGTCCTAAGATTAGAATGTCTGAATCTGCATATACATTTACATCTCATCTTCAGGAATTGCACAAAGAAATTAATAAAAGAATTGAACAAAGCAATGCAAACTATAAAATTAATGCAGATCTCAATAGACGATTCAAAGAATTCAAAGTTGGAGATTTCGTAATGTTCAAATACGGCCGTAGCAGTTTTCGCAAGGAACCGTTAAAAAGTTACATTCTAGGAGGTGGATTCTATGTTACCGTAAGTTTGAATTATCTTACAGGCGAATTTTAAATAAAGACAGGATGTGTGCTCAAGCTGATGAAGCATAAAGAGTTCCTCAAACACCTACTACTGAAATTAGAAAAACTAGTAGAATCTCACGACCAGCACAAAGGTATTCTCCTACTTTATATTATCTATTGATGATAGATGGTAGCGAACCAGAGTGATATGATAAGGTCATTCAAGATGATGATTCAAAAAAGTGGGAGCAAGCCATGGATGATAAGATGCATTCACTTAAGTTGAATTAGACTTGGGAGTTAACTAAGTTACCAGATGGCAAGAAAGCATCAATCGTCCTACCCTTCTATGGATAAAATCATCAATGCAGCTGCTCAAGCCTCTCAGCCTGCTCCTCCTCACATTGTGCCAAGTTGGGGTGCTCAGCCTACTCACACTAGTGACCCTCTCAGCCAGCTCCTCCTCACATTGTGCCGAGTTGGAGTGCTCAACCTACTCACACTAGTGACAGCCCAGACAATGTGTTTGGGACCAATTTTCAGGCAGCTCTTCAAAAGGATAACAGCAAATCAGCCCATGCACTTGGAACTTCTTCCAATGTGCAGCAACAAGGCAACAGTTCTCCGCAATAATTGGGCAACAAACTTCAGGATCCCCAAGCAGGTAAAAGCCAACTTTCAAATGCTGAAAATGAAGAGGAATATAGACCATGAATCCTGACATCTAGAAGGAGGAAACCAAAGACAAGAAGCCACACTATGGATAGTAGGAGAAAGGCAAAGTCCACTAATGGTAATTATGAGACCCCACAGCAGGTTGTTTTTTCAGCTGAAATTTTCCAAAATATGGAGGATTCTTCTAGTAAGATACTAAATCTCACAAAGCAGCCGAGTAGAGTCTCAAAGGCACACTTTGAGAAGGAACTGCTATATTTGGGACTGATTGCTACCTTGCTAAGAAAGAGAAAGAAGGCATCGAACAATATAATTGGCGGGAACAGTATCCCCTTAGGTGTGCAAGGTTGACTTTCTCCTCTATTTTTTACATTGAATGCCACAAATTAACCAGGCCACTACCGGAGCACTGGGATACCAACAAGCCCTTCGGGCTGTTTCAACCCTTCTTTGGTATCCCCCCTCTGGAGAGGTTCCTTGTTTTCTTTGTGGGTATTCAATGCAATTACTTGGGAGTCCTCACAATGCCAGCTAAGTGGGTTCCTGTTTCTTTCATTTTTGGTCTCTTCACTTTTTGTTGTATTCATGTTTGGAGTTACATAAATAGAAGCATAGTTCTTCTTACTTTTTTTTGTTTGTTTTTCTCTTGGAAAGACATAAATAGAAGTTTTCATACTAGTATGTACTCTTTTATTATCTTTAATTAATACAACATGCAACTTTCACAGATGGAAAGAAAGCCCTGTAGAATAAATGAGTTTACAGGCTGAAACAAAAACCTGATGGTAGTATGCGCTACAAGGCTAGACTTATAGCTAAAAATTGTCAACATAAGGAAGAAGTGGGCTATATAGGAATTCTCTCTCCAATGGTAAAGATGACTACAATCATAGTTGTGTTAAGCATAGAAACAATAGAGGATTTACATCTAGAACAAATGAATGTAAAGACGGCATTTGTTTATGGTGACCTGGAAGAAGAGTTGTGCATGCCATAACCTCAGAAATATACGATCACAGGTAAAGACGATTTAGTATGTAAACTCAAAAGAGCTTGTATGGGCTGATGCAAGCACCAGGCCAGTGGTATAGAAGATTTGACAGGTTAATGTCAAACAAAGGGTACACGAAGTGCCAAACATATCAATATTATTTTTTAAAATATTTTGATAATTATTATATATTACTGCTCTTGCATGTGAATGGTATGTTGATTGAAGTATCATATATAAAGAAGATAAAAAAAACTAAAGGAGTAGTTATCAATAAAGTTTGAAATGAAAATTTTTTATCCAACAAAGAAAATTCTTGGTATGAGAATCAACAGGTATAGAAATACAAGTATACTAAAGTTGCGTCAGCTAAGCATGTTGAAAAGATACTATACAGATTCAACATGAGTGATGCAAAGCTAGTTTGCATTCTCTTATTTAGTCACTTTCAATTATCTAATGAACAATCGCCTATATCTGAAGCAGAACAAGAATAGATAGAGAGGACTTCGTATGTTTCAGCAATTTGAAATTTGATGTATGTTATGATTTGTATGAGACTAGATATAATATATGTAATAGGAGTAGTCATCAGATTCATGAGTAACTCGGGCAAACTTTATTAGGAGGCAGTTAAGTGGATTCTCAAGTACTTGAGAAAATTGATTGAGAAAGCTCTTTGCTTTAGATATGCAAGGATTGAACTATAGGGATATGTAGATTTTGATCTTGCTTGAGATATTTGTGATATGAGGAGTATAATAGGTTATATCTTCACTTTAGGAGACACAACTTTGAGTTGAGTTTTCAAGTTACAGAAAATTGTTGCTCTCTCAGTCACAGAAGTTGAATACATTGCTATCACAAAGACAAGCAAGGAGATGATATGGTTGTAAAGTTTTATTGCAAAACTTGGCAAAAGGCAAAGGAATGAGAAGTTGTACAGTAACAACATGAGTGTTATTAATCTAGCTAAGAATGTTGCATTTCATGCCATGACGAAGCATATCCATTTTTGATATCATTTTATTAGGTCGCTTCTGGAAGATAGTTATCTTTGGAGAAGATACACACGATCAAGAATCATGCAAACATGCTAACAAAGATGGTGACAGCTGATAAATTGAACATATTTGTAACTTCAGTTGGTCTTCATGTAGACTAAAGGGCAGGAGTGAGGCACACTTCAGGTACTATAATTAGTGCTATAGATTGGGAGAATGTTCGATCGCAATCTGTTTCCAAGTGGGAGATTGTTAGTTTTATGTGGAATATGATTGTGTTGACTTAAACCTCAATTCCGCCAGTTGAGTTTGACGAGCAATTAGTTGGGAGGTCGCAGGGGGGCAACACGCCACCTTCTCGGAGGTTCGAGGGCGTAGGCATCGAAAATTTTATTTTTGTGCGTACAGTTGTATAGCACCGCAGCACTGTATGCTGGGGTGCTACAGTGTTTCTGGCTCGGCCTGGAGATAGAGACAGGAGCACTATGGCGCTCCAACCCCTAGCATCGCGACGAATTAAGTCGGGCTATAGACAAAAAGTAGAGCATTGCGGCACTCCGAATCCCAACACCGCAGCTCTGCGAGTCGGGCTGAGTAGTTTTTCTTCCTCTTCCTTTTATTTTGCTTGAAGGGTTGCATCTTTTGGATGTTTTTAAGTACGTCTTTTTGCTATTTGAGAAAATTACGCTACGTATGAGATGAAGAGAGACAAAAGAGAGTGTAAGAAGAGATACATGCACAATTAGTCTCAACTTTCATACTGAATATCTTGATGTGGTGTGGATTCATAATTTTTTTCCTGGTTTCAGGTTTTCTTATGTTAAATCCAGATGTTATTTTTTCTTTACTGCACTTTTATTATTCTTTTTTGTGTCGATGTTTGATTATACTTCCCAAAACGTGATTGTTTCAACCTTTCAATGGTGTCCCTCCTAGCAGGCTTTAATGGCACTCTTTACAATCACGTAGGGGACCCCGTCTTAACAATTGAGGGGCTTCTTCTAGTATTAAGCTTTCTTCATTTTGAGATATTTTTTTTTAATGGAAAGACAGATATTACTGTTCTTCTCACTCTATTTTTTTTATTTTGGTTAGGGCGGACTCTCATTAGAGTCTCTATATTTGATTTTAGCTTCTTGTACTCCTTTTGCTTTTTCACTTAGTAATGCAGCAAGCACTTTTCAAAAAAAAACAAGAAAAAAGAACATTTAGCCATAAACAGTACCTAGCATTTCTCATTTGGAGCAAAACTCCTTCATGCACTTAGAAACAGTAAACATTTAAGAATGCCGCTTGGAAAAGAGACCAAGAAATGCAAATACTCGAAATAATACACAAGCACGGAGATGAAAATAAGAGATTCAGCAGATAAATTAACCGATGAGCGGAAATCGGAAGATGACCTAACTCCGGCGACGGCGGCCGCGGTGAAAGTAGAAGCTTGCCAGAGGCGGCCTGATTGTACTGGATCGAACGGTCGAAGCGTGGAGCTCGGAAGCGAGCAGAACGATGAGGTACTGAGCCGTGAGGGATCTCGATGTCACTTTGTCTAGGCCAGTCACGTGCATCTCACATGAGGACGATTTTGCGCTGGTTTGAGCCTTCGAGGGCCGGACGCCCAATATTGGCGCCAATCGAGCAGCTTTTAAAACTCTGAAGCAAACGAATTCGAATCAAATAGTTTCAATTAAGTGTATATTGATTTTTAGCTCATTCATATTTATCAGTTGGTTGTGAGTTTTAGCTATTAATTAAAATTTTATTTGGGACGATTTTTTTATTGTTTCTTAAAATAGAGTTTTAGTACAAAAGTTTTAAATTTTGTATTAAAATTCTGTTTCAAGAAGCAATAAAAAAAATCGTCCCAAAAGAAAAAATTTATTATGTACGGATGCCGAACGTAGCTATACGTCAGGATGCTGTGGTACCGAGCGGTATGAGACTCGGTATCGAGCAATCCAGAGCCTCGGTACAGTAAAAAGGTGACATGGCGCATTTTTATTGGTCTCCGGACGGCGTTCTGCGTCCGCACAAAATAATTTTTCATAACGGAGCCTAAGATTTCATTTGAGACGGCTTTCTTGCTGTTTCTTAAATCAGATTTTTAATACAAAATTTTTAAATTATAAAATATATTAACATTTAAAATTTATAGTATAAAGTTATGAAAAAATATTCAGAAATTATATTTCATTTTCTTATATTAATTGATTTTGTATTATCTTTCTTTTAATTTCTCATTTGTTTACCTTTTTATTATAATAATTATTCATTTTAAACTAACTCAAATTCGTAGAATAAAGCTTGAACTCAAATCCTATTAATTAATCAAGCTCAAGCTCTAGTCAAAAGTGACTCAAGCTCAACTCGACTTGTTCACACCCTTAACTATTATTGAGGTATCATTTTTAATTTTTTTAAAAATAATTTATAAAAATATATGGAGCTTCAATTTATACCTTTGAAGAAAAGAATAATTAATTAGATCGCAAATCCTTTCAATCAAATTTTAATTTTAATTTGGCATTAAGTTTGATTTTAATTTTGATTTATTATTGTTTTACAATATTAAAAAATATATATTTAAAATATTAAACTTTGCATATATTATATATTTTGTAAGTATATTCAAATAGGAAATATGGTAAGTTCCACCAAATTGTAGGAATGATGTACTAAGGGATGGGTCCGAAGGTGCAATGAACGGAATTTATTATATATCTAACGTACTGACTACTGAAATTTGTATTAAATAAATATGAATATGAGTGTGTATAATATTGTTAGATATTTACTTTAAAATATACAGTAAAAACATTTAAAAATTTTGTAAATAAATAGTTTACATACATTTAACGTCAAATAAACTAAAATTACATACTAAAAAAATGAAGATCCATATGTTTTTGCGAATAAGAAAAAAATTATAAATATTAATTTAGTTTAATTTAATTTATAGTCTAAACTTTAAAGTGAGAACATTAATCAGTATAAAACAGAGCATGCGACAAAAATAATAAGAAATAATTTTTTTTATTTTGAAGCCAAGTATAGAATTGATTTTGGTTTAGTTTTATATTATTATTTAAATCTTCGAATCTCTTTTGATAGAAATTTTAGATAAGAATTTAATAAATTATAGTCGTATAAATAAACAGAGCATGTTTTTTTATGATAATATTCTTCTTGTTGATAAGACTAAAGAGGGAGTTGAAGGTAAACTTGAATTATGGAGGTCAACTTTAGAGTCTAAAAAGTTTCGTTTGAGTAGAACTAAAACTGAATATATGGAGTATTATTTTAGTAGTAATAGATCTAGGGGGGGTTTGTGACTTTGAGCGATCAAGTCGTTAATAATAGTACATGTTTAAGATATCTTAGGTCAATTTGTAATGGTCTTTATTTTGAACCAAGCAAATAATTTTTTTAAAAAGCCATTTTAAGTCAAATTTAAAAATCGTCTTCGTCATAGCATTTATATTATAGTATTTTAGTTGCATGAATCTTTTCGTAATTTTCAGACACTGGTATAAATCCTTAAAAAATTGATATTTGTCGATATAAGTGGGGATTTTGACAGCGTCAAATGTCCGTTTTGCAAACCAATTTCATCAATATTTTTTGAATAAAATGATTTATTTTATGGATATTTTTTTATAATTTTTTAAGCCCCAAAATGATTTATATGAATTTTATACTGAAAAATTAATTAAATTAAATATTTATATTAATATTTTATTATCAAATATCCTTCTCCACTTAAGCTTTTTGAATTTATTTCCTCCCTAAGCATTCGGCTAACAGAGACATGTTTAAGAAAATTAGAAAGAAAGAGGAGAGAGAAATAGTTTTTGGGGGTTGCGAAACAATTTTCATCAGTCGAACCTATTAGAAAAATTACTCGTCTCGCTCTAAGGAACCGTTACACTATTTCAGTTTTCAATAATTTTGTGTTTTTGATATTTTTTGATCAAATTTGTGTTTCCATTACTTAAAAACGATGATAAATTTTTATTAGTAAAACTTTCACCGCATAACTTTTTGTATGTGATTGATCTCGTTAGCATGAATATTTTGACTGTAACATATTGAATTTTCACCGGTTAAATTGTAAGATATGATTTTTTCAAGTAAATGCAGAATATACAAATTTGATAGATTTTTTTGTATTTATATATTTCTATATTTCCTACATGATATTGACTTATATTGTATAAAAAAAGATAGTATTTGCATGTACGCAAGTAAGGCTGACTGTTAACACTATAATGAATATGGGTTGGTCTTTAAAATATAATGTCATGTGCATGAGGGTGGGCTAATGAGATTTTCTTTAAATAAAATGTTGGTTGTGTAATCCTAGTTGTAGTATGTAACTAATTGACTGAATTGCACTGACGAGTAGAGGGTGACGACTCTTAAATGATTATTGAAAGTCATCTGTGAAAATTGATAGATTGAGAGCTATGATAGACAATATATGTACGAAAACAAATACCACTATAAAGTTGAATGTTATGCCTTACTTTTTATAACTATACTCATGATGATATTTATATGATAGTACATTAAACTGATTGACATATTGATAGCTCATAATGATATTAATCTTGATACAATATAGCATAATATATTGACATGATTCATTGAGTGATACTACTTTTTATTGTATATCTTATAGTTTGATATATCTCTTTTGATTTCACTGATCATATCAATTTTATTATTGATATTTGAGATTTTTATTGCTCATATTAAGTGATGATTAATATTGATTAGAACTGAACATGCATATTGATTCTTTTGTCTTATATTGAAAATAGTAATAGAGTTTTGGTTTCTTATTGGGCTTTTTAGCTTATTATCTATAGTTTAAATGATTTCAAGTCAGGAAAGGGGTCAAGGCTAGTTTGAGTGAGGTTGGCAGAGATCCTCATATTTTCTTTAGATTTTATTATGCATTTCTTTTTATTCTTTTATAATAAGGAGCTTATGATATATTAGTGATTGTACTAATCACCTCACTATTATATATTAATTTCCGGTGAATGAATATAGTGCAATATTTTTAGGTATGTAATTGTTAGTTATTTTCACTGGATATACAAATTTATTATTTGGAAGCTCTGATTAATTAATTAAATTAATTAAAAAGATAAAATAGATAATTCTTTCAAATTTGATTCTAGGGTGTTACACTATTATTCAGAGTGATGGTGAAATATATGGGGATAAGAATTCAAGTTAGATGGTTGAAGTGGAGGAATGCATCGGGCTTATCGTGTGATAGAAAAGCACCACTAAACTTAAGGAAAAATACTATAAGATGGTGGTTAGACCTGTAATGTTTTATGGTGCAGAATGTTGGCCAATAAAAAAGAAGCATAATATTAAGTAAGTGTTGTAGAGATGAGGACGCTCAGGTGGATGAGTGGCTTTACTCTTAGAGACAGGATACGAAATGATCATATACATGAAAAGATTGGAGTTAGGGGTATAAGTGAGTTGAGCTGGCTTGTGAGTTAGCTCTCGAGTTTCACAAACGAGCTCACGAGCCAAGCTTATCGAGCTGCGAGCTTGAGCTCGAGCTCAAATTCGAGCTTAATGAGGCTCAGCTCGCGAGCTTGCTAGAATCACTATTAGTATTTTAAATAATTATTTTTTCACTATTTTAAAATAATTTGAGCTGCAGTTTTTATTTAAAGGTATTAAATATGTACAGCTTTTAAGGCATTAAAACATATAAAATATTTTCATGGTTGTATTTTTCATTTTAAGGCATTAAATGTGTACAACTTTTAAGCATTAAAACATATATTAATTTGATGTCCAAGTTTCATTTGAAGCCTGCGGCTTGTCTTTTCTAAAGCTACAATTTCCGCCTGTTCTTCTTCTTCTTCTTCCGCCTGTTCTTCTTCGGGCAATTTTTAACACTAAGCATGATTAGAAATATAATTAGCCATTTAAGCATCAAAAATTTCAAATTTAAAAATATGCATAATCACCCGTTTGAATGACGATTACTTATTATGGCCTAAATCGCCCATTAATCAGGCGATTTACTTAAAGACGCATAAATCGCCCGGGTCTTATAAAAAAATTGGCCGAAGCCCTAGGTCCCATTTCCAATCGCCTGTCTCTAGTTCTCCCGATCCTGTCACACACCTCCAGACATTGCCGTTTTAGGTAAGTTTTTTTGTGTTTTTGCTTAAAATTTTTCACTTTTTAAAATCTTTTCTTGAATAGAAGCTAGAGTAAGAAAAAAAAAGAGAATGCACCATGTGAATTTGTAGAACGAAGTGGTTTTAGGTGATCAATGTATTATATGTGTTTTTTTAGAAATGTTTGGATAAATCATGACAAAAGCAAAATATTTATGATTTTTATGCATTTTTTAAGCTTGTTAATGCTTAGTCATTTGTTTGTAAAATAATTATGGTTATTTATATTTTGCTTTAGGGATTCATTGAGCTAGTAAATATAAATATGGGTCGTTTTCTCAAAGTTTAGGGAGGGTGTTGTCCAGCATCCGCATTGATCTTACAGAATGTAGTAGCATTTATTCTAATATAATTATTTCTTAATTACGTCGAAACATATGTCGATAATTAAATCGTTCATTATTTGTAATAATAAATATTCCTTATTTTTAATTAATTTTTTCATATAATTTTTAATATTTGTAGTAAATATAAATAAATAAAAAATATTCCAAAATTTTTATTGACAAAATAGTAGATTTATTAATTTTTTGTGGAATTATAAGGAGAGATTAATATTACCATTCATAAATGTTTTATTTTTATGAGTTAATGATAATATTAATATAGTAAATATTATTAATTGAAATTCTTATAAGTTTGATGATTGTGTCGATGAAATAAATAAATCCTTTCAAATTTATTGTAAATGTAGGTATTAAAAATGAGTTAATGACCGCCATCTTTTATGTTGTTATATGACGGGGAGTTATCCTTAGATGGTAATTTTTTGCCAATATATATTGGTGGTAAATGCCAGCCCCTACAAGTTCCATTCAGCTCGACTTTGAAGCAGTTGAAGGATCGGGTTCTTAGGGCGCTGAAGTTCGATCCCTCAAAGTTCGCGGTGACCATTGTGGACCATTTTCCAGTGGGTAACCAATCCATGGCCTCGAAGCTTGAGGATGATGAAGGTTATGAATTTGCATTATCATTGGCTGCTTCTGAAGTTCTGATTTTGTATGTGGATGTTGAAGAAATTCCTAATGATATTAATTTAGATGAAGATTTGTCGGCTCAAATTCATAATTCAGTCGTATTAAATCATGTACATGAGATGCATGATTCTGCGGAGATGGCCTTGGCAATCCCAAATGTACATCTAGGGTATGTTAGTTGTGAAGAAAATGATTATTTTTTTAAAGTTAAATCGTATTCATCGCTATCTAATATTATGTAAGTATAAATGTAGATCCACACCAATCGCATATCAAGAGAATTTGGTCAGCCCTTCTATACAATCCCAGCCTACTTCTGGTTTTGAAGTCGAAGATATTAGATTATATGATCCTATACTCAATAATGAAGGGTATGAGATAATGAGCAGTGATTTAAGTGATGATGGAGATGTAGAGTTTGATGATATCCTCCATGATCACGCTGTCACAAATCTTGATGTTCAGCTAAATACTAATGATATCATTCATGACTACTTTGAAGGATTGGAAATACAGAAGAGGGCATGACATCTAATAATGAATATGCTGAGATTCTGAAGACTATACGTCAGTGGAATACAGAGGTTCACCTAATAGTAGTAATGTTTTTAGCATTGCTGATGATGAATTTATCATTCCAATTGAATTGGTAGAGCATATGTGTATCCATAGAAAATCTGAATTGCAATTTGCCTTGCACGGTTGGTCAATTACAAATAATATTCAATTTGTCGTGGTGGCTTCAAACAAACAAAAATTCATAGTTGCTTGTATACAACATGATAATCTGCCCGTAAAGTGTCCTTGGCATTACATGCTAGCCTAAGCAAGCAATTGGGAGGGGTATGGAAGATAGCAACGATAAAAGGTTCACATATGTGCACGAACCCTATTCTTCAAGCAGATCACAGGCAATGTAATTCATAATTTGTTAGCTTCTTTATTATTCCAACTATAAGGAAACAAATGGATATTAAACCTAGAGAAATTATTGGAAGAGTTGAGGCAAAATTTAACATTAAAGTTTCATACATAAAAGCATGGGATGCACGTCGGAAGACTATTAAGGCAGTGTTTAGAAGTTGGGAAGAGTCTTATCGATCACTAAATTTGTTCATGGAAGGTATTGTTCAAGTTATGCCTGAAATTGTGTACAAAATTCAATCATCTAGTTCACATAGATTTTAAAGGTTATTTTGGGCTTTCGGGCCATCTATCACTGGTTGGAGGTTTTGTCGACCCGTCCTCAGCGTAGATGGGACTTTCCTATTAGATAAGTATAGGGAAATATTACTCATAGCTGTTGGGCTTGATACGAATAACGGCCTTTTCCCATTAGCTTTTGGAATTGTAGAGTCAGAGTGCAATGATTCTTGGATATGGGTTCTTACCATGATTCATGATTTACTCCCTTTTATTGCTACTAGAAGTAATCTTTGTATCATATCTGATCGGCATGCTAGGTTGGTGTGTGGATGTAGGGACATATTCTCAGGTGTAGCACACTGTCACTGTCTTAGACACTTACGCGAAAACTTTAAGAAAGTTATTCGATAAATGGGAGTAATTGATGTGGAGTTTCTATGCCAGAAGATATATATAGCCGGTATTACTGATGATACAAAAATATTCAATCAGAGCATGTTAGATATAATAAGAATAAAGCCTGAATTACATTAATGGTTAGTTGAAAGGGATGTTTCAAAGTGGACCTTGATATTTGATGGTGGATTCCGATACGGAGTAATGACAACTAACGCATCAGAAGCCTTTAATGGCATATTAAAGAGAGCACGTGGGTTACCGGTGCAAGCTCTCCTTACTGTCATATGTTATAATATTGTTCGAATGTTTGTCCGACGACTTGAGATTATTACTACTGAAGAACACCAAAGTAATAACATTTTCTCCCCATAAATCCAGGCTAAATTACGAAAACTTGAAACAGCTACAAGAAGAATACCGGAGCCAACGTGAATTAATATCCATGAGTTTCAAGTATTTGATATGTCATCAAGATCATACCACGTGGACATTACACTAGGTGCTAATAGTTTATGTAGTTATGGAAGGACTATTATTTATCACATGCCATGTACCCATGTAATAAGTTTAACTATATCAGTCAGGATAAGTCATTTGGATTATGTTTCAGAGTATACACAATGAATAACTTTAAGATGACTTACGTGGATGAATTTCACACAATACCAGATAAGGAATACTAGCCCACTCATGATCCTGCGTCTAGTCTGTACCCCTTGAGCACTCCAAACTTTAGAAAGAGATTCGGTAGGCCCAAGACTAATCGATACAGAAATACAATGGATGAACCAAGGCATCAAAGTAGCAAGGTATGTAGTTATTGTCATATAATTGGGCATAATAGAACAACCCGCCCAACACGTCGTGCAAAGCATTCGTGAAAGTATTGATCTGAAATTTATCTCCGTATGAGTTGTGTGTGTTGGTGTGCAAGTTATGTAATATTACATTGTTGTTTCCTTTATGCTTGGTGTTGCATAAAATAGAACTTTGTATTGCAGTTCAAGTTATTTAGTATGTGTCTATTTGTATTTTCAAGTTATGTTTGGTGTTGCAAAAAATAGAACTTTGTATCGTAGTCCAAGTTATTTAGTATTTACTTGTAAGTTTATATATATATATACTTTTGAGTAAACACTAAGCTATAATGTTAAGAAACTAATTGTAAACAAATTAAAAAATTATCTTTAATTGAAAAGATTATGTTATGATTTATATATAAAATTTTCTAATAAATTAAACAATTATTGATGAATATATATATATATATATATATATATATGATTTATATTAAAAAAATTTTAACATGTTAAATAATGATTTATTTTAGATGTCGATGTTGATCTTACTATTTTTTCAAAATTAGGGTTACGATAGTATATATCATATATAAGAACAAAGCTTGTTTTTTCTTCTTTTGAGACATGAATTATATATATATATATATATATATATATCAAAGTAGAAGATAAATACTAAAAAGTTGGATATTTTATTACACCAAATTATATATTATTTGATTAGTGTTGTACATTAGGTGAGAAATCTAGTAGACGTATAATCAAAATTACTAATTCTATTGTATAACCTAGAGTTAGGCACCTTATTAAAGATTTATAACGTAAAATTGAGATTATTGAGAATATGGATGGTGCATCTCCAAATTGATTATGAGGGACATCTATAATATATTGCACATACATAGCTTGTTCTGATGTTTATTTCAAGAAAATATTTAGGAATTTTAATTTTATTACCATTGTATTAGCTCTCATGCTAGTCCTTAATCACAATATAATAGTTAGCATCATATCAAAAGAAGAGTTAATTATTTAATTTTCTTCATCGAGCCTTTTAGTCTCTTGAAGTTTCATACCTAATTGAAGTTATTTCCTTCTTTTGCTTAATTCTTTTGAAAATAGTAGAAATAATAGCTATTTCTCTACTTTTCTAAATATAGGTGCTTAGAAATGATTGGCATATATGATTTCATTAATGTTATTATGATAAAAGATATGGGTTAGCATGTCTATTTTCAAAATTAATTCATATTACCTAAGTTTTCTTATAATGATTTATTTTAGATGTTGATATTGATCTTAATGTTTCAATTCCTCAAATTAACAAATTTTTATGCAAAATTATAGCTATTATGGAAGAAAGTCAACCTGCTCGTCGAAAATGTCAAGCTTGAAAAGCTGTAGCAAAGGGGGATGAGGAGCAGCAACATGTGCCGACGGTTCTACATCCTAGCATTGCCTCACTATGTCAGTCACACAGAGCGTCTCATTTGGATGAGGTATGAATTTTTTTTATATTTTTATGATGATCGTTTGTTCATTCATTTAATATTACTAATGCCCTTCAATCTTCGTGACATGTAGGGAACAGTTTTAGAAGCTGACTCGCATCTTCTCATGGTTCATGAGTGGCCAATTAATTGTCCAAGATTTATGGAAGGGCTTCGGATCTAAGGATTAGACTGTGTTAGTCAGCTGCGATACATCAGGATGGATCACAATCTTCTTACAGCTTTGGTTGAGCGCTGGTCAGTCACCATAAACAAACTCATTTCACTTACCTATAGGTGAGATGAGTATTACTTTGCAGGATGTTGCTCTGATATTAGGTGTTCACATTGATGGGCCAGCTTTGGTTGGTAACAGTGTTGTCAGCCCTGATAGACGATGGGTTAGTTGGCCGGACTGTTGTGATGATCTACTAGGGCAGCACCCTCTGCGAGATGTCGTGTATCATGATTCATTCAACCCACGAGTCTCTTCAAAGTTCAGGATAGGACAGGCACAAGCTCAGACTTGCTTACCTTTGAGATGGCTACGTTGGACCTTTTATAGGGATTCCTATTTGGACTTGAACGAGCTAGATTTTTGGCGGCATGTTTGTGTATACATTCTCTTTTTGATGGGAACTTACTTTCTCCCATACACCTCAGGTTGTGAGATCTATTTAAGGTACTTATCATTGTTGGAGGACTTGGGTTTGTTCAGCACTTACTCTTTAGGGGCTGCAGTACTAGCCCACTTATACAGGGAACTTGTAGAGGCGACCAAGCCT
Organism: Dendrobium chrysotoxum; assembly: GCA_019925795.1. Lineage (NCBI taxonomy): Eukaryota > Viridiplantae > Streptophyta > Magnoliopsida > Asparagales > Orchidaceae > Dendrobium > Dendrobium chrysotoxum. The sequence goes on from CM034315.1 coordinate 9,854,703, forward strand.
AAGAGGGCAAATATTATAGGCTACATACATTTGCTCCAGATTTGGTGTTGGGAGTGACTTCATGTTGGACGTCCTGCACTTCATGTCTCACATCATGTCAGCTTGGATGGTCTTTCTGTTGGCTACAAGTAATCTAATCCATCTACTAAAAATTTCTAATATGTATAATTTTTTGGTTCTCAACATCACATGATTAAATAATATTTATTTATGTAGGTAGAACTAGAAATTTATAAGGCTGCTCCTAGCAAGTAGCCTCAACAGTTATAGAGATGAGCTAAATGGCCTATTGGATAGTCAGGTTTGCACTGATATTAGTAATATAGAAGTTATATCACTTAAATTATAACAGTTTCAATTAACTGAATAAGAATATGTTTGGTTTGGCAGGTCACTTGGGAGCCATACACCACAGAAGTTCGTTCTCAAGTTGCTGATATATGTTTATCAGGACAAGCAATATGGTTAGCTCGTGTGCCTCTTGTTTGTTGGTCTCGGGTGGAGTGGCACCTACCAGATAAAGTTATTCGACAGTTCGGGCTTATTCTTACTACGGATGTTCAACCTATGGAGACCAAATTTGCACGAGTAGATGGGCGTGGTAAAGGTGATACGGATTGGATGGTGTACTACCTACCTTACATTAGACTGTGGGAGGATAGACGAGCATATGTTGTTGAAGGAATAATTATTGGACCTGATATTGAGCACTTCATTCAGGATTACCTATAGTGGTTCAGGTCCTGGGTGACATTGTACATGTTGAACCCACCATCAACACCACCGACAACATACTACCCCAGAGCACCTTCAAAGCGATATCTGGTAAGTAATATTAGTGTGTTATACATTTCATTACGGAAGAATGTTTACCTTATAGTAGTTTAATTTTTTTCCCTTCCTTCAGCGTAATTTCTTCCTAAACACAGAGAGGGCAGTGCTACCTTTGGTGAGTTCACATGACTACAGCAATACCGAAAGTATTATTAAGAAAATTGCTGAGATGATAGTGGATTTATGTAGAGAGGTTCATATTCCTGATGATTAGTACTTAGAGCATGAATATGTAGGGTATCCATACGGCACCTTCAGTGCAGTGACAGTTGATCCTCAATCTATAGATGCAGGACCATCATCGCATGAAGATTTGGGACCTTCTCAGGCTTTCTTTACTCAGCCGGCTCAGGAGTCTACACCAAGCTAGTACCCATATGAGTATGTTCCAGACAGTACATTAGCAGGCACAGTTGGGGCAGAGCAGCAAGGCGTCATCGGGGTCGAGCAGCATGTGTTATGTGATAGGCTTGTACATCCACCATAACATTACACACCTGGCAGTCATGCTTTACCCCATAAAGGACGTAGGAGAAGTTAGTTGATGTTATGTTTTTATATCTTATGTAGACTTTTGCTGATGTTCATCTATCTAGTGATGATTGACTATGAGTTTACTTACCTTTCTTTTAGCTAATGTAGTTTCCAATTTTCTTATTAAATGTTAATTAAAATAAATTTAAATTTACTAAAAAAATAATGAGAATATATCAAATAACAGAAATGAACATTATATCCTTCTCAACACTAATCTTACACGAAAATACCAAATTGATAATATACTTAGACATTAATAACGACATGAAATTTAGCAAAGTAACACATTACACACGAACACAACACACTCAAATAACACATGAAAATTATTTAACTAAGACACTAAAGTAGGTTAATTAAATGATAAACATGCCTTCATTTATTGTTAACCACCATTCGCATTCGAGCTTGGATTTGGGTTTGAGTAGGACATCAATTGAATTTGTTCTTGAACTAAATCTGGACACATTGCCAATCTAAAGCACTTAGAAACTCCTTTCTCTTTCTACCAGGAAGAGCAATCAAGTTGTTGTATGTTTCAACAAGGAATACATCAGCCACGGGATGCAATTCCTTGTAAAGGATGCAGTGAGCTACATCAGACGTTGGGTTCTCCCACAATCACATTAAAGGACCCATCTTCAAGTCGTCCTATTTCAGCATATCTATCCTTCAAAACCTTAATAGGTGCTAGATGACCCCCCCCCCCCCCCCCCCCCCCCCCCCCCCTCAGTTTCTTAAACCTCTTTTGCAGGAAACTCCAACCTGTATCATTCAAATCGGTGCCATCCTTCTCATCGGAAAGATTCATAGCATTGACGTGTGCATGCCATAATAAGCAGTCTTCCATATTTGACAAGAATTGTATACATCAGTGATAAATGTCATTTGCTATTGCCTTCTCTTCTAACCCCTCATCAGTGAAATTTGCTAAGCATTCCCTTAATCGAGTACTGCTCTCCATAATCAATTGCTTAGAAGCGATTTTGGGAGTGCTATACTTTCTTGCCCTCCATCAACTGCTGCCCTCCATAATCATTTCCTTAGAAGGATGGAAGATGTGCTCAATTTATAGGAGCATCAGAACAGATTATATTTATTATAATATATTCTCAACACAACATGATCTGATAAGGCATGATGTGACAGCTCAGAATGATGTGATAATACATAGTAATGTTATAATACGCAAGCTGATTTTACAAGACAAAAAAGATGGGACAACACATGTTTATTTAACACTACATAATGATTTCATAATACAAACTATTTAAACTTTAAGATTTTTTTTACTTTTAAAATTTAGAGAGAAGTCATGATCTTGTTTCAATCTAATAAAGAAAGATCATTTCTAATATTTTGTAATCAAGCCTTTTTATATCACATTTAAATTCACAACACGATACGTACTAATAAGCAGAAGTACTCATCCAACATATAAATATTTTTTTAATATAGATGCTTAAGGAACCGATTACATAACAAAGAAAAATACTTAGACACGCATCCTATTAAACAAGAAAAAAAAACTGAGATATAAAATAAAATATGTTGGCATATATAACATTTAGAGAAGGACATAGCTTTCCTATTTCCTAATCAACATATGTAAATGTGGCTGTAGTTATGTTTGAGTTGAACAATATTTCTGATGGAACTCGAACTCATACTGAAGGTCCTGCCAGTCTTCAACATTGAAGAACTCTCTACGCTTACCATCAGGTAATATCTCATTCATCCGCTCTTTATAGAAATTCATAATAAACTTGTCGAACCCCGAAGACCAATCACTATATAAAATTATATGCTCATAATCAAGGTGGCAACAGTTAATATCTGGCGGGGAATGTCCACTATCTCTGTGGTATTTCATCTCATGGTACCGCATATGTAAAAAATGAGGCCTTACATGGTGACCATTCACTTCACGGAACCTAATTTAAAGAGATTTTCAACTGGTGGCATTTAAGAAATCTCTAGTCTTATAAAGTTTTACCATAATTAACTCGGTGTGCATATCCCAGAGGCAATCATCCTCATCTTTTGACCATTCATATACGCAACACCTAAATATTTCATTTTAATTAGCCTTTTGCTCTAACGAATTGTCGCTGGCGCGTGTTATGCAAGCATGCATTCTCGACTTGCATCATCGAACCTTTCTTTGTTGGAGACACCTTTATGTTTCTCCATACATGGCCAAAACATTCTGAATAACTCAAACAATAACTCAAAAACTATACTACATGAGTCTACCATTCACCCTTTAAATAGCTTAGATTAAAGATATCCAACAAACACTAACAGCCAAAAAATAAAATAGAACTTGAATTGACCAAACAACTTTACAGGTCATGTGATGTGATGTGCCATTGCAAGCTAAATGAATTATCATTATAAAAGGATTCTAACATTATCAGGATCCTATGCTTTTACAGATATTTTTAAAATGAGGGTTCCAATATCCATAAGTTGTACATACAAATGTTCAAAAAATATATCACCAGGTTTTAATATATTTTTTTAAAATATCACCAAAGATACCCTCCAAAATTTACATTGGGTTATTTTATCAATGCATAATTTATAATTTTGGAATAAATTAAATAAAATATTTTCTTTATAACTTCTATCAATGCACTAATTAATAATTATTAATTCATTAGTTATTAATTATGTCATGTAACCTAACCAACAAATATATTTAAAGAATTCATTTAGTTCCAATTGAAAGTTCTTGATTTATCAGACATTATTGACGGACACTAAAAAAAATAAAGAAAGCCTTAACTTTTTCAAAAAATTTCAAAATATTAAATATTTTCATTTTCTTTGAATCTAAATTTATTTTTTTAAAAAAATTGGGACAAGAGTAAATCGCCTATTTGATGGGCGATTTGGGTGTACAAGATAAATCCCCCGTTAAATGGGCGATTTAGGCCTCTAATTAAATTGTCCATTAATCAGGCGATTTAGGCCATAATAGTTAATCGCCGTTCAAACAGGCGATTATGTTATTTTTAAATTTAAAAAATTGATGCTTAATTGGCTAATTATATTTTTAATCATGCTTAGTGTTAAAAATTTCCCTTCTTCTTCTTCGTCATGTTCCAAAGCTACAGCTTTCTTACCTTTGCATTTTTTTCAGCTTTCATCCACCTCCAGAATTTAAAATCCCACTGATAATTAAAAAAAATACCTAGCGTGATGCACGTTGGTGGACTGATACTTTGGAACGGGCAACAAGGTAGACGATGCGGCCGCGAAACAGGAGGACGACCTGGAACTACGCCAAGGCTCGCGAGCCGGCTCAACCTCATTTATAATGGGATGTCCTTGAGTTTGAGCTCACCTTTTGAGCTCAAGCTCTAGCTGGCGTTCTGACTAATGAGCCGAGCTTGATAGCGTCATTATTCAACTCAACTAGACTCATTTACACCCCTAGTTGGAGTAGCTTCTATAATAGATAAGATTAGAGAGAGTTGCCTTAGATGGTTTGGTCACATAAAAGTGATAAAACAACGACCTTTCGCTAACCCGATTAAGAATGTTGATGTATTAGTTTTGACCTATGTTAAAAAAGATAAAGGTAGACCAAAAAAGAATCGGTTATAAAATATTAGAAATGATCTTTTTTTATTAGATCTAAATGAGAATTTGACTCTTAACAGGACACAATGGAGAAAAAAGATTCATGTAACTGACTCCACGCAGGGGATAAAGGCTTGATGTTGTTGTTATTTTATAGTTGTATGTATTGTCGAGACAAGAATCTCAAATCCTTCACTCAAGTAAGTTATTCTTCATTAAAAATATAGTGTAATTTTGATCAAATATTTTTGTTCTTTAATATTTAATTATATATCATTATATATATATTTTTGTTTTAGATATGAAGAGATGCTTCAAAAGAAAAGCTGTTATAATTGAGCAAGATGTAAATTGTGATGATGATAATACACAATCTAAATATCTTCGTGTGGAAAATTTTGATGATTTACTAGTTGACCTTGAATTAAGAAAAATAATTTAGATACATTGAGAAGAACATAATTATTAAGAGAGTATTGTCAGCCCCAGGACATGAATTCCAACAAACAAAATTTGGAAATAAATTACGTAGATTTAATCAGGCGTGGTTTAATGATTACAAAGTATGATTAGAGTACAACCTCACCAAAGATTCAGCTTATTACTTATTTTTTTATATTTATAGGCCAGAAATAGGAGAACAAACAAGTATTGATAGCTTCGACACAAAAGGCTTTCAGAATAAAAAAAAAAGGTAGATTTCATGTCCATATTGGGCAAGTTAATAGTTCTCATAACATTGCATATAAAAAATGTGAATATCTAATGAATCAAAAACAAGACATTATATTTGTTATTACAAGGCCTTCTGATCAAAATCAAAAAGATTACAAACTCGTTTAACTGCTAGTACTGATTGTGTCCGATTTATGTTGCATCAATGATTAGTTTTTTGTGGTCATGATGAATACGAAGAATCAGAAAAACAAGTAAATTTTTTAGAATTTTTTCACTTCCTTGCATCGCATGACAAAGCATAAGAAAAGTTTTTTCGGAGAATGCCCAAATAAACAATAAGCTTATTGCTCTAGATATTCAAAAGGAAATTACTTGTGCTGCTGCCAATAAAACTGTAAATGTCATGGCAAAGAATTAGATAATGATCTCTTTGCAATTTTATTAGATGAGTCACAAGATGTATCAATAAAAGAGCAAGTGGCTATAGCATTACATTATGTTGATAAAAGAGGTTGTGTAATTTTAAATATATAAAATAAGATTTAAGAATTGATATTTAATATTTAACTATATTTAAATATTAGTTAAAATATATTTAGGATAATACTTAAATATTTATAAATCGGTTAAAATAATATTTAAATATTTAAATATTATATAAAATAGTAATTTAAATCTTTTAATTATCATTTTAAATATTAGCTGAAAAATTATAATAATATATTAATATTAAAAAAATGATATATAATGTTTAACTATCATATATATTAATATTAAAAACCCTCTCCTCTCCTCTCTCTCTCTCCCAAGTCACCTATCTCTCTCTCCCCTCAGCTCTCTCTCTCTCTCCCCATTTCTGCCCTGTCTCTCTCCCTCTCTTTTTCTCCTTCTCTCCCTCTCCCTCTCTCCCCGTCCTCTCCCTCTTTCTAAGCTGAATGCTTGATATTATTTGACGCTTTCAGAATGCGTCGAACTATTTTAGCACATTCTGACGAATTTGCTCATTTTCAAATTATTTGGATTTCACGCTCCTCCTAATTTTCACTATTATGCTGATCTTTTATAAAATTTACCCAAGAGAGAGTGACCGATAACAAGACTGAGGGGGCATGCGTCTATTTAAAGGACTTATGTGAGGGATGGGGAGGTACGGACACAACATGAGTTTTAGTAGGGAAGGAATTAGAAGGAAAGGTGACACATTTTTGACTTTTTTTAATTTAAATATAATAATAATACTAAAATAAATATGGACTTCTCTCAAATTTTCGTTGCTTGCACACATTAAAATCATATCCTCACCTCCCCCAAGAGTAAATTTTCTAAATTGCTATCATGCAACGACCCCAGTAATATGAGTGTTCAAATTAACAATTCTTTGAAGGATGATGATACAAAGCAACAGATGACAGCTGCATTAGTGAAACGAAAATAGAACAGGAAATCCATATATTATGCCTCAGGGAACAACTTACCTTTACTGTCATTTATGTTGTTATCTTCAGCTTTCCACTTCCATAGTTTGCTCTTTTTATTGTCCTTCAATGGTGTTACCTTTTTCTCTGTTATAGTCCTATATATAGTCTGCAGATGGTTAAGAGAGAGAGAGATAGAAAAATATACATTCTCATTTGAGTTATCCGGCTGTTCTCTGATTTTGGTTCTAGCGGTTCCTTTCTTCCACCGATTCACTACATCAGATATCCTATGCCCAGTGAGGAATTGATATTATTGACCTTACTTGCAAACGCATACTATTATGCTTGAGCTTTTAAATAGAGATGAATAAGAATCATCTGATATTCCGGCTTCGTTTGGGATGGCTTTCTTACTGCTTCTTAAAACAACTTTTTAGTACAAAAGTTAAAATTTTTGTACTTGAAAACTGCTTTAAGAAGCAGTAAAAAAACCGTCCCAAACGAAGCTTCAATTTGTTTGCTTCTGATGCCTCTTGCAGAAGGATTTCAGCCTGTCAAGAGCATCATCCAGAGTAGATGACTCGATTGCAAAAGTGATGCGAAGCCAATTCTTCATGCCCACCGCTACTCCTGTTTAAGTAAATTACAAAGGTGTACTCTTTGAGTTATATGCAATGAGGAAATGTATTATTAATATTTTCAGATTTGACATCTCATTCTGCAATGATGATGATATAGGAAACTAATGAGGTTGACAGATCATTAGACATATTGAAATAAAGTTTTTATCTTGAGAAATAGTGGTTCGAAATTGTCAAATGGCATGGATGATGAACAGAAGACATAATGAGGCTTGCTGATAGAGTAAGAAAGTTGAATGATAACTATAATGCAGCTCACCGGGAAGGATTACTACTGATTCCTCTTTGACCAACTTGCAACAGAACTCAAAATCATCTTGAATGTCATCCAAATAAGATATATCCAACTTTACCTGCATTATATGACACTGGTGAGGTTTATTTATAACAACTGAATATGAGATCTTTAGTTTCAGATATTATTCTCATGTCTCACCATCACAAACATGGACCCTTCTGGTTTATTGGGGCATTCGATGCAGTCAATTTCCTGTAGTTTGGTATAGCATAGGTCAGCCGATTTCCTCAATGTTTCTATCGTCTTCTTAAAGAAATCATCCTTTGTATTCTTGAGAATTTCAGGAACCGCTCCCTAAAGATTCAGAAAAGAGAAGATAGTAAGGATAAAATCATGTTGTAAGAGAAAACTAGAGGTAGAACATCCAATTCACGATGGCACCAATAGCAAGTGCATATTAAAGAGGAAACTGATAATTAAGGGGCCGTTTTGTTGGGGGTGTAAACATGTGCTCTCTGAGTAGACTCTTTGCAAAGAAGATGCGACCAGTTTGCTTTGTACCAAAAAATGTGAAGGGATAACCAGAAAGTAGATTCCTAGTTGTTTCTCTCTATTAAATCTCATAATAGTATACCATACTTTTGCATCTCACTGATTTTCTATATTGATTTGAGAGAAATACCATTTTCCCTAAAAAAATACTACATAAATACTCATACACACCATTACTTAATTAGGTGGACAAATAAAAACTCTCCACAAGCAAAAGTTTATGACACTCCCTCAATTTAATTGGGTTGCCTATAAAAGTGAACCGTAAATAAATTTTTTTGGGTAGATTTATTGGGAATGTCGCAACATTGATTTAATTTTTCAAGGTTCAAAGAATCTGAGAACTTGTCAGCCAATTGCAACATCTTTTTATGGATAGTGAATTATTCGTACAGCAGATAATTTATTGCCATCTTCACTGAATTTTTGTATGTTGCACCTTTTTGTGTTAGCATTTTTTTGGTACTAAATGGTTTTGAATAAAAAGTTTGACAACAATGAGGCCATTTACCCTCCTGACTCTTGAGTTTTGGCTTGAATACTGCTTTGTTGAGAAAAAGAATGGAGTAATTTATTTTACATTTATTTTAAATCCAATCAAATAATCCTTATACTGCACTATCTAAATAAATAATGTGATTCTAAAGCAATACTGCTTAGAATAAATGATAAGGATTTCAAAGGTTCATTCCAAGTGCACCGTGTAGTCACAATGAAAAAGGTGAGAATTTATGATGCAAATGTCCAGTTCTGAAAAAAAAAACAACTATTCTCTTTCTTGTTGCAATAGAAAAGCTGGAACTTACGTATTAAAGCATTTGCTATAAAACTGTTTTGTTTCCGTCAAAATTTATAACGCCTGGAAATATTTAACATCATGTAATAACCTGTAAAGACCATCTGATGCAATTACATGCTCCAGCTTTAAAGCACCCCAAACTTTTTCCTTGATTTGTAATAGCTTTTGTAGAAAGTTCAGAGCCAAGAATGAAACAAGAAGATGAAGTACGTAGAGAGAGAGAGAGAGAGAGAGAGAGAGAGAGAGAGAGAGAGAGAGAGAGAGAGAGAGAGAGAGAGAGAGAGGAAAGTAAAACTATTATTCACTGTTACAGGACGGATACCACATATATATCGATAATACAGAGCAGCTCTTGAATCAGATAATGCCACCTCATTACATAATAATACAAGTATATCAACTAAGTAAATACATTAAGGTTTATTGTCTATAGGTACTAATACGCCCCTGCAAACTGATAGGTCTTGAGTGACCGTCAGTTTGAGACGAAGTTGGTGAAATCTTGGAGTAGATAGCAATTTGGTGAAGATATCAGCTACTTGATCAATGGTACTGATAGGGAGAAGACTGATAGGAAACACTTGAAGATCTCAAGTAATTCCTACCAATCTTTAGAAATCAGTGAATATCCTCCACAAGAATTCACATAAAACCACAAAAACAGTAGATAATTTGTATTATTTGATGAAATAGAAACGGAAAATAGCAAGATACAATTGATCATCTATTCGAGAGGAGGATCGATCTCTCCCAAATTCTCTAGAGGCCGCTAGAGCTCAAAGGAAACCTAACCCTCAGAGATCTCAAATTTCAGCCAAATTCAAGATCCCTAACCCTAGAAAAACAAACTATTTAATGCATACAAATCAAAAAGAAATTCCTAAACAATCCCAACATTCAAATTTCCCTCTTAATTCCCTCAAAATTCTTTCCTATTGGGCTCTGGTTGGAGCGACGGATCGCGCGATAACGAGAGGCGATCCCAATTGGACCGGTCTAACAAAGACGAATGTTGTTATTCTGAATGTGAACACGGACAAAGCGTTGGTCAATTTCGATGTGCTTAGCAAGGGTGTGAAAGACAGGGTTGTTGGCCAAGGCGATGACAGACGTATTGTCACAAAACATGTCTGTTGGATGATCTTGTGACACACCAAAATCTGTAAGGAGTTTGCGAAGCCAAATAATGTCAGAGGTAAGGGCTGCAAGTGCACGATACTCTGATTCAGTTGAAGATCGAGCGACTGTATGTTGCTTTTTGACCGTCCAAGAGATAAGTGTGTCACCAAGAAAGGAGCAAAATCCAGATGTGGATTTGCGAGATATGGGATCGCCGACCCAGTCCGCATCTGAGAAGGAAGTGAGCAGAAGATTAGATTTAGTAATGGGTAACCCATAGTCAAGCGTACCTTTGAGATAGCGCAGAAGTCGTTTAAGTAAGTAGACATGTTGAGACAGCGGGTTGTGCATGTGTTGAGATAGTAGGTTGACACTGTAGGTAATATTTGGACAAGTTATCGTCAAGTATTAGAGAGAGCCCGTGAGCTTCCGGTAGAGAGCATGATCGGAGAGCAGAGATTCAGGGGGAATGTCCGATGGGAATTTCGTGCAAGTGGGATTGGAGAGAGGATTGCACCGTGTGAGCTGGGCTTGCTGCAAAATGGACCACTCATACTGCTTTTGAGATAGAAAGTACTGCTGATTTGAATGATCAATCTGGATACCCAAGAAGGAGCTTGCAGCACCTAGATTTTTCATAGAGAATTTAGTGTTGAGCTGGTGTAGGATCTTTGTGATAGCATCCAGATTGTTGCCAGTTATAAGAATGTCGTCAACGTAGATAAGGAGAAATATTTGGATGTTCTGTTGTCGAAATATTAACAGAGAAAGATCGGAGTTACTGTGCGTGAAGCCAAGTGACAGCAGATATGATGTAAAAGTATTATACCATTTTCTTGGAGCTTGTTTAAGATCGTAAATGGCCTTGTGAAGGAGACACAAATGATTAGGATGAGAGGCATCTTCAAAACCCTTGGGTTGCGCCATGTAGACAGTCTTCGATAGAGAACCATGAAGAAAGGCATTCGCGACGTCCAGCTGTTGGACCGGCCAGTCATGATGGAGAGCTATAGCAAGTAGAATACGAATGGTAGGTAACTTAGCGACATGACTGAACGTCTCGGTGTAATCTATCACATATTCTTGGTGATTTCCTTGAGCAACCAATCTTGCTTTGTAGTGAGCTACCAAGCCATCAGAGTGAAGCTTGGTGCGAAAAGTCCATTTGCATCCTAGGACAGAAGCTTCGGGTGGAGGTAAAAAAAGACTCCATGTGCCTTGTTGTTGAAGAGCAAAGAACTCAGTGGCCATAGCTTGTCGCCACTCGATGCGTTTGATTGCCTCACTATACGTGGTTGGATCAGGGACTAGATCATTTGAGTTGTGCTTGTGAAGGAGATTTAATCGGACAATAGGCTTGAGTGAGCCCGTTTGCTACCTTGTTACCATCGGATGATGAGACGGTATTGGAGGAGCAGGACATATGCAGTTTTCAAATGGAGCAGTCACAATTGGTGTAGTGGATGAAGGAATAGAAACGGAAGAAATAGTGGTAGACAAACTTTCTGATTGAATAGTTTGAGGCGAGTGTAGAGATTGATGTGTAGTTTTAGGAGGGAGGGGTGTGAGAAGAAAAGGAGAAATGGCAGTTGACTGAGGAATGGGTGAAGAGGAAGTTTTGGAGAAAGGAAAAGAGTGTTCATCAAAGGTAAGGTTGCGAGACATAAGAATTTTATTTGTGGTGATATCCAAACATTTATATCCTTTGTATGTGTCTAAATAGCCAAGGAAGACACATGAATGAGCTTTGGGTTGAAGTTTGTGACGAAGATGGGGGGAATGAGCGGAAAGCATTCACAACTAAATGGCGTAAATGACTGTACTCGGGTTTGACATTATGTAGAAGTTGAAACGGGGAGATGTTATTGGTAATTTGTGATGGCATCCTGTTAATAAGATAAACGGCAGTCAATGCTGCGTCGGGCCAGTGAATATAGGAATTGAGGCAGTCCGAAGAAGGGTGCGAGTTGTTTCTATGATATGACGATGTTTTCTTTCGATGACTCCATTTTGTTCTGGAGTGTAAGGATAGGAGATTTGATGAGAAATACCATTGGTTTGAAGAAAATCGGTGAGGTAGTTGTTAACGTATTCAACTCCACCATCGGTGAATTCTCTCATCTCTTGAACTTCTTTGGTATTTTCCCGATCCAAACAATCCTTCTAAGAAATTCAAATTGTGAGACACACTAAGATTCCATCTGAGTTCCGAAAAAAAGAATAACATTCATTGTTATGAATTGGATATAGATAATTCAGAATCTGATCTGAATTGGAATCTTACTTTACTTACTATAGTCTTTGTATCTGGCCCTGCGCGTAAACTTTTAATGGAATGTGAAGTATATTTTTCGATTTGAGTTTTAAAAGTGATAAAAATATCAGCAACCTCAGATTTATGGCGCATTGGATATAACCACGTAAATAGCGAGAAATCATCGACAAAAATGACGTAGTATTTATAGCCAGCGACAGAGACAACGAGAGCAGGAACCCACACGTCAGAATGAACTAAAGCAAGAAGAGATGTTTTTTCTGGTGGCAAAGTGATCAAAGGCTAATTTATGGCCTTTGGACTCTTTATAGGAATTACAAGAAAAAGAATGCACATCAATATTAAGTTGCAGATTATAGGAAGATATCAGATTGAGTATTCTCCGATGCGGATAGCCCAACCTACTGTGCCAGGGAGGAGATCTAACTGTAGTAGCGGTGAACGCCCGAGATAGGGGAAGGGAGGAGCCTGTCCGCAGAGGATATAAGCCGTCTTTACAGGGTCCTTGAAGAAGAACACGGTGAGTCTTCAGATCCTTGAAAGTGAAGCCAGATGGGTCAAAAATAATAGAGATATTATTATCTTTGGTTAGTTTAGAAAAAGATAGCAGATTAAAATGAAGAGAGAGTGTGTGAAGAATTTGAGTGAGATTATGCTAACGAGAGGGGGTCGGTAATAACCCCGCCCCTGAATGAGTGATACCAACAGATCTCCCGTCCCCGATAGTGACGCTATTAGATCCTTGATAGGGAGTGGAGATGGAGAGATTATCAAGAGAGTTGGTGAGGTGCGAAGATGCACCCGAGTCAAGATACCAGTTTGTGGAGGAAGAATCAGCACTGGCCACCAAGGCTTTGTTCGAAGTAGGCACAAATTGCGAAACATACTGTGGGTTTAAACGATGCCAACAATTTGGAGCAGAGTGACCCTTCTTGTAACAGATTTGACATATGGTGAGAGAGGAAGAGGATGTGTGATTTGTGGTGGGAGAATTTTGCGACTGACAGCCTCTGTTTCGACGCCCGTGTCCCCCTGTAAGAGAAGAGCGCCAGAGTAGGATCGTCGGGGAAAGTATTGCGAGCAGCATCCGCAGCGATGTTGATCTGTTCACTTAGAAGCAAAGAATACAAATTATCTAAACTGATAGGTGTTAGCATGGTGCGGATGGCCGTTTTGAAGGATTGGTAGGAGTTGGGAAACCCATTAAGGATATAAAGAATTATATCTTCAGTATCTACGTTCGACCTGGCAGTGGCGATTTGATCAACTAAAGATTTGATTTCAGTAAGGTATTGGGTCATGGTAGAATTCTTAAGAGAAATATTGTGAAGTTCATTCTTAAGTTGAAGGACTTTGGAGCGATTTGTCGATTGAAACCGAATTTCAAGCATAAACTAGATAGCGGATGTGGTCTCAAGATTCACAATATACGGTAGCACCGTCGAAGAGATGGTTGAACATAGAGCAGTGGCAAACTTTTGATCCGTAAGACGCCATTGAGTGTGGAGAGTATTGAAACTGGTAGATCCATCGGGTTGCTAGGAGAACTGTGCGGGGGGATGAAAGTTGGGATCAAGAAACTTCTCAAAATCATTGGCGCGAAGGATTTTAGTGATCTGAGATCTCCAGAGTGGATAGTTGTCGGTGGCGAGTTGAGTTGGAATGAAGTTCTTGAGATTTGAAACGACAAACTTTAGAGTCGATGGAATGAACAGTTCGGTGGGATCGCCTTGATCTACATGTTCGCCTAGCTGAGACGATCTACATGTTCGCCTAGCTGAGACGTAGCCGAGTGCGCCATGGAATGGAGAACAATCAGAGCCGCTTTGATACCATGTAGAAAGTTCACAGCCAAGAATGAAACAAGAAGATGAAGTACGTAGAGAGAGAGAGAGAGAGAGAGAGAGAGAGGAAAGTAAAACTATTATTCACTGTTACAGGACGGATACCACATATATATATAGATAATACAGAGCAGCTCTTAAACCTAGAGAGCGAATCAGATAGTGCCACCTCATTACATAATAATACAACTATATCAACTAAGTAAATACATTAAGGTTTATTGTCTGTAGGTACTAATAGCTTTAAATAATGCCATTGATTATTTGAATATTATAAGCAACAAGGAACAGGTCCTATAATCTAAGCTGGCTGCAATTAAACCAAGTGTAAAGTGGCACATCTTCACCACATTTTCTAATAATCAGACAAAAACTATAGGACCATCAAACTCTAGGCTTATGTTGCTTTTTTATTCTTATATAGACTTTATATTCATAATATTTTATTTAATTAAAAAAGGTTGCATTGCCTCTACAGAGTCCAGAAAAAGGAATGATGTGCCCTGTCTTGCCTCTTTAAAGCTGGAAAACTATTTCCTAGACATGATAAACTGACTTCAAAGTCAAATTGGAGACGGTCTTATTGTGGCTCCAAAGTCCATCCTCTATCAAAATAAATTTAGACATTGAAATCTAAATCCAAATTGGAAATATTTTACGTCTTTTTTCCACCACAGTGCATGTTTGAAAGATCATTAAAAAAACAAACAAATTGAAAATTGAAGTAATAAGAAAGGAGCTTGCATTGTCATGACTATTCAACTTTTTTAGCAATTGGATGAACAAAATAAAGCAAGCAGGTTGTTATACTTGAGAAACATATAACTAGAAATGCTATGAGATGCATCCCAACGAAGGAGCATAACAAATACAGGTTGTCAAACTTGAGAAACCTGTAACTAGAAATGGTATGAGATGCATCCCAAATAAGGAGCATAACAAATAAAAAGTAAAAATAAAACGTGAATCCCAAAAAAATAAATAAAGAAATAAATGCGTACGTGCAGGGTAAGCATACGAGTGCATTCATGCGCCTAAACATGAGAGACAGAGATCACTGCTGCAACAGAAGTTACGAGAGAGAGAGAGAGAGAGAGAGAGAGAAGGAGAAATCAAGGAGCATAACATTTAATTACATGTTTTATTACAAATAATGGATAGATGTGTAAGCCATCATAAACAAGTGTAAACAATAAAACAAACCTATAAGATGCGTTCACCTGAACAAAAGTTGCAGGTGCCGTTGACATACTAAGATAGCGCTCGATGCACTGTATTATCTGCAGGAAATCAAGTAGCTTTGCTCGCTATGAGAACTCAAAAAAGAACGGTCAAAGATGGAACTTTTACTATAGAAATTAGATCAAAGCTATTGATGCAGTATGCCTGTGATAATGTTTTATATAACAATTGTATGCATTATTTAATATTTTGATGCTCTTGGTTAGATCAATTTGCAACTTAGAGTACGAGTTACTTCGATTGAGCTCCGTCAAATTCTCTTGTTCAACTATTTTTCATCCTCTGTTCAGAAAGCCAGTCCATTGTTTTTTGTTTGCCACTGTTAACTGCTCTTTAGGGACAGTTGGCATGCAATCTCACCACTGTTTGCGGTCTTTTGTTTCCTCCTATATGGGATCCCTTGTAGACTTATTTGTTTCCTTTTATGTGAGATTTCCTGTAGAGTGGTGTTGATTGCACTGCAGCTATAGTTGGTTGTAAGTGAAGACAAGCGGCTGCTGCACTGCTCACCCATCCGGATATTTTTCCAATTTTAGCATTGCTTGCACTGGCTAGAACTAGGATTATGAAATCAGGACTGGTTTTTCCTGGAATCCAACAACAACAACAACAACAACAACATCAAGCCTTTATCCCACTACGTGACTACGTGGGGTCGGCTACATGAATCCTTTTTCTCCATTGTGTCCTATTAAAAGTCAAATTCTCGTTTAAATCTAATAAAGAAAGATCATTTCTAATATTTTCTAACCAAGTCTTTTTAGGTCTACCTCTACCTTTCTTAACATAAGTCAAATCTAAGACCTCTACTTTCCTAACCGGGTCATCGGGAGGCCGCCGTTTTACGTGACCAAACCATCTAAGGCGACTCTCTCTAATCTTATCTTCCACTGGAGCTACTCCAACCTTTTCACGAATATGCTCATTTCGTATCCTATCTCTAAGGGTAAAGCCACTCATCCACCTGAGCATCCTCATCTCTGCAACACTTAACTTAGAATTATGCTTCTCTTTTAATGGCCAACATTCAGCACCATAAAGCATTGCAGGTCTCACCACCATCTTATAGAATTTTCCCTTAAGTTTGAGGGGTACTTTTCTATCACACAATAAGCCCGATGCATTCCTCCACTTCAACCATCCAACTTGGATTCTGCTGATAATATCCCCATCTAAATCACCATCACTCTGAACAATAGATCCAAGATATCTAAAACGTGTACTCTTATTAATGACTTGATCGGCCAAAGTCACAATGCCCTCACTAGGTCTATTATTACTAAAATTACACTCCATATATTCCGTTTTAGATCTACTCAAGCGAAAACCTTTAGACTCTAAGGTTGACCTCCACAATTCTAGTTTACCTTCAACTCCCTCTCTAGTCTTATCAACAAGAAGAATATCATCAGCAAAAAGCATACACCAAGGTACATCCTCTTGCAAATGTCTAGTGAGAACATCGATGACTAAAGCAAAAAGATATGGGCTTAAGGCTGATCCTTGGTGTAATCCAACCGAAATAGGAAAATACTTGGTCAAACCACCTTGTGTTTGAACACAAGTAATAGCTCCTGCATACATATCTTTAATAATTTGAATATAAGCATTATTAACTTCTTTCTTTTCAAGAACTCTCCATAGCACTTCTCTTGGAACTTTATCATATGCTTTTTCTAAATCAATAAATATCATATGTAAATCCTCCTTATTCTCTCTATATTTCTCCATCAAACCTCTCAATAAATGTATGGCTTCCATAGTAGACCTACCCGGCATAAATCCAAATTGATTTTGAGAAACATTAGTATCACGCCGCAACCTATGCTCCATAACTCGTTCCCATAGTTTTAAAGTATGACACATTAACTTAATTCCTCTATAATTCGCACAATCTTGTGCATCACCTTTATTCTTAAAAATAGGGATTAACACACTCATTCTCCACTCATCTGGCATCTTTTTAGTCTTCAAAACAGTATTAAAAAGTTTAGTAAGCCAAGAAATTCCTTCATCTCCTTAGCATTTCCACACATCTATTAGAATATCATCAGGTCCACCAGCTTTTCCACCCTTCATTTTCTTTAAAGCCTCTCTAACTTCGGTTTTACTAATACGCCGATAAAAACAGAAATCTTTATTTTCATTTAAGGTGCTAAGGTCACTACAGTCAATTTTATTTTCACATTCTTCATTAAAAAGTTTAGCAAAATATCTCATCCACCTTTGTTGAATATCATCTTCTAAAAAAAGTACTTTTTGATCTTCATCCTTAATACACTTCACTTGAACTAAATCCTTACTACTCCTATCTTTTGGTTTGGCTAGCTTATACATATATCTTTCTCCCTCCTTAGTATCTAATCTATTATATAAATCACTAAAAACTAAACTCTTTGCATCACATATTGCTTTCTTAGATTCCTTACGTGCCTCTTTATATAATTTCCAATTATCAGAATTTTTACAATTAAACCAATTTTTATAACAAATCTTCTTATTTTTAATCTTTTCTTGCACATTTGGATTCCACCATCAACTATTTTTACTATTAGGAGCTTTTTCCTTTGAAACTCCAAGCACATCTTTTGCAATATTCTTAATATTACTAGCCACTTTTTCCCACATAACATTAGCATCCTCATGCACAGACAAAATCTTAAGATCTAAAATCTTACTCTCAAAAATATTTTTGTTAATATTCTTTAAATGCCCCCATCTAATCCTAGGAAAACGTTTTACTTTATTTTTTAATTTCTTCCCCATTATCTTCAAGTCCAAAACTAATAAACGATGTTGGGTACATAAGTTTTCACTCGGAGTAACTTTACAATCTTTGCAATCTAAACGATCTAATTTCCTTATAAGAAAATAATCAATCTGAGTTGTACTATATCCATTTTTATAAGTAATGAGATGCTCATTCCTTTTCTTAAATAATGTATTAGCAATTAAAAAATCATAAGCTAAACAAAAATCTAATATGGACTTACCACCTTCATTTGTCGTTCCAAACCCATGGCCACCATGAATGCTTTTAAAATCATCTACCTCTCTACCAACATGTCCATTTAAATCTCCTCCAATAAAAATTCTTTCTTCAAGAGGTATCTTTTGTATTAATTCTTCTAAGTCATTCCAAAATTTTAATTTTGAATCCATATCCAAACCCACTTGAGGAGCATAAGCACTTATAATGTTAACAATCTTAGCATCAACAACAATCTTTAAAGCTATAATTCTATCTCCAATTCTATTAATATTTATAACATTATCCTTCAAACTCTTATCTAAAATCACACCTACACCATTTCTAGTACGACTCCTACCCGAATACCAAAGTTTAAATCCTAAACTATCAATCTCCTTAGCCTTCTCTCCAACCCATTTAGTTTCCTGGAATCCAAGATTGTCGAAATTGAAAATTGCATTTTTTAGCTAGACAGTGGGATTTAGATAAACTATCAATTTTGGATCTATTATGATTATAAATAAAACAGCAGAGACATTTAAAATTTTAATCTATCGCTAAATAAACTTCAAGATTTTCTCTTAAACTTACACATTATGATTGGAAATAAACTCTTTAAGTGCCAGGCAACTGTTGACTTCAACTTTTGGGTGAAAAATTTTCTAGTAATGACATGAGGCTTGGATATTCTTTAGTGACTTCTATACTTGTTCTTTTTTTAAATATAAAAAAATTTGTAATAGATATTTAGATTTGAGTTTGGAATTTAATCAAATATAATACAATTTGCTCGTCTTACTATCGTGTGAGTCATAATTGTTGTATGGTTTATTTCAATCTCATCTTTCTTAAAAAATTTATATATTTTTCAACTATCATTAAATTATATTTTGAAGCAATATGCAAGTGTTTCCTGATTTTCATCAAAAAAGCTAACTTTGCCTAAACTAGAGATAGGGGACTGTAAATCTGATATTTTGTGCATATCATCTTAGATTTGTATTAATAATGCTCTAAACCCTAGGACATGATGCATTAAGCCACGGATGCATAAAATCACTTCAAGGTTGGTGCTGTGATGATTTAGTTTAAAACGTGCTTGAACACTAATATTTAAGATGCAAATGTTGCCAATATACATACAACATAAAGAATAGAACCATTTCATAAATTATCAAATGAAGTAGTCCATCAAAGAACATTTCCTAATCGATAATTATATAGTGAAATACCTTATTAAACTATCTCAAATATTTTAATCTCAGGGAAAAAGAAGACACCTCTATGTATAAAAAAGTTATTACCTTCGTATCTTTCAGAATACCGTTAGGATCAGTTGCTGCTATCCAACCCAATCTCCAACCAGGCACCAACCATCTTTTTGATAAAGATCCTAGAGTCAGAACAGGGACAGTCTGCCCAAAAGCTCCCATTGGCACAAATGGATTCTTCCCAAAGGTCAAATGATTGTATACCTCATCTGCAATGACCATTATACCAAGCTTCTTGGCGGTTTCAGCTACCTAAAATATGAAGGGTATATCAATCAGCAAAGAAAAACTTGTATGATATATCACGATTACAGAAAAACTTGTATGATATATCAGCAAAGAAAACTAAAAAAAAAGAGTCAAACACTTATTCCATTGAAGCCACCTTGGACAAATGTTGATAGCTTAGGACGTTCCCACAAGGATTGCAAGGGTTGATGACAACCATAGCAACAGTGTTATCATCAGCAAGAGCTTCAACCATGTCTAGGTCAATCTCCCATTCTCTATCTGGAACCAAGTTGAAATGCCTACCATCCAGTCCAGAAGATGCACATTGTTCCTCATATAATGAGAAACCAGGCCTGGGGAGCAAGATATTTGCACCAGGCTGAGAAAGAACAGAGACAACAATCTCAATTGCTTGGGTGCAACCACTGGTAAGAAAAACATCATCTGGTGACAGCTTGTATGGTAGATCTCCAGAGAGGTATTCAGCAATAGCACTGTCATTTGAAGGGGATGATTTTAATAAAACATAGCATAATCATCTAATATTTATCAAATTTATATCATCAATTTATAGGAGATACCAATGAAAAAAGGTATAGAAAAATCATGTCAGTATCAACAAATTATTATTTAAATTTGAATACTAAAGCAACGAGTAGAAAATTATGGAAAATAACAAAAAAAATATTCTTAGATTTCTAAAGTTGTTTTAAAAAAATAATATAAGTTCATGCACATAAAAATTGCTTTTAAATTTGTATATTTTTGTATTAATTACAAAAGACATTCAGCATGAGGTATGTAAGCGTACAGTTTTTATAGGTTTCTCAACAATGAATGAAATTTAAAAAGGGGTTTAGGTCGTGTAAGAAGATAGAGTTCATTTGATAATATTCTTTTATGATTTGCTTTTCAATAATATGGCAAATCACAATTTTGGAGGTGTGGTAAAATGTGCAATTAAAACTTGAAATTTTATTTGCATTTCCTCCATAGCCTCACGAACATGGTCAAGATTTGCAAAATAGTCATCCTTCTTACTAATAGTAGCAATGACTTTATTTCATACAACTTATAAATATTACAATAGTACTACAGCATTATCAAACAAAGTTGAAGCACACTATATAAATTTTTTTTGGATGTGAAATGTTGAAAGAAAAATTGTTAAATTCCTAGGTAGATCTAATGTACCAAAAATAAAGATACATATGGAGAATAATTACTCAAATTAAAGCTAAGTAAACAAAATAAAAAAGTGATTTAGGATTATAAAGGAGAATAAACTATTTTGGAGATGTAAAGGTGACTTTACAAAGTATAAAGCACAACTACACCTCCTATACAATAATGATGCCAGAAATAGAAACAAAGAAGTCACTAATTGATACTTCCTTATGATAGAAATGAGTATAACAAGAACATGTTATAAAATTAAATAAGAATAGTTGAGAAATTATTATTATAAACGTTATGAGAAATACTATCTATATTGTGAGCTCCGAAAATTTGAACTTTTGGGGCCTCGGTCTCTCTGCGTTATATTCAGGAAGAGTTTTAATGGATTATGTCCAGGGGAAATTTTTCCGACGACAGATTAAATAGAGAGAAGACGCTACCTAGAGATTTGTCCTGCTTAATAAGGACTTTAAGATATGAGTTCTGGTTTACTAAAGGCGTAAGCCCCTATAGTTAATTACCCTTCTCAATAATGAGAGAGCACTTTCAATTAAGGCTAGTTGTTAAACAAATACTTAGTATCTAGCATATAGTAGCGGCAGAAGTAGATATTTAAAATTGGAAACTTATCACGTGTACTTAAAGCGGATGATGGGGGAATGATGATGAACCCGATCAAGATCCTATGGTTCCGCCATCCCGGGTCATTATGGTCCCTAGTCAACTTAGTCAGAGGAGGTAGTCGACCCAACCTGACAGAAGGATCCTTGTCGGAAGCCATGGGTTGCTTTGTACAATGGCACCTTGTAGACATGGGATGAATGTTTGTCTAAGGGACGAATTCAACTCGACCTTAGCTTACAAAAGGCTTGTGCCCTATCGATTATACCTTATAATTCATTACTCAATGGAAAATAGTCATTGGAGAACATGCATGCTTTTAACTATGAACATGATATAGTGGAATCATTCAAATCAAGCCACTAGGTCAAAGAGCCGCGGTCATAATCGTTTATCACATGGAGTCGTTCTGGCCAAACCACCGATTAAAGGACTTATCATAACCATACCACATAGAGTCGTCTGTCAAACCTACGAGTTTTGTGGAGCCATCTGGCCAAACCGAGGAGCATTCCACGTCCTTACCGGCAAGATATTATTTGAGAATAAATCTTAGTGACATTCTCAATTTGGATATTCGCACTTTGTCAGCTAGAGTTATCTTGGAGTCCATCACCCTCGCCAAACAGTTGCAAAGGGTGGATGAATTTTTCTTTAAATTAAGATGATTAATTTCAATTTTTAAATATAAAAATCTTTAATAAACATTGAGCTTAAGAGTTTTAATAAAATTTAAAAATTAATCCTTTCGGTTGATATCAACTTTAAACACGGCCATCATTAAGGAGATTTAAACATATTGTATATTTTTCATTTGAACCGTGTCAATTATGTTTGTCCGCTAACAGAGGATCGGGTTTAATTATTGATATTGTGAGTCATAATATGAACGTTGAGAACTAAGAGCTTATATTTTTATGATGAGTTTCATTTAAAGAGCCTTTGAAGGCCTAATGTGAACTTTAAAATTAAATATTTCGGTACATTTGTGATTAGTTGTTCGCTTATTAATCCAAGTCGTGTCGACTCAAGTCCTTTTAAGGATGAGGATTGTACTTGAAATATAATCCGTGCAATATTCTCAAACCTTTGAATTAGGGGTTATATGTGACGGTCGGAACACATGCGGGTATTTAGTCTAAAAATAGGATTTTAAATTAATGAGCTTTTAAACCCTGCACAACATTCTTAGACATTTATGTTCGTAGATTTAACACATTTGTTCAAGCACATGCAGGGTTGTCGCACTTAAGTATAGGGAATCATATTTTAACGCATGAGGGGGAATTTTAAAATATTTAAAATTGATCATTTGCGCAAGTAATTATCATTGGGAAGTGAGCAAAATTTTATTGGGATTCAAAATACACCTTATGTCCGCTTGTACGAATGTTACGGATCCGGTGGCATAAAAGCAAATTATGTTTCAGTTGTAGTTCATAGAAGAGATATTATTTAGTTCATATTATCCTTAGCAAACAATGTAGCTCTCTGAAATTATCATATCCTTTAGCATAGCTTGAATGGGATGTTCATTCAATAAATATTAGGAGATCGTTTTCTTGCTTGCAAGTGAGCTACATTGTTCGCTAAGAATCCCCTATTGTCATTTGTATGTGAGTTATTGTGTGCACTACAAATTCCACGCTCCTTGTTGACCCATATACTAAAACATGCGAAAAGAGGCAAAATCGATGACTCGAGAGACGGTCGGTGAGCGCAACGCGTCACCTAAATGGTCAAACGAACTCCGATCGCCAAACAGATTGTGATGTTGCGATCGAAGCATCAAATTTATTCAAGAGGGAGCCCCTCACATTCAAAATAGAGTGAAAACGGTCAAAGTTGAACGAAACAGAAAAATATTGTGCGACACTGTGCAAATGACGTCCGATCGCAAAATAGACTTCACCGCTGCATTCAGAACTTCCGAGTCATCTAAAAATGACTATAATTTTGCCTAATGGACTTCGCGCGAGAAAATCGATGCGAATCCCGGGGCGACACATGTGCAAATAAAGATAAAATTTGTTTTCTCTATTCTATTTTTTACTATTCTGTAATTATAATATTAATAATAATGATTTTAATGATAATAAATTAAGATAACAAAAGAAGAAAATACATCGTACATGTTCTGCATCGACGCCGTTCACTTCCCTAAATTTCGCTCAAATCCAGCTTGAATCCTTGCAAATCGGCGTCGAAATAGGCTGCAATTCACTCGCCTCGATCGTCGCCTTAATAAAACGAGAAAGAAAACTTCAGTTCGCGCTCTTCTTCCTCCACACAGCCCGTAAATGAGAGCTCCTTGTCCGATCTTCCTCCCGTACGAGAGCCTCTACAGATTGCTTCTGTTCAAACGATCCTTCCTCACACGAACAACTCGATTCCTTCAAACTTCGATCCCTCCTCACATGACTTCTCCACTCAACCGAACTCCTCCCGTAAGCTCCCATCCCGCACCCAGCTTCTCCGACCTCACTCACATCGGCTCCAGCTACCAATTGAACACCCTAGCCGGACCGAACTACCAGAGCTCCCTCCGATCAATTCGCCGTTCCACCTAGCCGCACCCTACTTCAACTCCCTCTAGCTAACCTCCCAGCCAAATCCACCGAAACAGAATCTCGACACCTCCTCTACCTGCTGTGATTGACCCTCCAATCTTCAATCCAACCAATTAAATCGATCGAACAGCCCCCGATCCGTCAACTCACCCAATCCTTCACTGTGACATCGCTTAGCTTGCTGATCTCCTCTTCCTGTTGAACCGAGCCTTCACCTCATCCTCTTTTCACTCCACTACAAACAACACCCTTCCTCCACTTCAAACAGCCAGCACTCCAAGCACCTCTTTTCCTCTATAACAAACCCACTCCTCCAAGCCTACTTAACCAAAATTAGCCCCTCTCTCCCTCTGTTATTATTATTATTAATAGTATTATCTAAAAAAAAAGAAGAACAGAAAAAGAAAATAAAAAAAGAAAGAGAAAAATTAAAAAAGGGGTTCGTGCACGTTTTTGTCACCACCGTCGTCTGGACATCGCCACCGCATCCCTCGCGCGAGGTATAATGTTCTCCAAATTCAAAAATACTAAAATCTCATTCTCAGCTATTGCGGCACAACGAGCGGACCGTCTATATACGCTTTTGTTAGCGTGGAGAAAGGGAACTCGGTGTGATGCTTGCGACGAGGTGTGTGAGCCTTGTACACGCATTTCTTAGCGTGGTGAGGACACTCCTAAGTACCCGTGTACGTGCTTCTATGCCTACAGGGAAAATTGCAAGCTTCAAAGCAGGTATCTCAAAAACCCATACACGCTTTTTGTAGCATGGTAGAATAAAAAAACCACGGTCACGGTGTCGTCCAACACCCTCCATACATGCTTGTTGACCTCCATATATGTGGCATGATCAATGCAAGCAAAGGAGACGAAGATCGATTATTGTTGGCAGACAAGACATTGTTCAGAACGAAGATCGGAGTGTCTTGATCATGATGAAATGATTCAAACTTTATTCGATTGCAAAATGGATTGCATCGAATCATCGATGCATTCAAGACATCAATTTTACCAAAGAGGAGCTATTTGTATGCGACTTGGTCAAGCAACAATTTGTTAGTGAGCGCAACGCTAACGAAAATTACCAAATGACCTCCAATTATCAGAGCATCAAATTTATCTAAGGGAGGATCCCTTGTAATCAAATCAAATGTAGACAATCGAAATCAACGGACTACGGGCGAAATATTGCTTTACTTTGCCCAAACATCGTCCATTTGCAAAACAGATTTCACCATTATGTTTGGAACGTTGAAAATACCAAGAAATGACAGTAATATTGTCTGGGTATTACACGAGCAAAAAAAGCAAAATTGACACAAATTATCATGTGACAGCTCACAAACTAAAATGTAAAAAAAGAATTGCCAACATATGAGGCACGACGAGCGAGAAATCATAAATCATATATATATATATATATATTATAATAACAAAAATAATGAATAAATAATTTTTTGTAAAATATGTTATGTAATTAGTATAAATTTGATAATAATATTTTTATTAAAATTAATATTATGTTAATATTAAAATTAATAATGTTATTCTTATAAAGCAAAAAAAATCAGGATACTTTTATATATTTAATTTTAATTTATTTATATATAATTTCTCTGTAATATCATTTAAATCACATAATAATTATTTTACTGTTTAATTTCTTTCCCTATAATGCTTTATATATTAAAGAGAATTTTGTTGTTGTTATTCCTATTCTGATACAATTTAAGAATAACTTTTTCTTATATAACTTATTATTCATTATATGTTAGCCTAACATATTTTTAAGAGTATAATAACTTTTTTTGAATATAATTTGCTCCATTTATAATCAACTCATGCATCCACCTTTTCACTTGGAAAATTATTATGATGTCTGGCTATCATCTACGCATATTGCATGCATGCACTCCACCGCCTTGTCCTGCTAAATAATAAAATATATTATAATAAAAATCTAAATCTCCATCTTATTAGTCATTCTCCATCTCACACCTCAAGCCTTACAGCTCCCAGTTGAAAATTATCCAACTCGCCTCCCTCTCTTCTTTCCTGTTCGTAA
This sequence comes from Dendrobium chrysotoxum, assembly GCA_019925795.1. Classification (NCBI taxonomy): domain Eukaryota; kingdom Viridiplantae; phylum Streptophyta; class Magnoliopsida; order Asparagales; family Orchidaceae; genus Dendrobium; species Dendrobium chrysotoxum. The sequence continues at coordinate 9,881,376 of CM034315.1, forward strand.
ACTCCAACTTGTACTCAACTCCACTTCTCCTTCCTCTACCTCAGATACAGCCTCAAATTCACGTGAAATTAACTCCCCATCTTTCCACTTCGGCCCTCCTCATTGCCGTCACTTGCTCTACCGTCCTCCTGAACTCACGCAAAGCTGCGGCCTTCCTCTCCTCTCCATTCGACACACCAAACGGCAGTCAAATAGCCCCTTCTTTCACACACAAGCATCCACCTACATCTATAACATCTCAAAACATCCATCCGCCCTGCTTCTCCCTCCCCAACCGAACTCTAACCACAACAACCTCCCAACCTTTTTCACGTGAATTTGCCAGCCACCTCGTCTCCACCAGCCAACCAACCTCAGCTCAAAATTGACCCCTGTAGCTCATGCCCCAACCTTCTTCACATCCCAGCTCTCCTCTACTCTCCAACTCCAAGTCAAACTGTACACAAGCCCGTTGCCTTCTCTTCCAACCTACAGCAAAACCCCAAGCCTAAGCCCATCCTCCACTCAAACCTCTCACTCACCTCCATCCAAATAGATGCCAACAACCACCTATAGCTAACAAAGAAGAACCCTCCTCTCTAGCTTTCTCTCTCTGTTTATATATATATATATATAAATATATATCTATTTTAAAAAAAAATCAAAAAATAAATTATTAAAAAAAATTCCAATCTCGTCGCAAATCTTTGTCGCCATCATCGTCGTCGTCCCCTCGATCGTGTGAAGGTGTAATGCTTACAAACTTGAAAAACTCAAATCCTACTTTTAGCGCGCGCGGGCACCGGGGACTACCTATACACACTCTCGTAGTGCGGTAAGAGAGAGCTCGGTCCGGCGCTTGCAGCAAGGCAGGTAGACCCTGTACACGCTCTCATAGCGTAGCAGGGACAACCCTAGGTACCCGTGTATGTGTCGTCATGCCTGCAGAAAAAAATTGCGTTTTCAAACAGGTACCTCGAATACCGATACATGCTCTTCATAGCGTGGTGGGATTGAAGAACACCACGGCCACGGTGTCGCCCGATACCTACCATACACGCTCTTCGTAGCGTGATGGGAAGGCCCAGCTCCCCAAATTTTTCCTAAAAGGGGGAGACGCTGGGAGGCTGCCGAAATTTTATCTGTTAGAGTTAGAAATTTAAATGACCTGCACAATGAAAATACATTGAAATTTAAACTAAAACAAATTTACAGGGAACTGAACCTAAATGAACTTACGTCAAGCTTATAATTAAACGAAATTTATAAAGTTAAAAGCCAATAGTAGGAGACTTGTAATGTAAACAGCAGCTTACCCACGGGCATTAACAAGGGACTTCTAATAAGTAAATAACTTACTTATGAAAATAAGGGAGCTTATAATGCAGAGTAATCCGCCTGCGGGCAAGGACAAGGAGCTCGTATTGAACAAATCAGTCCGCCTACAAGAGAGAATAATGGAACTTGTAACGAGCAAAATAATTCTCTTATGAGCTATTGCTAAGGGATGTGATAACTTAAGGGAGGCAAAGATGAACTAAACAACATATCTCCTCTATACAATAGCGAAAACCCAACACACCTTTATACCATCGGATTCGCAACACTTTTACAAGCGGACATAAGGTGTTTGAAATGAATTTTTTTGCACATCCTAACGACAATCACTTGAAAAAATAATCACGTTTGAGTACTTTAAAATGCCTCCTCTTGGATTAAAATAGAATTTTTTAAATTTAAATATGAAGCATCGAGTAAGGTGTCGACGCCTCTAAGATGTGTGTAGCGGCCTTGGGAAGCAAGCGACTATCTCGAGAAGGAGAAATTATTCTGTCAGGATTCCGAACGTAGAGAATAATCTGGATTACTGCGTATTTGCTGCTTATTTGCTGCGTATTTTTGGATACACAACAAATAAGCAGTAAATAAGCAGCAAATCAATAATACTCATTAAATAAGCACTAAATACTCATTAAAAACGCAGAAAATACTCACAAAAAATGCAAAAAAAAATACTCAATAAATATGCACTACATATTTTTGCATTTTTTCTACTTTTTAGTGAGTATTTTGTGCGTATTTAGTGAGTATTATTGATTTGCTGCTTATTTACTGCTTATTTGTTGTGTATCCAAAAATACGTAGCAAATAAACAGCAAATACGCAGCAATCCGGACTATTCTTTACGTTCGAAATTCTAACAGAATTTCTCCTCGAGAAGAGTGCTACCGTCTTGAGAAGCAAGTCACCATCTCGAGAAACATACATATTAATTTAATAAGATTTTTAAAAGCCCGCATGTGCTCTAACTAGTGTATTAAATGCCTTTAATAAAAGGTCTAAGAATGTCGCGCGGGTTGCAATAAAAAAAACTCCAATTTGACTGTAGAAAACCCCGCATGTGCTCCGACAAAATGCATTAAATAGATAAATATATAGTTTGAGAATGCTGCGCAGGAACTTTCATTCTAAAATATCCCTAAATTTTAAAAGTAAATTATTTTTGGAGATAAATCTCAATAAAAATGTGGAAACTCAAATTTTATAAAATTCAAATATTCAAGTGGAATTGATTATCTAAAACTTAAAGCAAAAATTCATCCATCATCCGTAAACATTTGTTAAGAATGATAAATTTAAAAATAATTTTAGCTCACAAAGAGCAAAATGTCTAATTGAATGTATCAGTATGATTCATTCTCAAATGATTTCTCGCCAGTAGGGACATGGCGTGTGCCCTCTAACCAGGTGATTTTGCTGCAAAATAGCACCATTATATTACGATTACGGTCAAAGCTCGTATGTTCCCCAATGGTTAATAGCTCCTTGAGTAATGAATCATAGAGTGTACTCGATAAGGCATAAAATTTCCTGTTAGCTAAGCTTAACTAAAATTTATCTCTTTAAAGAAACATTCACCCCAAGTTTATAAGGTACCATTAGACGAAGCAACCTATGGCTGCTGATAAGGCTCCTTCGGTCAGGTTGAGTCGACTACCTCCTCTGACTAAGTAGAGGGACCACAACGGCCCGGAACGACGAAGCCATAGGATCTTGATCGGGTTCGTCATCATTCCCCACACCATCTGCTTTAAGTATAAAGATAATAAATTTTATAATTTTAAAAAATTTCACATGTTGCTACTATATGCTAAGTATTTCATACCTATTTAATGACTAGCCTTAATCAAAAGTGCTCTCTCATCATCGGGAGGGGTAATTAACAATAGGTGTTAGTGCCTATGGGAAACCTAGATACAGATTATAAAGTCCTCACAAAATGAAGGCGAAATTTTTGGGTAGTACTTTATCTAAAACTCAATCTGCCTTTTAAAAATTTGCCCGGAACACTATTAAAACTCTCCTGAAAAAGGGGAGGCCGAGGCACAAATTTTCAGAGCCCATAACGCTTTTCATAGTGTGGTGGAAAGGCCTAGCTCCGCAAAATTCTCCTAAACGAGGGAGACGCCGGGAGGCTGCCGAAATTCAGATGACAACGAACTAGACTTGAATAAAATCACATGAAACGAACTTGCAATTAAACTGACAATGAACAGAAATTGAACAAAAGCAGGGAACCAGATCTAAATGTCTAAATCAAAATAATAAAAAAACGAACAGAAAAGGGCTTGTGATAGAAAAAGAACTCCAAACACAACCTGCTTGCAAGCAAAGATCAAATGAAAAATGTGATGATATGCTCACAACCATAGTACAAAATTTCCAATGAAAGTTAAGGAATTATCATGTCAGCTGAAATGCAAACATCGACAAGCAAATTCATTATATAAATCACAAATTACCTTCATGGGCAGCGAGGGACTTGTGATTTTCGACATGATTCACCTACAAGCAATGACCAACAAAAATTTTAGGAAATATGGCGACCTGCTTACAAGCAACAACATGAAACCTTCAGTGGATATTATAGCTCATTTATAATGATCGTATCGGTTGGAATGCAAACGCCAATGATAGCAATTTTACCATGCATATTACAAACCATCCGACAAATAAATTCAAGGCAACATATAATAAATGCTAGACATTCATACAGTCAACATCAATTAGGTATCTAGCAAATGCATAAGCTCCCTGCAGATGAAGGAAGTTGATAGGAAATGATTTGCTCGATTTAAAGCGCAGTTCTCATGCAATCAATGGCATTTAATTACAAGCAAACATGTTTAACCTATTTGCGAGAAACAACAACGGGCAAGTGACAAATATGATGAATTCCCCGCAGATACGAATAAAAGAGTTGCAACGCATACAACTGTTGGAGAAATTTTGTCATCCCCAACGGATTGCATATTTTATGATCGAGTACGGTATAAGAAAGATGATATAATATCCCGAATGATAAAAATATCATTCTCTTATAAACTTAATAACAAAATTTATAATTTTAACAGAGATTCTCCCATTCAATATTTGGTTGAATGATGTTTATTTATTATGTGGTACGGATGCCCCATTCCCCTATGGTTAATTACATCTCAGGCTTTTGTCACTTGACAATACTTTTGACTAAACTAGTGGTTTTTTTCTTTTGAAAATCATCCAAATATTGACTAAAATTTTGATTTTAAAATCCATGAAATTCTTATTTAAAGAGTTTTGGTCTTTTGGAATTTCAAAGAAAGAGGGATCAACTTTGATTAGAATTCTTGGAATGAGAGAGCCAAGGAGAGGAAGAGTATGAGTACTTGATTCTGAGGGAAAAACTCAGAGGTACTCAAAACTATCATATATTGAATTTTATATTTTAGAATCTAATTTTTGTTTTAAGTTAACAATTTTAATTAGAATGTTGGGGCTTACAATTCAACCACACATGTTGGAGGAAATGCCCGGAAGGTGAGGGCTTATGAGGTGATTGAAAGAAACCACTATCTCAAATCTTAGAACTAAGGTGAGGACTACTGAGTGTCAGTGTCTCGAACCTAAGTCTAACGAAGTATAATGAACTTACAAACTACACCTCACATGAGGCATAGCAAGCCCGACCTCTGGATTTATTGATCTGTCTGGAAAGGGCTACCAACTAACCCACCTAGTCGCTTTTAAAGTCATGACATCCGGTCTCAATGCATATGAAGAGTAAGGAGGCTATTTTTGTTTAGAAAGTAGGGCTTATAGCTTGGCTTTTAGGCCAAGATGTCTGATCATGAGTGGTATGCAGAATGCTGACTCATAAATGCAGATTTTTTGTTATCTGATCCTTAAGTGAAGGCTTTTCTATATGAGACTCATTGGGCTATATATGATTATTTTAAGTTTTGGAAAACTTAGCTCCTTAAAGGGAACCATGCAATTTTCTTTTTATTTGAAAATCATGAAGCCGATATTGATTTTAGATTGCTTAGCATTTTAATTGGTAGAAAAATTAATTTTATCCTAAGAGCCTACCGCATTCACATGTCCAGGCCACCCCTAAGCAAAAGCAAAGAAGAAACCTAAGAAAAACATGCATTTTCTATTACGCAACTAGGTAAACAATCAACACGTGTTTGTATGTATAAATCAAACACAAGAAATGTAGATTGTAGAGTCCAAATTATTACAATCATATTTAGTAGCTGAGGGATTCTTTGGACTTTTGGGTGTCCAAAGAAAAGAATTATTTATCCAACTTAGGTTGGAAGAACAAGAGGGAATATATGATTTATATTCTCATGCTTGAGGTAGAAATATTTGTTGATTTTGGGTTCAACAACTAAATGATTTGGTGTGGATTTGATTCACTCAACATGAGTTGAGTGAATGTGGGAATTTCCTACAACTTTTGAGTTGTAGAAAGAAGAGAAGAATATGCAACTTGTGGGTTGCAAATTCATGAATGTCTTTGGATATTTTGGTGTTCAAAGAGAGGATTTTACCCTTCCAACTTGGGATTGGAAGGATGAATTGGAGATAGGACTTTGATGGCTATGCTTGGAATGAAATTACTTGTTAATTTTGACTCAACAAGTAAACTGATTTGAGTATATATTTGATTCACTCAACATGAGTTGAATAAATACAGGAGTCTCCTACGACCTTGGAGTTGTGGAAGGATAGGAGAAGTGTGCAACTCGTAGCTTGCAAGCTCATGAATGCTCCTTAAATATTTGATGTTCAAAGAGAGATAAACACTCTCCTAACTTTGGGTTGTATAAAGGAGAAGCAATAAGCAACTTATGGGTTGCAAGTTGAGGGAAATCCCTTGAACATTTGGTGTTCAAGGAGAAGTGATCATTCATTTAGTTTGGGTTAAGTGAATGGAGGAGGAGGACAAGGATTTGAATCCTAAATCTAGAAGATTACTCATTGGTTTTGTGTTCCAACGAGTAAGATAGAAGAAACTTGAAATTTGGTTTCAAGTTCAAATGATTCATGCAATGATGTATTTGAAGCTTTTGGATGTTTTAAAACAACATGCACGACGAGAATATTTGTTGGTTTTGTATTCCAAAAAGAGAGATGGAAGATCTTGGAATTTGATTCTAAGATCGAATGACTCATGCAATGTAACATTTGGAACCTTAAGGAGGTTCCACATGCAATGCATGAGGAAGGAGGGATGATTGTTTGTTGATTTTGGTGCATCAACAAACAATCATCAACCTAGGATTTGGTCCTAAGATTAAATGGTTCACGTAATGAAGTGTTTGGAGCATTGAGGTGCTCCAAACCGTCATATATGAGGAGGAGGATACACTAGAGAGCTTCTAATGTATGATTGTATTCAAACAATCTAACACTTAGAGCTTTGAGAAGGCTCCAAGCATCATGCATGAAAGAGAGATGGATTATTGTTTGCTAATTTTGTGTTTCAACAAACAAATCAAAAGAACCTAGGATTTGACCATGAGGTTTGCTAGTGCTTTCTTTAGGTTCTTTAGAGGTTATTTGGGAAACCTCCATGTGAGTTTGAAAAGCAACAAGCAAGGAAACCATTTTTTGTTTTTGTATTTCAGCAAATGAAATGAAGAAACTTAAAATTTGGCTCTAAGTTTGAAGGACTCATGTAGTGATATGTTTGAAGGCTTGAGGAACCTCAAATCATCATGCATGTGTGGGCTCCGAAAATTCGGCCCCGGCCTCCGCCCGACTTTTTTGTTTTCTGAGGGGGGAAGTTTTAACGAACTAAGTTCCGGGGTAAATTTTGGAAGGCAGATGGGTTTGTAGATAAGACACTACCCAGAGATTTCGCCCTCATTTTGTGAGGACTTTATGATCTGAGTTCTGGTTTCCTATAGGCGCAAGCCCCTATAGTTAATTACCCCTCCCGGTAACGAGAGAGAACTTTCGATTAAGGCTAGTCGTCAATCAGATACGTAAAGATACGAATTATCTGGCATATAGTAGCAGCAATGGGTTGAAGGTTTGAAAGGTTGATGATTTGAGAATTTGGAAAATTGGGAGATTTGGAGATTTAATATTTAAAATTGAAAATTGCACCATCTTGCACTTAAAGCGGATGGTGGGGGAATGGATGATAGACCCGATCAAGATCCCATGGTTCCGTCATCCCGGGCCATCGTGGTCCCTGGTCTACTTAGTCAGAGGAGGTAGTCGACCCAACCTGACAGAAGGATCCTTGTCGGCAGCCATGGGTTGCTTCGTCCAAGGGTACCTTGTAGACCTGGGGGGGAATATTTGTCTAAGGGGACAAATTTGAATCCACCTTAGCTAACAGAGGGCTTTGTGCCCTATCGATCATATCCTATTGATTCATATCTCAAGGATTTGATGCCATTGGGGAGCATACGGGCTCTGGCCATAACCATAATATAATGGTGCCATTTGGCGGCGACCACCTGGTTCAGAGGGCCCCGAGTCATAACCGTTTATCCTGCAGTGCCATTTGGCGGCGAAACTGCCGGTTAAAGGACTCGTACCACGTCCTTGCTGGCAGGAGATTGTTTGAGAATGGATCCTAATGATATTTTCGACTAGGCATTGGCTCTTTGTGAGCTGAAGTAAATTTTAATTTATCCACCTAGGCAAACTGTTGCGGAGGGTGGATGGATTTGCTTTATGTGATTGATGATTGGATTTCAGTTTTAAATATTTTTGAATTTTAGGATTTTGGGAATTTTTGTGGGGTTTTGGTAGGGTTTGGGAGGCATTTGGGATGATTGATGTAAACCCCTCCAGTTGAGATTTACATTCAACACGGCCATCATCGAGGTGACCTTGAAGTCACTTAAAAATATTTGAGGTTTGAGGGCATTTTGAAATATTTGAAGTTAACCCCTCCGGTTGAAATCTGCAATCAACGCAGCCATGATCGGGGTGTGTGGGGTCATTCACATTTATGGATTGAACCCTGTCCACTCTGTCGAGTTGCCGACAAAGGATCGGGTTTCGTAGGCTTTATGCCTTTGTGAGTGAATTCTTTTGATTATAGGCCTTGAAGGCCTAATATGAACATATAAAATAAATATCTCGGTCGACCTCGCGACCGTATATTTATTTAATAGTTCGAGCCGTGTCAACTTCTATCTACCTGAATAGAAGGATCGGGCTCAAACTGGAATTCACTTATTAATCCGCGCAGCATCCCTAGACGTCACGTGTGTACCAATAACACGCTCGCCGGGGCCCATGCAGATGTTTGGGGGCATTTTATAAATATTTGTTGAACCTCGTCAACTCCTATTTACTTGCTCTTAGGAGGATCGGGTTCAGATTTGTCAACCCGCGCAGCATCCCTGGACGTTACGTGTGAATCAATAACACGCTCGCTGGGGCCCATGCGGGTTTATAATACATCCCCTTATGTGTACCTAAGTATATACAAATTAAGGTGCATGTGCGGGGGTATTTTAGAATGTTTGTTGTTGCTTGGTTGCGCGGATGACCGCCATTTGAATGCAGCATTCTTCTTGGAAGCTTATACACACGCCTTCTGTCTGCTTGTACGAAGGTTGCAGATTCGGTGGTGTGGCGTCGTACGATCTCTACAACTGTTGCTGGTAGGCAGGTAGATGTTTTCATTCATAGATTGGAATTGACTTCAGGATACTGCATTTACTGAAGTCTTTCTGCATCTACCCACGAGTGACATGTTGTGCGTACATCTATATTTGTAGGGAACTTGTATGTATTGCAGATCTTTTAACGCTGCTTATAGGATATCAATGTACTCATTGTATAAACATCCTAGCATTCACTGTATGTCGCATTTGTATGTTTGTAGGGGACTTTGTTGTTAGCAGGCAAATTGATACGTTCATTTGTGTGTGATATTTGATTATCAGATAATCAACATATGCACTTGATTATTGAATGATTGTTGATTGTAAGGAGGATCTAATATCCGTTGCACATTATTCGTCATCATCGTGGATGAACTATTGTGCATAATATATCTCTCATAGTTGCTTGTAGGCGTCGTATATACTTATGTCCCCAGGGGATTCACCATATTCTGTTGTTGACTTAAATAAGGATTGGTCATTTCAACCTTGGATGACTGCGTCCTTGCCGGTATCTTGTACTTCGAAATCAGTGGTACTGTCTTGAACTGACAACTCTCATATATGCTTCAAGATTCATCGCACACATCTAATCGTCTTGTACATTGTGTATCTAGCTTCTCTTCTTGTAGGGGACATACATCTATACTGTCTATAATATCATTGCCAGTGATGTGGATAATTATCCTTAACTTCTACATTCATCATACTTTGTAGGGATCTTAGATCTTCAAACTTTACTCACGATCATATCAATGCATCACTGACGGATAAGTCATTGTATGTCTATATATCCTCGCAGATCATTTGTATTCGGTCCTATTACATTCTTGCATATATTTCAATGTTTATGGGTACCATTGCAAATACGTATATCTTTCGGCATTCAGAAGGACCACAGTGTATTGGTGAAATAATCGATGCCGATCTGAGGGAGATTTTCAGGTTTGTGACTTGTTCATCACTGTTTTCAAGAGGGAAAATATTGCACTTATTTGTCAGTCGATGATTGCCACCTATAAATATACTGCTTTCATGCAAAGGGGTCTTTTACCACTGCTCACAGATATCCACATTTATCACTATTCTTCTATATCCGTGTATGTCAAGCTTCCCACAACAACTCATAGGCAATTACATTCATTATAGTCATTTGGTGTTGACTGCGAATAAGTCATTCATTACACTCTTCTCCAAACATATTCTTTTGGCAAATTATTGTCTTCTTTGTATGATATGTGGTCACATCAGCTAACAGCTCCCCTTGTAATGCTCACAACCTTCTTTATATAGACTTGCTGGTTAACTGATACGAGTACTGTAAGTTCCACAGTGGCTATGTACAAGTCGAAGGTTCTGCAGCATTGCATGACATCAAGCTATGTATTCATCTTTCTCTTTGTTAGTGAGTGAGATGTGGGCTTCTTGTTTGTTTATTTGCAAGTAATCATGTTTCTTATTGGAGATATGCATTCATGCATTGTGTTCTCATTTAATATGAGTGGATGATGCTATACGAATCCCTTAGTCCACAAGTTCTCTCTTTAGTTTAAATGTTCAAATGACTCCCTCTTAATGTTCAAATGAAGTTCAAGTTCTTGTCCAAAATGGATCTTTCTCATTCGCTCAAGTCCCATGTGTCCTTGCAAGCTCAAGTTCCACTTGATGTTATACAGTTTGAGTTCAAATCAGACTCTTAGTCCAAGCTTGAGTCCAACTTCAACGCATTAGTCCACAATGCAAGTCCAAGTTCTTGTTCAAAGTCTTCTGAGGTCCAACTCAAGTTCAGGTTCATTTATGTTTGGTTCAACCCAGGTCCTTGTCATATGAATTAAGTTCAAGCTCAATCTGGGTCCTCTTTCCATTGTCCAATGCTTAAGTCATTTGGGTTCGAACTTTCATTCAAATTCACTTAGGTTCAACTTGAGTTCTCAATTCAGTTCAAGTTTATGTTGAAATTAGGTTCATTTGAGTTCATTCAAGTTCAAAGCACAAGTTCTAGTCCTCTTCCTTTGAGCTCAAATAGGTCCAAGTACAGTCATATGATCACCCGAAATTTCGGCAGCATTCCGGCATCTCCCCCGTTTAGGGAAAATAACGGAAAACTGGGCCTTTCCCACCACGCTTAAGAAAGCGTGTATGGTAGATGCCCTCTTTCGAGGACACCGCGGCCGTATAAAATCTTCAATCCCCCACCACGCTTAAGAAAGCGTGTATGGGTCTTCGACGCACCTGAAAAAGAAAAGCATTTTGTTTCCCCATAGGTACGGGTACTTAAGATCGTCCCTACCATGCTTAAGAAAGCGTGCATAGGGCCTACCTGCCTCGCCGTAGGTGTCGCACCGGGTTCCCTTCCCACCACGCTTAAGAAAGCGTGTATAGGCGGTTTGCCGGCTCGGCACGAACGCCGAGGATAGGATTTCGAGGTGATTACCCGCCTCGTTGTAGGCGCCGCACCGGGGTCCCATCCCACCACGCTTATGAAAGCGTGTATAGGCGGTTTTCCGGTCCACCGCGAACTTTGAGAGCGAGAATCTGAGTTAGAAAATTATACCTTTGCAAGCGTCGAGGTTGGCACGTGGATCGAGGCGAGGGAGAGCTTTTCTTGCATTTTTATAATTAATCTCAAATTAACTATAACTAGTTATTAATACATAACTAATTACATTCAATTTAAAATTATTTATATTTAATTTATAATTAATTAGAAAATAATCATAATTAATTATATTGGATATACAATTAATTATATTTACTTTAAAATTAATTCTAAATTAATTAGATCTAATTTATAATTAATTAGAATTCAATTATAATTAATTATATCTAGTATATAATTAATTATAATTTAATTTAAAAATTAATTATAAATTAGCTAGACTTAATTTATGATTAATTAAAGAAAGATCATAATTAATTATATTTGACATATAATTAATTATATTCATTTTAAAATTAATTATAAATTAAAAAGAAAATTAACTAATTATAACTGACTTTGATTAATCATAATTAAATATAATTAATTAAATCAATTATAACTAAGTTAATTAAACAAATTTTAAAAGAAGATTTGGGCAGGATTAATACAGGATTAGAGCAGGATTAATGCTAAATCTTGCCAAACGGGATTTGAGCGGCCTGTAAATCTCACGGCGGAATAAATCCTCCGTTTTCCTCTTTTGCTAATCCCCCAGCTCGGCGGATTTACGGGATTTGGCCGAAGAGGCACGCGAGGGGAAGAAAGTTACCTTCACAGCACGAGCTCCCGTAGTTGTTCCGATCAAAATGTTGTATCCTCCGTTCGACAGCAAGGGAAAGTCGCTGGAGGAGCGAAGTCGAGCGACGGCGAAGGGGATGGGGGCATCGGCTTTGGCTTCGGGTAGGTGGGAGTTCTCTCCCTCTCTCTCTCTCTCTCTCTCTCTCTCTCTCTCTCTCTCGGATTACGGGAAGAATCGGGAGGCAGCGACGGACAAAGGGGGTTCGGCCTGGAGGTTGGAATCGGACAGGAGATTTGGTTTGCTAAGGTCGAGGGTCTCGGCCTGGACTTCGGCGGGTATAGGGCGACGGGATTGGTGGAGTTCGACGTTGGGGGTCTCGACGGGAGTGGGGAGGAAGTCGGAGAGGAGATTTTTGTTTTTGTGGAGGAGTTCGGTCTCCTTTTAACGACATCAGGGAGTAACGATCGAGGCGAAGTCTTCGCACGCGGGAGAAGTGACTGAGCGGCGCCGTTTGCAGAGGGATGGGGCGCCGATTGCAGCAGGTATGTAATGATTTAAATCTTCCCATTTTTTTTTTATTTTTGTATTCTGTCCAGAGGTCAACAGCATGAGAGGATATTTATTGGTTTTCTGTTCCAACAAAAGATGTAGGAGAACTTAGAATTTGATTCTAAGATTCCAAAGCTTGCAACTGATGTATTAAGGATTTTGGAAAAAAGACACCTAAAATTTGATTGATGTAACCAGTGATCTATTCTATTAAGAAATGTCGAGGGAGACATTTTTCCAAGGTGGGAAGATTGTAACAAGCCGAAAATATAAATAGTATTTTAAAATGAAAATATGATTTTATGTTTGAATTGGAGCGCTTCATCTCTGTGTCTGATAGCATTGCAGCATTAGCATTAAGAGCACAACGATGCCAAATATCGCCACCGCGGTATTAGAGGCTATGTTCTACACTAATTTTGGATTCAACATGAAGTGCTGAGTCATGGTGCTGAGTCAGAGCGTTGTCGTCCTAAGCACTTAAGTCACCTTGCCATTTCGCCTTCCCCATTCAGCTAGCTTAGTCGAGAAGGAAAGTGAGAAGAGGAAGAAGAGAAAGAAGAAAGGAGACATTTGGGGCTTTTTTGTCCTTCATTTATGTCAGTAAAGTTGTTCTACTCATAGTGAGTGACCTTTATTTTGTATTTATTTTCAATGATTTTGAGTTTGATATGCTTTCTCTCTCCTAAAAATAATAAAAATCTTATCTCCTGTTTAGGTGAACTTTCATTGCATAACTTTTGGTATGTAATAAATATTGCCAATATGAGCAATATGACTAAATCTTTCTGAATTTCACCTAGTAAAATGAAAGTTATGATTTTCTAAAGCTATAAACTAATATACATATTTTTCTATATTTTATAGAATCAAGCATTTCATGCTGCATTTCATACGATAAAGAGAGATTGATACAACTGATAAAAGATAAATATGGCATTCGCATGCAAGCAAGAAAGATTGGCTGTTAACACTATAATTAATAATGATTAGCTATTAAAACATAATACTCTGCATAGGAGAATTGACTGATGCCTTTCCTTTAAAGATAGTTTATAGAATTATCTCATTTGTAGCCTATACCCTATTAACCGAATTACGCCAAAGGGTAAAGAGTGATAACTCTTAAATGATATTAAAAGCTACCTATGAAAATAAATGATAAATAGAAATAAATGAAAGATAATATATGATTTGACATATAGATATGATAAATAATAGATGGAAGAATGCAAACATCACATTAAAGCTGGATGTTCTGGCTTTCTGCTTATTGAATCCTACATTAAAACATGCATATTCATAGCATTTATAGATAATACCATATAATATTGATGTGTGTGTATAGATAACATATGATGTAGATACATACACTGATAGTATATGACAGATAAGAGGGATAAGACTAACAATTGTTGATTGACATGAAATGATAGATAATATCAACTACTGATGACCACTGATTTTGAATGCTAAATTGATATATAATGGATTGATGTGAAACTAAAAGGCTGCTATTTTATTGAATATGCTATTGATATGATTGAGTATAGGATATGCATTGATTTCAGTTATAGAAATTCATAACTTGCTGGCTATAATGCTCATTACGTGGTTTTTACATTTTTCAGGAAAATGTAAGGAAGCTTGAGGATGAGCTATGTTCTGGCCTCTAGTAGTCTTTCTATTTTGTAGTCATATGTTCATCAAGATTAGCTAGTTTATTGTATGTCATGACTAATATATATATATCATTTTGAGCATGTACTAGTGGTACATATTGAATAAATATAAATGAAATGCTTTTCTTTTTTTCTTTTGTTTCTACAAAATTTGTAAGTTCTGGTTGAATAGTTGTAAATATAAAAGTTAAAATAAATAATTCTTCCACTTTAGATTTCGGGACGTGACAATCAATCTTAAGTATTTTAAATTAACCCAAACTTTAATTTTTTTATTTCTTAAAACAATCGATTATCCATCCAATTTAGTTTAAAATGCCCTAGCTCAACCAAAAAACAACCATTTAAATAAATATCATCTCAATCTTTCGTTCCCAAGAAAAAATGCACAAGAACCAATGTTAAGGCCCCGATAATAATGCATGTAGCATCACCTAGAGGATAAGATTCCCTCAAATGCAGATGGTATAATCTAACATTAACTGCCAAAGACCATCAAATCAATTTATCCTGCTTGAAAAACTTTAGTTTCAATTAAATAAACTTTTGACTCCAAACTCAATAACAATCAAGCATAACCTTCTCAACCTTATTTATGAATTAATCTAAATTAAATTAAGATTGAAATTATGCCAACCAACAAAAGTACAACATTCTTTCGTCAATACAACCCTAAGTGGCCATTATCACTGGCATGCCCCCAAATTAAATGGAATAGGTGGTTGTGCGACTGGGGTATGTTAACTATATTCTATTTGAAATGCATATGCTTAAAATTTTTTAAAATTTAGTGGGGAGTAAAATAAGTTCAAATTTTATGAGGGATTTGAAATTCCCCCAATAGATCATTTTCAATCGTGACCTCCACACCTACGACACCTCCATAGTGCAATCTCATGCCAGCTCCAACCTCACTTTGTCCCAACCATCGATGAACCCCCTGCAACCTTTACCTCAGATGTCTCCACTTATGACCCTGACCTTGTTGTGCAAACCAGCCACAAACTCCATCCACTGTCACCGATAAACTCACAACCATTGTTCGCCTAACATTGAGCTCTAATAGAAAGAAATTAGTTCTAACAAGAAATTGAAATTTTTTATTCATTTTAATGCAATCCATACACCGGAATATTAATCTCCTTAATTTATTTTACAACAAATCAAACAACAAAAAGTATTTTAAATGCATTGAGTTTATTTTATACTGCATTTAGAATGTACCTTAATTCAACATACTTGCAACCAAATAATTCCTAAATAATGAAAGAAACCAACAAATGCAAAGAAAATATATAAAGTGCATGAAAATTAATATTTGATGTTATACTTCCAATGAGAATAAAAAATGAATATGTCAATCAAATCTGCCAAGCTTTGACAAATTTGGCTCCAATGAATTTAGCATTCTATATTTATCAAGAAATTTTGGACATAAATGTTAAGCCTTCAATAAAGTAATCCAAAAGTTATTAGAGTCAAGAATGGATTGCTAGTGAATAAGGTATCTCTAAAATCCAACATCAATGGTGGACAATCTCATTATCTAGAATGGTTTTAGGAATAAGCTGCAAAGAAGCATCTAGCAGTGGATTAGATGCAAACTCCCTTTAAAGAGATGTAAAAAGAACAAAATCCAATGAATTGGCAACAGGCTCATGAAATATGATCAAAGCATATATATTAAAAATTAGATTTATATTAGAATTTTCTAATTTATAGATATTAGTTCCAATGTGTTACACATAAATAATCATATCTTTATGTACTCAACTTCTTAAAGTTTCCATATAAACTTTTTGGATTTAAATGCATCATAACCTTATCATTAAGCTTAAATTTTACATACCTCACATTCACATTAGTAATATATTTGTAATTAATATATTTATTAGGCAGTTTTTTATGAACATCGTTAAGTAATTCATACAAATCATAAAATGATATGACACAGGTAATAAATTGTTAAAATACTTATGTGTCTAAAAGATCTATAACAATGACCTATGACTAATCTTCGAAAATGAAATATTAATAAAATTGCAAGCATTCAAACAATACAATCATCATATGTATATATGGATGGAAAACTAAAAAAATATATAAATGATATAAATATAAGTTGAAATTAATTATATATTTTATAATTGATCATATGGATATAATTTTAAATTTAATGTTTATTTTAAGGTGTTTGTTATTAACAAATTCAAGAAATATTATTACAACCAAACTATCTCCATAAAATCCTTTCTATGAATCAGTATATCAAAAAACCAAGAACCAAACAAAGTCAACATCAGTCTTATCATCCATCATAGGAACAATACAACAAAGAATTCATCCAAGTTTTACTTTCAAATTACTTATTTGATTCATCAACTTAGATATGATTGATTTATCTTCATATTCGGACATAGTTTCAATTTCCATTAGAGATTTAGGATATATGATCTCATGTTAATTTTATTTTCAAAGTGAATTCTATTTTTTTATCAATTACGAGTTCTGATTGATGAACATGATTTGTTAAAGATGCAAATTCAAGTTTAGCGACATCAAATGTAGATTTGGATTGTAAGTAAAAATAGTATTTTATATCTAATACATCCTTAATAGAATATTCATAAACTAGCACTTCTTCAATTGGATCAACCGCAACCATAATAATTCTTACATTAGTGTATTTTTCATAGGTTTTAAATGAGATGCTATAAGGTTTTAGTTAGCAATTAACCTTGGTGCAACAACCTTAATAGAATGCTCGTGACATATTTCAATACACAGATCTAAATAAGACCTCATATAATATTTTTAGTGAATTGTAGCTTAGTTCACACATACTTTTGTCTAAGATGTTTAATAAAGCAAATAATGGTAACAAAATAGACTAAAGGTGGCTCACGTGTAGCTATAAGAAGTGCGAATTTTGCATAATATTAGAACATGTTAAAAAAAATTTTGTTTATATCTCTGAAATTTATTATGTAATTCTTATTAAGATTCACCAAATGATAGATAATTTCATTTTAGCGTATGTTTCAAGTCATATTGATTTTATTCCACTTGAAATACTTCACCAAAGCAATTAAGCATGTTTACTATTTTAGTTTCAACAACTTTAATAGTCTAACTTTCTTGGAAACAAATAAATGATAATGTTTAAATAAGTTTTCCAAGCTATTGATTCATCCTAAGAATTTTTTAGGAATATGATTTAAAACCTAATGATAAGTAGGGTGTATTTTTCTAAAACCATGACATGTGCAATCATGTTTAAATTGCATCATTAATTAATTTTTTGATTAACCTAATTAATATTAGAGCTGCTTCACCACATTTGGTTTTTACTGTTACTATCTCTCCACTACTCTACAAGAGTAGCCGTTTCCTGCACAAGTTCAGAAATCACATGATTACTCTATTACCTAGATTAAATATCTACCATTACTTTTTAACAAACTCTTTGGCATTTATGTAATTACTCTTCCCTGCTTTACCTATATATATATATATATATATATATATATATATATATATATATATATATATATATACACACACACACACACACACACACAGTTCACTAATAGATTGAGGGTACGTTTGGGACGGCTGCAGTTGTCGGTAAAGCAGGTTGTGAAGTTACTGTATAGAAATCTACTTTCTGAAGTTGCTGTATTAAAAATAGTACATTTTGTTTGGATGGTATAACTGTGGAGTTGCTGTGCTGCAGCTGTGTGGAAACAATTTACCTAGATACCCTTATATATATTAAAATGAAAGAAATTTGTTTAAAGGATAATTTTTTTTAAAATGTATATGATAACCAACTAGCAATGCTAAATCAAAATTGTATCCATTTTTATAAAATATTTTATGACTTTTAAATATCAAAGAACTCCTAATTTTTATTTTAAATAAAATTAAACTAAAAATTAATACATAATAATTTTATTTTAAATTAAATTTAAAAGTGTTGCTTGATTAAATTTATTTTTTATTCATTAATTTTTAACTAAATATATTTTTATAATTTTTCTTTTTTACTATTTTTTAAATTTGAGAGCTCTTTATCTTTCTGGCATCCTATATCTCAGCTCTCCCGGAGCTGGCTTCCTATCTCTCAGCTTAGGAGGAAGCCCCAGCAACCATACTTCAGAATGGTTCATGGAGAAGTGCTTGGTTCTTTGTTAGTTCCCACCCATTGTATAAACGATGAGTTCTCTCTTCAGCAGTGAGAACGTAACCCCCTTCTCCACCTCTTCCCAACGGCGAGCCTCTGCCACCCGGTGAGAAAACTGGCCTCCATTGCTCTGGCCACCAGGGCATCCCTTTTTGTGACAAAGGAGTTCGCAGATGACAGGAGAGGCCGGAGGGGAGGAGTTCGACGCCAAGGTGGCAGAGATCAATGCGGCAATGGTGGGCGAGGTGGAGGAGACTGCGCTTCTCATAGCTGTAGAGAAAGGGTTTCTTGATGAGGTCGGAAGAGGTGCAGAAGGCGCAAAGGTCGCGAATATTTGCAAGCGGGGGGGATTTAGGTCATTTTATCGCAGAAAGCAGCGGACCGCGGGAGAAAGGGAAAGGTTGCGGGAAGCAACTTTGTGCCGCGGATTTTTTCTGACGCAGTTCTGCCGCAATCCCCCAAACGAAGATTTAATAATTTTTTATAAAGCAAAGCAGCAGTGACGTCGTCCCAAACGCACCCTGAATATACATGAATTAAACTCAGCTCTATTTTGTATCTTCATTTTCTTCCTTTCTTTGCTTTACCGCCAGCAGCTTCTATTCTGCTTGTCTTGTCTTCAAGTTATACATGGGTTTTATCATGGTATCAGAGCTTTGTGTAACTGCAATGGATTCCCCCCAACAATCCTCTACAAATACCCCTACCACTCCTCAAATTGCTACCGCTGAGCTTTCCATACCCGCCTCCTTGAAGTTTCTAGTCTCAAACACCAAAAATATTGTGCACATTTAATTGCTTGCAGACAACTACCCCACATGGCGCACTCAAGTTCAAAAACTCTTTCTGGCCAATGGCTTCGTTGGCTATCTGGACGGCACCACCGAATGTCCACCCAAACACATCATGTCCAGCACTGGCCAATCCACTGTAAACCCTCTTTATTCCAACTAGCTTCTTCTTGATCAAAATTTATCTATTGCCCTATGTTCCATGATTTCCCCTTCTCTACTTCCTTACATAATCAACTTAACCTCTTGTCACTCTATTTGGACCACTCTTGAGCGCCGCCTATTCTCGACAAATCAGTCGAGAGTTATCCAATTAAAAAATGAGCTCCACACTCTCACCATGTGAAACCAGTCCATGACATATTATCTATCTACAGTTAAATTCCTGGTAGACAATATTGCTTCATCTGGTGGTTTCATTGATACAAAAGACATCATTATGTATATCTTAAATGGACTTCCTACAAACTATCAAACTTTTAAGACAGCTATTCGCACCAAGCTCACTCATGTCTCCCTCGATGACCTCTATTCACTATTATGCAGCGAGGAAGTCAACCTCGCCACGGATGCCACAAAAGAGCTTATTCTGTCTAACTCACATGCTTCTTCAAATACTCAATATGCTCTGGCTTCTACCAGAGGTCGTGGACGAGTAAGCTCACCATTTCGCGGCCGTTGTTGCTTCTCTCCAGCTACACCTGTTTGTTAGCTCAAACAAAAATGGTAGGAATGCATGAATTCTGCTTTGCAGCAGTAGGATTCCATTTTCCTTAAGTTAGATTGTAATAAACTAGATTTCCCCTAAGGGTAATATCAGGGTTTAATTAGATCTGGAGTACTTACTTCCCATGAGCACAAGCACTCATGGTTAATTACCCCTCTTAATACTTAAGAGAGAATTCTCGATTAAGGATGAATAAATTTTAGGTATTTTAGTCTCAATTGTAGAGAAAATGAAGGTAAACCCGATCAAGATCCCATGGTTCCGGCGTCCCAGGTATACCATAGGTTTTAGTCTACCAACACTAACAATCATTGACTATAGTGTCCAGAGAATCTGATTAGCAGCCATAGATTGCCTCCTCTCACGGATCTCGAGTAGATTGAAGTGGTTAGATGTGGATTTTAGTTTTAGTTTTGTTTGGGTTTTGGAGTTTACATCTATTAGAATACCCAAAAGTTGATTTGGTTTGAAATTTTTAACTTTATTTAGAAGTTACCCAGAACTTTGAATTGAAGCGGGTCGTTCGGCTTTCATAGAAAGTAGCCCGATTGTTTAATTTGGAATGGGGTTTACGGCTCTATTTATGAGTTGCCCAAAGATGGGCCTTACAACCTAGCTCTATAGCAAGGCTGCCCGAGGATTTAATTGTTTGGATAGGATGGATCTTACTGCTTTTCTATAGAAGTAGCCAAATTGTGGGTCTTATAATTTAGCCCTATAGGATAAATTGCCCATTAATTTGTTTTGAATTTGAGATAGGACTTAGAACTCCCTTAAAAAGTTGTCTGAAAGCAGGTGTTACAACTTAATCTTTTAGATTAAGTTGCCCATGAATTTGAATTTATTTGTTTGGATTTTAGGGTTATTGCCATTTATTTAGCAATTTTCCTAAAATGTGGGGCGTATTACTTCCCTTATAAGTTGCATGTTGGCGGGTCTTATAACTTAACCCTATAAACTATAATGTTCAATGATTTA